>WEKY01048653.1:572308-711666 GCA_013390045.1 Picathartes gymnocephalus | reverse complement strand
GGGGGCGGAGTCAGTGTCACGCTCGCCGCGCGCCCGGCAGCCAATGGGCGGGCCGGGAGAACGCGGGCAGCACGCGGGGCCCGCGTGTCCCCGCGGCACGGGCTGTCAATCACCCGTCAGTGCCTCGCCCCGCCCGCAGCTCCCCCGCCCGGCTGTGGGGGCGGGCGGGCCCGCAGCGCTGCTCTGTCACGGTGCTCCTCGCTGCGACCCCCGGCCTGGGCGGCACCGGCCCTCGGCAGCTTCTGCGGCCGCCGCTGCCTTGTCCCAGGGCTGGGGTGCGAGACAGCCGCCGCCGCACTGGAACGGCTCCCCTAGGGACTCAGCCCCGCAGCGTCTGCCGCCAGCGCCAGGCCCTCTCGGGCTGCCTGCGGTGCGGGCTCCGCTCCCAGCGCCCTCCCCCGGTGGGGGGCGAGAGGCGGAGCCGGCGTGGCTGCCGCCCGCCGCCTTTATCTGGCGTGGCGGTGCAGGGGGTGGCACTGGGGAACACCTTGTTGTAAGATACGCGCTATAAATACGGCGCCGGGGATGGGAGCGCGGCCACGGGCGGCGGGGAACAGCTCCAGATCACGGTGGGTGTCTTCCCAGCGGCACGGGGGCTGGGGACCGCTTGAATTTTAATTTAACGGCGCGGTGCGGGCCTGCCATTCCCTTAGCCAGCGCCCACGCCCGGTTCCCCAGAGGAGTTGCGGGGGGAGTTCTGCGTTTTGCTTCGTTTTGTACGGAGGGGAGCGGCGGCAGCGAGCCCCGGCGGCTGCGGCAGAGCAGGCGGAGGAGTGAAGGATGAGAGAAGGGACGGGGAGGGGAAAGCTGAAGGAAGGACGCGGGGCTGGTGATAAAGGCGGCGGGGGAGGAGGAGAAGACGCTGGCGGGAAGGGACGGGAAGGCGGGCTGGGGGAGGGAGGAGGGAGGGAGGGAGAGCAGCCTCTAACCCCGGCGCCGCCGCCACCGTCTCCCAGCAGGACTCTGATCGCGCGTAGCCGCCGAGCCCAGCCCGCGGCGGAGGGCGGCCGGTGCCGCTAGCGCGGACGAGGAGGAGGAAGAGGTCGCCGCCCGAGGAGCCCCGCAGTCCGGTCCAAGCCGCCTCGCTGAGCACGCCCGCCCGGCCGCCAGCATGATGCAGATCTGCGACTCGTACAGCCAGAAGTACTCCCTCTTCAACGCCATGAACCGCTTCATCGGCGCCGTCAACAACATGGACCAGACGGTGATGGTGCCCAGCCTGCTGCGCGACGTGCCGCTGCTGCTGGAGGAGCTGGACGCAGCGGGTGCCGTGTGCCCGCCCCGGGATGCTTCCCTGCCGCCCGGCGACCCCGGCGCCTACTTCTCCCGCAGGGACATGTACAGCCACTACATGCTGCTCAAGTCCATCCGCAACGACATCGAGTGGGGCGTGGTGCAGCCGCCGGCGGGCGAGGAGACCACCCGCAAGAAGGACAAGCTGGGCGGCGGGCCCGCCGAGGAGGACGAGGGGGAGGAGGACCTGGAGCAGCAGTTCCACTACCACCTCAGCGGACTCCACTCGGTCCTTTCCAAGCTCACCCGCAAGGCCAACGTCCTCACCAACAGATACAAGCAGGAGATCGGCGTCAGCAGCTGGGGGCAGTGAGCGCCGGGGGGAGCGGGGGAAGGGGCTCCCGGCCCGGCGGGAGCGGCGCGTCCCCGCCCGGCGCTGCCGCTGCTGCGGTGGCCGAGGGCAGCGCCCCGGCCCGGGGCTTCCCTGCGCGCTCCCAGGACTGCAGCAGGTTTTCTACCAACGCACAAGCGAGAGAAAGAGATGTAAATTAATCAATACTAGTTTATTAATTATTTTCACCCCCTCCGTGTTTTTTTCATTGTACGGCCCGGGGCGAGTGGTCACTGTGCCTGCCCGGGCGGGGAGGCTGAACCCGTACGTGTACGAGGTGGTGGCATTGCTGGCTGATAAGGAGGCTCCACTAAAGCCGATGAACATAACGAAACTGGCACAAAATTGCTTCTGTTACCCCGGAGGGAACCCAGTGAGCTAAGGAACATCCCTCTATTGTGGGAGAGATGGCGGGTCCCACGGTTGTACATGTACTGGAGTTTATTTAAAACTTTTTTACTCAGATGTAGAGTATATTCTAAAATAAATGCAAATGTATTTACTAAGAGTGACCTAAACTTTTGGTATGATTTATCTTTCTTTAATTAAATGATATTTTTAACATCTGGAATTCTTCTGTTTTTCTTCTATGTTACAGTCAGAGCTGCCTTACCAGATGCAGAAATCTGCATGGGCAAGAGAGGGGTTTTTGTGGCTTTTTTTTTTTTTTTTCCATCAAAGGGAGCCATTAGGCAGTGATGATAACTTGGCATATCTAAAATGTTTGAATGACCATATTAAACTTAACCATACATGGCCTGAGTTTTGGTAAACTGTTCCCAGCTGCACAGTGCAGTTGCTCTGTATGTGTTGGCTTGAAGGTCAGTGGCTCTAACAAAATCTGAGAAGATCGAGTCATGGTTACTCTGCAGGCAGCGATTCATGGAAGTTGGAGCAAAGCCTAGGAATGACTCTTGCTTTTTTTGGGAAGTACCTTAATGTACTGTGGGGAGCTCTTTTCTCTCCTGAATAGGTCTGTCAGACTTGCCTCCCTAATCCCTTGCATTTCTTTCCTCTAAACCTCCTTGGATACCAGGAATTAATTGGTTTTATGTTATCCAGACTGTATTGATTTCTTTCTAGTTTTTTTTCATTTGCTGAAGTTCCTCAGAATTGGGTATCTATATTGTGTTCTAAGATTAAGTTCTGATATTAAAGTGCACTTGCTGATTGTGAGACAATATATAACAAGAGGATAAATATTTAATAAATATATAAGTCCTTACGTAATGTAAGTTTTCTTCTCAGGCACTGAAATGCCAAGTTTGTAGACATCTTATACTGAGATTTCACTTGGTATTACTGTCATCAAATTTAGGGCTTGTTTGGTGGTGTGGGTTTGGGAGTTCTTTCTTCTAAAAATAGAAGAATTTTTCTCTCAACTTCAAGGATATTTTTGTTTAAATTCAGATATTCCTTAGCACTTTATTTTTCAGCCCTACTGTTAGGACATTGTAGTAAAGCATGAGCACTCCAGACGTGGTACTAGTTGGCAGATGTTTGTTAAAATAATCAGCCTACACCTACGTTTAAAAATACGTATTTTAGAAGGTTTTTTCCCTTCTGGGTTAAAGAAGAACTTTATAAGGCTGGATAACTTTTAGTTTGGTAATGCTTGTTCTTTTCATAATGTTTTTAACTCTTCTTTCCCTCCCCTCTTGGGAAGATGCCAGGAAAAAAGTCAGGAACAAGGAGAGGGATTACCCTGGTTTCCTAACATGTCAGCTTGCCAGTCTTTTTCCACTGTCGAGCTCACTCAATGCAGAAGATGCAGTGCCCTGTGCTGGATGGTAAAGTTTTGTTCTGAAGACAAGGGTGAGAGGGAGAACCTGTTCTGCTGTGTGTCTCCCTTCTGGCCTTGCACTCCCATCAGCTGAAAACCACATTACAGCCTCTGCTGGGGAGCGCCGGCGAAACCTCAGACAAAAGCAGCTCATGCAGTTTCACCCCTGTGCCTTTTGATGTCCCGGTAACTTCTGGTATGGGTTTAGACAATACTGCTTAAAAGTTGCACAAGAGACAATGTGATGCTGATTTAGACTATGAGTAATGTCAGAAAAATAGTGTTACATTAGTGCAGCTCAGCCATGAATATGGCATCCATTCCCTTTGCATTCTTGAAAAAAGCGCAAGAGAAAAGTTTCACTGGAGGAGCAGCCGAAATCTAGTGCTATGGGGCAGCAAAGGTGGCATTTCCTTACAAGTAAATCTTTGGGTGACAGGAGGAGGAGGAGGGTTCTGTGACTCAAGGGTTCGCCTTGCCTCTCCCTGTGGCTAAGCTGCAGTTGCTGAACTGCACGTGGCTCCCATGAGGGGGCTGAGCCGCTGGGCTGCCAGCAGCCCTGATAATCCCAACTCAGCCGTGCAAAACCTGCTGGGAGTCACACCAGCTGAAGAGACTCCAGCACCTCCCACCTGGGAGCTGCTTTAGAATTTCCCCATCTCAAGGTCGTGGGAGAAGATTGAAGCTCTTGGGATCAAGAAAGTGATCTCTTAATGCAGGGGGAAAACAATAACAGATGAAACCAGGGGTGCATTTCTCACGCAAAGGACAAGAGATGGGATGTTGCTGCTGGCTGTTGTGTAAAACAAGTTGGCCTAAGAGGATGGGGTGGTCAGGCAATTCCATAAATGCTGACTCCTGGCATTGCAGTAAGCAAAGATGAGATTGCAGAGCCTTAATGCAGATTCTGTTTATTAGATGGTGAATTGGGAAAAATTTCCATCAGCAGCACTATATAAAACAATTAGATTTATTATTAAGGAGTTATGTTTCCTTTTGAAGGACTGGATCACTTTAAGTCTCCCAATTGTGTACAGAGTTCAGCAAACCTTCAGGTTGCGCTGGTAAAGTGATTCTAGTAGTTGTGTTAATGACAAATTACATCAGTCTAATGTAAAAAGTATCTTTATGATCTCAAATACTTTGAGAAGTGACTTCATTTCTAAGCCACACACAGGCAAAAAGACAACTTGCCAAGCTACCCCAGCCGTGCTCAAACCAGGGCATATCCACATGTACTGTGAGAAGAAGTTGTCATTTTTAGCTCGTTTAAGTGAAATAGACTCCATATAGAGTAAGGCAGACATTAGAAAAGCAATAAATAATGATATTCAGAACTGTTTGCACTAACAAATTGATTACAGCAGAAGGTATCTTACAGCCAAGGAGCCTCAAGGTCATTGCTCATGGTATGCATCAGTTAATACATAAAAGTGCACAATATCTGTTGTTATAGTTAATGAGTCATCTCTTGTTTTTGTGTATACAAAAGGAGGACAAATGAGGGGAAAGCCATGCTTTTCTCTATCTCTGTCTATAACAATAAGGGTATTGGGGATAGGTGTGAGTTCCATGGGAAGAACTCATGGGCTGGTCATTTCTTGGTGGAAGTAGATAAGGCTGAGTCAGGCTAGGCTGTCACCTTCCTACTTTCCCTCTGAAAGCTCTTCCTTGCAGAGGATTCAAACTAGATCAAGATACGTGTATTTTGTGGTTTGTGTCCTCTCCCCCGCTGCACAGGCTCTTACACCAAGACAGCATGAATCATCACTAGATTGGCTTTGCTGAAAGATACACTAATGTTAGTGGTCAGAGGGAAGGTTATGTTAGGATCTTATTCTTATGTACTCAAGCTCTGCACCCTGTTCTACCACAAAAAAGAAAAAAACAAAAAAGAAAAAAAGAAAGCAAGCATCTCCTTTCTGTGCCTTTGGATTTGGGACAGAGCTAATCTCTTTGCGGAAGAGTCTGTGGCAATTTTGCCTCACTGACTTATTTCCCTGAAGTCTTGAGTATGGGAGGGGATTGAGTGGAAGTATTACTTTTTATTATTCATAACTTTAAACTTCTAATGTTTTTGTTATTTGTATCTAGGTAACAGCGTGCTAGGTACCATATTCCAAGAGCTCAAAGATCACAGAAAGAGAATTGGATAGAAAGAGATGTAGTTTTAACCCCCTTGCCATGGGCAGAGACACCTTCCACTAGCTCAGGTTTCTCAATGCCCATCCTCTCTGGCCCTGAACACTTCCAGGGATGAGACATCCACAGCTTCTCAGGGCAACCTGTTCCAGTGCCTTGCTGTGCTCACCTAATGTGTAATCTAAACCTACTTTCTTTCAGTTTGAACCCATTTCCCCCTGTCTCCTATCTGTACATGCCCATGCTGAAAGTCCCTCTCCAGCTTTCTTGTAGCCCTCTTTATGTACCAGAAGGCTGCTATAAGGTCTCCCTGGAGCCTTCCCTCCTGCAGGCTGAACAATCCCAATCCTTTCAGCCTGTCTTTTTAGGACAGGTGCTCCAGCCCCTCTGATCATCTTTGTGGTCTCCTCTGCACTCGCTCCAACAGGTGCACATTCTTCCTATGTTGGGGATCCCAGAGCTGGATGCAGCACTGCAGGTGGGGTCTTGTGAGAACAGAGTAGAGGGGCAGAATCACCTCCCATGACCTGCATCTTGGGATGCAGCCCAGGACACATTTGGCTTTCTGGGCTGTGTGCACAAATTGCAGGCTCATGTCAAGCTTTTCATCAACCAACTTCCCCAAGCTGTTCTCCTCAGGGCTGCTCTCAACCCGTTCTCCACCCAGCCTGTGTCTGTTTGTGCTTGGGATTGCTCTGACCCACATACAGGACCTTGTGCTTGACCTTGTTGAAATTCACAAGGTTCACACAGGCCCACCTCTCGAGCATGTCCAGGTCCCTCTGCAGGGCATCTCTCCAGCATGGTGACCACACCACACCCACAGTTTGATGTCATTGGCAGACTTGCTGAGGGTGCCTCAGTCCCCCTGTCCATGTCACCAACAAAGATGCTGAACAGTGCCTGTCCCAATACTGAGCCCCAAGGAGCACCACTGGTCTCTGCTCTGCACTTGGACATCGAGCCATTGACCACAACTCTGTGAGTGCAGCCAACCAGCCAATTCCTTATCCATGGAGCTGTCCACCCACCAAATCCATGCCTCTCCAGTTTAGAGACAAGGATGTTTTGTGTGACAAATGCTTTGCACAATTTCATGCCCATGACATCAGTTTCTTCCAAAGATTTTAAATGATAATACTCACAGGGAAAAAAGAAGATAACAATGGGTTATATATAACCTGCCACAAAATCTGAGGGAATTGCAATCAAGGTGAGCATTGCAAAAGCATCCCCAGCTTTGCATGCATTTTTCTGGAATTTGTTGTTGTCATCCCTAAACAAGCAAAAATACCTGAATGTATTAGTTCTAATGTTGCAATTTTTTTCTTCCAGACCACAGACTTGCATGACAAGTTTGGGTCAAAATTAGTTTTAAGGAATGAAGCTATAAACTCCCTTCCAAAAGGAAATTTGCTAATAAGGGTGCAGTAATTGTATATCTTTTTGTTGGTAGCCAACTGCCAGAATTGGCACTCTTTATAAAAAGTAATATTACTTCCCTGTTCAAACATCCTTATTTGACTCTGAGTGACAGAATGAGGAAAAGACCTTCTAGTTTTTGTGCTTTTCAATTTTTTTCTGGAAGGAATGGCACAGTAGAAGCTAGATAACTTAAAGAGAAAGCAAGTGCCTCTATGTTAAATCATAAAACAGTGAATGAGTTTGCCCCATATTTGTAAGGTCTGTCATAGTATCAGTTGTGTCTTTTTATCATGTATATCTACGTATATCTGATTCTAACATGATTGTCTTTCTGTTCTGGCCTGTTTTATCTTAGCAACTTCGGGGTACAAACAGCAGGGTCAATATCCAACAGGCCAAGACACACCATTTTAGACACTTTAGCTGTGCCTTTGTAAGTGCATGTCCCTTTCCCATCTGTATTTGAACTGAGAAGATGGGCAGAATGCCTAAAGTCATGGTTCAGAGCACAGCACAGCAGCATGGCAGCCCCCTTGCTCTGGGATTGCTTTTTGGTCATTGGTGTATGTGCTGGAGCAGGGAGATGGATGCAGGGTGAACCATCCCTTCAGGCATTTACTACAGGTTGTATAGTGTTTGACAGAGAGAATGGCAATGGGGAGTTTTCTTACCCCATAACCAATATGTGTCCTTCCCAGTTCCTTTTCCCTCTCTCTGAGAATTTTCCTCTCTGAAATTCCTAGTAAACCAGGCTCATTTTGTCACCCAGACAGCTCTCAGTTTTGAACTAAACTGCAGTAACTAATAACAGGAGTATTAGGTGATTTCATGATATTTTATTGTCTGAATTGTATAATTAAACCTGGCTTCTTTTATTAACCCGCTGTTTTTCATGTGGAGGCACTTTTCTTTTTAAAATCAGTAGTGATGGCTGATCACCAATCCATACTTTGAGAAATATGAGTGTTTAAATAGCTGTTTTGAAGGCAGAGCCAACAATGCACAAAGCTGGTTTCTGTTGCTAATGTGTGCAGTGCTCATCTTTTGACGTGGCCTAATAATTGCCATTTGTATTAACTGTAGCATCACACACTGAGAGGAAAACACACCCTGTAGCGAGCCTGAACAAAGACAAGGAAAAGCAGGGGAGCTGGCAGATCATGGCCTTGACACTTCTGATGTTGGCTTTTGTGTTCAAGTTCAGTGTAATGCAAAAAAAATGCCTCATTTAAAGAAGTTGAGAAGTCTGGTTATAATGAAACAGGCAGTAGGTTACCTTCAGCTTTCACTGGTATAGGTATATGGTATTTAGCAAAGACTAAAATAATTCCTCATCCAGGTGAATACAGTCATGAAAGCCTTAATTTCAACAACCAAACACAACCACTATTTTTGAAGGGCTTTTTATTTTAAGACCCAGCAGGGACTATTTCTTGAC
Source organism: Picathartes gymnocephalus (assembly GCA_013390045.1). Classification (NCBI taxonomy): domain Eukaryota; kingdom Metazoa; phylum Chordata; class Aves; order Passeriformes; family Picathartidae; genus Picathartes; species Picathartes gymnocephalus. The sequence continues at coordinate 703,254 of WEKY01048653.1, read as the reverse complement.
TGGTTTAAGTTTAGGCCACTGCCAAGAGGGCTGGTCCTGTCCTGTCCCCTCATCCCAGCCTCATGAACTCTCCAGTTCTGTTATGCTGGCACCAGAACTCATGCAGCAATGGAGTTACCAGACTTAGGCAGCTGATCCAGATCAAAATTAGTAGAGGAAAATAGCTTTCAGCTGTACTAATTCCCTCATTCAGCAGAAGGTGTAGCTGCATTAGCTGCGGGCTGGTGTCGGGGGTAAGGGTTGGGAACGCTCTGCCAGAAGGCAGAATGGGACCTCCTGCTTTGGCAGCCACTTTCAAGTAGATTGGATTAAGTGTGCTGTGAAAGTGTCATCTGAGTTCCATCTTCAAGAGAGGTTTATATGCTGATGAGTTTCAGTATCACTGAAACTGGCAGCTGCTCGGCGCTGAGATCCTGGGCAGGACGAGCACTGATGTACCACCTGTAGAGCCTGCAGTCCCTGAGGAGGCAGTGCCAGCTCCCCATGCTGCCCTCCTGGCAACCAGGACACTCAGCAGGGCAGCACAAACTGCTTGGGGCAAGCACTGAGGGGGCTGAGGCCACACCTCATCCCTCTGGCTCTTGGCTGCTTCCATCCCCTCGTGGTGGCCATGGCTCAAACTCCGTGTGGGAGCATCTCTTGTCTGCCATGGCCAGGAAGAGATGCTCCCACACGGAGTTTAAGAGCGAGACCCTCAGCTCCTTCAGAGCCCAGCCAACAGTGCTGCTGCCATCCTGCCCCTGCCAGTGTCCCAGCTTCCCAGAGAACACCTATGAGATTCTGTGGGACAGTGATGCTGAGTGCACCATGGCAGCAATTTTGCTTGATGTGAAAGGCTTTAACACTTTTGGACTGTGAGAGGAGGAGGAATGGGCAGTAGGAGCCCTGGTGCATCTTGTATGCAGGCACTGACACATGCCAGGTCCCAGGCCTTGGTGCAGGGATGGGAGCCCAGGATTTGCCCTCCCTGGGACCACCCTGAGCACAAGGTCCCTCTTGCTCTCTAATTAAAGGATGCCATGCAAAATAAGGCTGTGCCCAGAAGACTGAGAGCCAGGAGAGCAGGTTGCTCCTGAAGTGACTTGAACCACTCTTAAAGAAACCTCGAGAGGTGAACTTGAAGCTACCTGGAGGATTGAAAATAAGGTTTCTGTTACCTCTCAAAGGTGCCAGTGGGTAAAAAGGCAGAGTATTTTGTGGGGAGTCCTTCTCAGCAGACATGCTGTGAGACCACTACCAAACCTAAAACCATTTCTCTGTGGTTTTAGTGGAGTGGAGCTGAGGTTTGGTGGAGTGCAGATTTTGGCACAGTTCTCTCCTCTGGCTCACCTTGCCTTCTGCAGGACGTAGGATCTGACTGCGGTACAGGAACAACCAGACTTCTTCTCTTGCCTCCACATCACTGTGCAAGGTAAAATTTTCCATTGCTGTTGCTGCAACCATCATAGATGAAGAGCAAAGGAAGGCAGCTTCTCCCAGTAGCTTTTGCCTAATTCTCTCTGAGTAGGTAGCACTGCATGGCAGTGGATTTCCCAGGCAACCTCCCTCTCATACCCTCCCTGTGCCACTGGGGCCTTGCCATGCCCAACTCTGACTTTCCACCTCTGACTTTCCCTCCTTACTCTTAGAGCAGCCACCCGGAAAACACAGGAGGTTGCAGGCAGGAGCCTGTACCACCAGGAAAAAGTAGGAGGGAATGCCTCTTGATTTTGCCAGAAGATGCTGTCTTCATGAGAAGGAGAAGCAGAAAGGAATCCACTGCAGTGGGAACAAGACTGCTAATCCACAGGGTTCCTCCAGCTTTTCTGCCCAGCTTTCTTCATACAGAAAGTGGAAGGTAGGGGAGAATGTTGTTCACCATGCCCCATCTGACCTGGAGTCACCACATAGGATGAGGAAGATGCCTTGACATCCACGGTGCCCTTTTGGTCTGCATGTGTGTAATGACTTAGTCAGAGAATTCTGGAGAAGGGTTCCCATGAGAAACGTGGCTGAGGGCCCTGCCCCATGGCCTGAATCACAGTCACACAGGGTGGGGGTGTTGATCACATTGGTGGCAGTGGGAGCTGCCCTCTGCATCAAGGGCTGGGCTTTGGGGGCCACCACACCAACTCCCTCATCCTCCCCTGACTTGGTGCTCAGGGAACATCTCCAGGTACAGTGGCTTTCTCCAGGAAAGTCAGGCTTGGGAGAGACTGGCTGTCAGACTCGGAAGCACTTGCTGCTTTTGACTGGGTGTTTTGGACAGAATCCCCTTCCATCTGCATTGATGCAGCTATTGTTTGTATACATGACTTAAAGAAGGAATTTCCCTTCCTTCCTTCTCCTTTTAATATCATGTAGCAGCTAGAAGCAGGGAAAAGAGACTGGCACCATATGACCAACCAGCTGTCTGTGGACTGTCAGAGCATATTGAGGGGAACACAATGTGACTACCTTGGGTGCTTGATCATTCAGTCTCTTTTGGCTAAGCTATACTGTCTCTTCCTTCCACTCAGTTATCCTGAATGTCACTGGGTCAGTGCATGGTTTACAGGACAGTATTTTGAATTTAAAAAAAAAAAAAGTGATCTAGTCCATGTCCAGTGCATGGTAAGAGCCCCTTCCTAGGAAAGCAGCATGACTCATGCTAGCAGAGCATCTGCTGCCAAGTCATCCTTCCTGGTGCACAGCGATGTCTTCACCTTCCTAAATTGCCTTTAAAGCCAGGAGAGTGGGTTACCTTTGCTCCAGCTTCAAGGTAGCAAATAGAAGTGTTTAGGAACAAGAATACCAAAGGATGTGAAGCAAAGCTAAGTATAGATGCCTCACACTGGCTAATGCTGGAGAGATGGTGAGTTGTCTTTGACCTCAGTCCTCTCACTTTTCTCTGCAGTGGAAACACAAATGCATTTTAAAGATCTCTTCCATTATTTGTGAGTTTCGTGGATGTATGAAGACATGTAAGTATACTTCAGTTTCCACTAGAAAATCAAGAAGCTTTTAGAGAGGGAAAGGAAAGCACCGTGGGGTGCACAGAGAACAAAAGGTGTGATCTGTCTCTGGTGCAGTGGAGCAGGGAAAGGCAGTTTTGGGGCACTGGGGAAAAGATAATCTCTGCCATTTGAGGAATTTACCAGGTAAAGGGTTTTCTGAGGATGCCTCCTAAACTGCTCTCTGACACAGCCAGTCGCCAGAACTATTAGGCACAAGTTCTTCAGGCTGAAGTTTGATGTGGGGGGATTCCCCAATAAACTGACCCAAAGAAAGGAGATGTTCCTTAAGGAGAGAGAGAAGAGGCCTTCCATTATTAATTGGATGAAATCACTAATTTCTAGGAAGCCCCACTTTCTGTGAATTGGCAGATTTGAGTTTCCTCAATATAGAGATGACAGTAGTATACTCTGCACACTTTGCCAGCAGACATACTGCCTTATTTACTCAGGAACATGTTGTGCTTTACTTGACAAGTGGTAAAAACAAGGTCTGCTTTACTTCTCCTTAACATTCTCATTTTTAGGCTACTGAAGTACACTCCTGTGCCTTCACCTATTCTAGGAGGATAGGTTCTCATAAAAACTGTATGATGATTTTTATTGATTATGACCAAGAATATGTTATTTTTGTCTGTCCCTTCTTCCTTCCCTCTTGCATTATTTACACTGCAATCCTTTTCCTTCTAGTGACAATCAACATCATCACCTCTCTTCCTAAGCTACACACTGCTGTTTCTCAAGTCTACTGACTTTTGCAAGCAAATTTCGAGTTACTCTTTTGGGGTTGAAATTCATCTGAATGGATGTGGAATTATTGTCTTTTCCTTCCTGCAGATATTTCCCTGCAGTTATGGAAGTCTGTGGAAAACCACACCACATTAATTCAGCGTTATGGACTGAGACTGGGACAGGAGCTGGCGTCATGTACTTGCTGCAAAGCCTCAGTATGGCAGAAGGAGCTGCTAGTTACACTGCCTGGAGTAGAAAGTTTGAGTAATCCAGGAAGGGGAAATGGTGAGGGGCATGTGAACAGAATTGTTCATCATTTCCATCTCAGCTCCTGCCATAGGAAAGGAGGAGAACTAAAACCTACAGAGACCTAATTCTGATTTCAAGAACATCATGGCAAATGTACATAATTCACTGCTGATGCACTTAAAAAACTGTGGTGTGTAGATAAGGCAAGGCAGTTCTAACTTACTAGCCCAATTTACTTAACATAATATAGCTGATTTGAATTTTTGGGAATTAAGATATTTTGAATCAAATTTATTATTATCCTGGTTTTTTTCCTTCTCTCTCCTTCTGCATATTCTCTTTCTTCCTCTCTTTCCTTTTCCTTCTCAGAGAAGCTGTTTGGCAGCTTGGGGTGGTTTTCCTGTCTGTGTTATTTGCATTTAGCCCCTGTGTTTTGGAGAAGTGCCTGCCAGCAGCAGCCTAGACAGGCTTCCAGGGCTGGAAGCATGTTTTCTGAAACATGGGTGTAAGTTTACTTCACCTTTGACCCTCTTCCACTGTGGAACTAAAGAAATCTCTGAAGAAATCTCTGGGCTAGGTTCAGTCCCCTGTTCCCTATATTGCTCCCAGCACCCTACCCTGAATATTACTGCTTTTCCCAGGAAGATGTTTCACAGCCCAGGAAAACCTAGAAGAGGCTTTCATCCTCGCTTCCCATCTCCTCTCTCACACGTAGGAAGCGGATAGGAGATGCTCGTATCCTCTCAACCTTCTTGTTGATTTCTGTTTCAGTTGCCTCCTGGCCCCGCAGAAAGAGAAGATACTCCAATAAACATCTCTCACTTTCTTCTCCTCCTGGTTTTGGAGACAGAAAGGAGCAGGATCCACTCCTTTTTGTTACTGTCAAGGTCACTGAATCCATTCCGCACCTGCTTGTACCTCTGTGATCAAGTCTGGGTGATGTACAAAGTTGCCTATTTCTTTCTTTTCCCCCAGAATAGCACAGAAGTTTGAGAGAAGCAGTGGCTGTGAGAAAATGCCTTCCCTATGAACTATGAGAAAGAAATAGCTGAGATCACGATGGGTGGATCCTTCTTTGCCCTATTGTCTAGAACAGCCTCCTAGAATAACTTCCCCAGGGAGCAACAACATGTTTCAGTGAAATACAAATTTCAAGGGAGACCTTGATTACAAGGGATATCGTGTGTCAGATAACATGGGCTTCCTCTAATGTTCCCTTTTATTCCCATCTTCTACAGTCCTCTCTCCCATCCAGTTCTTTTTTTTTCCACACATCCTCTGCCAGTCTTCTCCCTGGGGTCTGTTCCTGCTCCTGTGGAGTTACATTTCATTCCTTGTATGGATTTGGATGGTATGACATCAGGCCTCGTGTCATGTTCTGGGGGAGAATGTAAGACAGTAAATCTCTCCTGTATTCAACCGGCTAATTACGATTTTGTGTAACCCATATTTCTGGCCTTTTGTTTCTCCGGGAGAGCCAGGGAGGGGCAGGGAAGGAAGAGGCAGAACTACTGAACAAAACCTCACACCGGCCTTTTTGTGAAGGAGAGGGGAGGGAACAGGAGAGAGATCCTAATCTTAATATGTATTAGATGCTCCCATACAATAGTGGTGGGTGTGGACTGAGATGCTCAGTAGCCGGCGAGATGGTAGATTAGGGAGATTGCTGTGAGATGGATAGAGGGAAAAGAGCAGGAAAGACTCAAGGAGGGGCTGGAGCAGGAGGGTGTGAGGTAAGTAATGGAAAGAAAAGTTCAAGTAAATTCCAAAGAAGTTGAAAATGGGAGCAGGAACTGGGATTTTTTTTTGTCTGGCAACAGACAGAGGATGCAGGGAAAAAAAAAGTTGGAAAGATGAAAGCCGTGGGAGTTAATTCAGCTCCTATTAAAGTTGACAGCATTACTCTTTACAGATAGTAGGCTTGGCTCGCAGGAAAAATTTGAAATAGGACAGAAGGAGGAAAGGACGACTGGTAGACAAAAGGCAGACAAAAAGAGGGAGCAAGGAGAAGGAATATGCCAAAATGGAAATAGAGAGTAGTTGAAAATAAACATTGGGAAGCACGCTCTGTATATTGGAAGTATGCTGGCAAAGGGAAGGGAGATTGAAACCAGAGCAAAGAAAAATGAATAAGATCATTTTGTGATTTCCGATTTACATCCTAGGGAATATGGAAGTCCTGCCTGTAGAGCTGAGACCTTGAGAAAAACCTGTGCCAGATGTGACAATGTGCAGGGCAGAATAAACTACAAACTATAAAATGTATTACTTTATGCAGATACTTTCCTCTTGAGCTGTATAGCCCAGGAGTGGAGTGGGCTTAGAGAGCTTGCTGGGGGCTGGGTAGAGAAGAGGGGAAGCAGCAAGTAAAAGAGCTAATGACCAGATGGTTTGGTACAGATCTGTGTCTCGGTTGGCTCTGGTCATCTAAGGAAATGAAAGCTTCAGCTGAAGCTCTTCTTGAAGCTGGGGCTCTGTGAGGTCTGTTTCCATGCTTTCTCTGCCATAGGGGCTCCCTGCCAACAAAATATGACCTCATGCTTCAGTCTTCTCCCTGGGGAGAGCATGAATACCCAGCTGCCTGTTCCCACAAAACCTACAGGAGCCAGGTATCTCTGCCTGTGTCTGGACTGTGAAACCCCCAAGCCTCTGCATTCCTGGGTCCCACAGATTTACTTTCACCCTGTAGGAGAGTAAAACATAGTCAAATGTCAGTGCCCCAGTCCCTCCAGCCCCAGGCTCTGGTTTCCAGAAGAGGGGAATGTGACACGCTCCACCAGGTCCCCTGGCATGTGCCACCTCCGAGGTCGCTTAGCCCAGCAGGAAAGTGCAGCTGGAAATACCAACTCCTTTGTCAAACCTGGGTGAGCTGGGCTGATGGATTCAAAGCTTGGTAAGGGAGATCCAGGCATTTGTACATGCACAGAGTAAAATCACGTGGGCTTTAGGTTTTTTCCCCTGGAAGCCAGGCTTAAAGCAAGACTCTTGATTAGGCATCCTTTCCAGAAAGAAAAATCAGCAATGGGCTGCCTGTAAAGGGAGAGCAAGCTGCATGGGCCATATGGGCTGCTGGTCCCATGCCAGGCAAAAAGCAGGTCCCAAACCTCAGAAGGCTTCGTTGTACACAGGGGCTGACTGCCTGAATGCCTCTGGAACAGGCATTGAGGGACCTGCCTGCTGCAAGGGTGGCGAGACCCCTGCACTGTGTCTTTGGATGAGGGGAAGCTTCCTCCAAAGTGTGAGCAAGGCCTGTGCCCGGGGCAGCCCACTGCGTTTGCGCTGGTGGTTAAGAGTTGGACTCTTGTGGGTTTCTTCCAAGTCAGAATATTCTGTGGTTCTGTGATTCTTCGCTCCCTCAGTACCAGACCACTACCCCTGAGTGTGAAGGCTCTGGCTCCCACTCACTGCAGTCAGACACAGAGTCCCACGGGGAAAACTCCTGCTGGGATGGGCCAGACCTGCTCAGACATCCACAGCTGGGCTGTCAGTGCCAGAAATATCCCCTCACTCCACGGATCAGCAACGCAAATGGTGTTCCCGTGGAAGGAAACCTGCCGTAATCGAGGGGGACATTTGTGCTGAGACAAGGTGCTTTTCCATGTGCTCTGTCTTCTTGCCTATGCATTTCCGTGACATGAACAGGGTCTGGTGGGATTATCTTATTTTTCTCCTCAGCATGATAGCAGGAATCAATGGGAGTGGTGTATAGAACTCCCTGTGCTCAGCCTGAAGCTTGAAGTACATCTCCAGCAGGAAAAGAGCATCTTAAACAAACAGGATCCCAAGATTTAAGAAGCCTAGCAGGTTTATGACAATGCATTTTGAAGAAAGAAATACAAGCAGAATGAATATCTATTCCATTACATGTGCTTGTTATAAATTTCGTATGGTACTGAGAGCATTCAGTGTATACAATTCATGGCTACAAACTTCCCAAGGCAAATTCCTAAGTCTGTTTTTCTTGTAGTATTCCTTCCCACCCAGACAGGCATAACCCTGAGAGTGGCAGAAAACTACTATGCCAACTCTTCTGGATTTGATCCCAGTCCTGGAGAGCCATAAAATAGGATATGGGGAATATCAGATCTTTTTTAAAGTTGGGAATTAAAGATGTGTGGGGCTTTGGCCACAGCCATCTACAGCGTAAGATCACTCAATTTTTCCCTTCCTGGACCATTGCAGCTGTATATGCAGCACTAATTCCCCAAGGCTCGAGGGTTTGGGTGTTTTTTATCTTTTTCAATCCTGGTGCATTTTGTTCGCTGTTCTTCAGTCTGTTTATTGATTCTCAGCTTTTTTTCATGACTCTAAGTGCCTCTTACTTTGTACTCCTCCTTTTCCTCCCTCCCTCCAAAACATACCAGCCTGCATTCACTTAGGCTGAATCTCAATTTATTTATTGCCTTTTTAGAAGCATGGTTTTTTTTCCTAAGGCTTGCTGAGAGCTGTCCATTAGGGTTCTTCTCCCACTGCAGAGAAAGCTTTGTCCTGTTTTCTCGTGGTGTTTGTGGCAGATATGAAACTGTTGAAGACAAAATGTACTTTTGAATCATTCAGGCTGAAGCAAATAAGGGCTGTGTGCAGGCAGATGGAGAAAGGGTCCCAGGGTACTTTTCAACTGTGGGACAGGACATATCACTTTAGCAAATTGTTTCTAGCATCTGTTTTTGCATGGGGCAGTTCCCTAGCCCCAGATAATCCCCTCTGAGTGCCAGAACTGGCTGTGCTGTTTGGCTGCTGATCTATCACTTCCCAGCAACTGAATAACTGCTACAAAGCAGCTATTCCAGAAGCGACATTGCTGCGAGATGAATGAATTTATTTAAGCCTCCTACATTATTGTCAAAAAAGTACGGGACTAATGCATGAAATTTGCTCTGTGTTGATGTTCATGATAAGGAGTAAGAGAAACCTTTGCCAGTATTTTGCTCTCTTATCAAAAAAAATCAATAAAAGTGCTTCCTGGTAAATAGCATGTTTGACATGTGGCCTGTCTGTTGGCGCATTGGAAAGGCTGATAAATACCCAGTATCCATACTACAGTGCTTCCCTGGAAAACAAACAGCCTGGGGGAGAGAAGGGGCTGTGCAGCTCTGCAGTGCGCTGTGTCTTTGTGCTCGGCATCCACTGAGATGCTGCAGGTCTGGATACACCGACCCTGCTCCTCCCCCTGTAGCCTCTCTCTTCCCACTTTCCAGATCAGCCAAGGGAACACTGCTCAGCCCCAGCCAAGCTCAACGTGTACTGACCCATCAAGGACTTTTCTGAAGGCTAGTGCAGGCTCTTAGTGCAGGATTGATAAATTATCATTTATCCATGATCCTAAAATTGCTTTCAAATCTAGGTAACACGTTCAGCCATCCTCCTTCAACTCCCTCCTCATCCCTCCCCCCGTTTCCTCCAGAGCCCTGAGCTGCTTGCCCTGCAGTCAGTACAAACCTGAAGGCACAGCTCTGATGGGGGGCTCCTACACTCTCTTCACGCTTGCTTAATGCAGGTCCAGGTATGTTCAGCAATACTTTACTTCTCTTGTATACTGCTCTGCAATGTGTCTTCTTCTCTGCTGTTTTTGATTAAGGTATGCTGAAAAAAATAGAAGTGATTGGGTTGCTCTCCCCTGATTATCCTCCTGCTAACATAATTCATTGTCATTTAGAACATAATTTGCTGCTAGGGACATGATTAGCTTGGATTAAGACACCATTAAATAAACAAGGCTGGGTAAGAGTAAGATGGCTGCAGAGAAAGGTAGAGCTGTTGTGCATCAGCTCACATCTTGTAATTAGTGATGATTTAAAAAGAAATACCTGAAAATTTCTTAAGGGCTGAGGGAAGTCCGGAAGCAATCTATCCAGTATTTTAGAGTTAGTCTGGATGTGATCAATGATCTTAAAAACAGTAAGTATATAGTGATGGACCGAGGAGTGCCTGTATACCTCCCACACAATCTTCCTCATCCTCCATCCAGTGCAGCCCTCACTGGATGTGAACACCCAAATGCTCAGTTGAAGCCGTGGTTCTCAGTCTTTGTACTACGTGTTCCATGAAATGTGAAGCTTTAGGGAAATTCAAGTATTATCCTTTTTGGAACCCTTCTCTAGAGTATGTGGAGGTCAAAGGGGACATTTGTTGAACCTTCAACAATATGACAAAGTCAAGAAACCATTGCTTCCACCCATGAGTTGAAGGATGAGTTCTGCTTCAAGAGCTTCTGGTATTCACATTTCTATTATATCCAGGCAGAATATTAAAATTCACATTTTTCCAGTGGCTGCAGAAATACCTTAGAACAGCCAGGCAAAGTTACCGTGGCTGTGAGCAGAATGCTGTTAGCGAAATGCAGTACCAGACCTCCATGCTGCACATCAAATGGGAGTTATCACACTTTCTACATGCCCTTAGTAAGACCTAAGGACAGATTTAGCTGGGAAGCAGAATGCATTACTGTGAAAACTAGTCTTTTATGTCTTCTCATCCTGAACCTCTCTGAGCCCAACCCTGCCTCCCTTACAATAAAAAATGTGGTTTTGAATTGTACAGAACAGGTACTTCCAAATAAAGCTGTCTGTGTAAGGAGTAATCTAAGTGTGCTCCCAAGCATTTATTCTGCAAGTTACCTGACCTGCTACCTTTTGTTTGCATTAATTTGGCTGTTACATCTGCTCCACCACTTCACTGAGAATAGATCTCTTGAAATTGGGCCAAAACTCAGGAGCCACATTAGAAAGTGTTTGAAAGCTACAGGTTTTGATATTGGTCCACAAATTGTGACAGCTAATCTTTCTTCATCATGTGTAGAAACTCAGAATTAGAAACTTAAATATAGAATTGGCTGGTTCACCAACTTAGTACAGTTCATGATGTGGATTAGCCTTTTTTTGCAAATGCTTTTGTGGAGAAACAAAACAAGCAGAGGAACTTTGTACTCTAATTTGTCTAAGCGTGTCTGAGGTAGAATGACATTTGCTCAGCATATATTTTCCCAGTTAGAAAAGTTACGCTTTTTAAAAGTCTAAATGAACTCAGTGGTATCATTTGTTGACCCACCTGGAAGAGATGACCGGTCAGGTCTGTTGACTTTCCTGGAATAGCTGGAGTAGGCTGGCAGGGGGACAGTGACCTGCAGGCCAAGGCTTTTTGTGGAATATAATCTTCCTGTGTTGACTCTTGTGTGACATTAGAGGTGAGACTGACATTCATTTACATTCTTCTGTTAAGTAAGCAGAGGGCTCTTGTGTTGCCTTAGCCCTGTGCAGCACAGCCGTGGGTACTTAGGGTCTGTGCAAGGAAATGAGAAGCATGACTTCCACTCCTTGGAGGGACAAGGGGCAGAATGCTTATTAGGAAACATTAAAAAAAGTATGTCCAGATCCCTCAAAACCTGATTTGAGCAAGTGAAATTCTTCCCATTGATACAACTGTATCTACTTCCAACAACAGCCTACGGAATTAAAGGAAAAAAAAAATGTAATAATGAAAAGCTTGAGAGGAAACTGTGCATGTGCAGCATATGGTAGACATTTGGTGTGACCCCTCACGTGCTAGCATTGCACTGGAGCCTTGTGAAGGAACCCTAACAACCACAAATTTTAGCATTTTAGAGCACAAATCTACCCTGAAAAGGGTCTGGTTAACTTCAGCCTCGACTGTTTTGCTTCCCAAATCTGCCCAAACTGGGCCAGCTGAATTTAATGATAGAATAAGTTGTTATGACTTCACTGCTCTTTCTCTAAACCAGATCCAGCTATGCTTTGGAAATGTGAGCTGTGCTGGCCTTTGCTTTATAAACAGGAGCATTCAGTGGACTCTAGCTGTAACAACTCGACCTTTGGGGGAGACGAGCCAGAAATCATCCATCCTGATGAAAGGGCCAGTAGGATTTGCAGCATCTAAACAATGGGAAGGGAGCACATCTCTGCATGCTGTGAGAAGGTGCAGGTCCTCAGCAGTCCCTGCAGTGGCCTTGGTGACATTACAGGGAGACCTGCAGGAAGCAGGGAGCCATGGGATGTGCCTGTCTGCTCCCAGGACCGAGACTGTGGTAAATAGAGAGTAGATCTGGCCCACGGGTTGGGTACACAGGGGAGCAGGATGGAGCTCTGTCTGCACTCCAGACAGTTCAAGGTCTCTGTCAGCTGGACTGAACCAGTGTTTGGGGTGCACCAGAGCTGGCTTTGTGCTTCCCGTGCCAGCAGCTCATTCAGGGCCAGCTCACTGTCCCCGACAACGCTGCTCTCTGCAGTGCAGACACACTCTGAGCCCTGCACTGACATTTTCAAACCACCACTTCTCCCAGAACAAAATTGCACCTTAGCACTTCCTGATGCTCCACTCGGAGCTGTCTTGCTCTCTTTGCAACCTGTGGATCCCTCTGGCAGCAGGCAATTGCCATGCTGCAAATGAGAGAGGGAGGATGACCTCAAAGGCAGGCAGGCAGGCTCTCTGCTCAACTGGTTTCATACCTGCTAATGCCTTTCATCAACAGCAACTGCAAAAGCCCAGTAGATTGTGGGTTTGGGCAAAAGTCCATAATTTCTATATATTCCAGCACAGACTGCCAGGAGCCAGTGCTTTCTCAGTATAAAGTTTGTTGTAACACTGAAAGTTGGTCTAATTTTCCTCCAGAGCTGTTCCTTAGAAGAGGGTGACTGTAGAGAGGAAAACCAGAATGCTTTGCAGGACCTTGCTGTCTGAGATTCTGCTTTTTAACTTTTATTCCCAGGTGGGGAAGTCTCAGGTTTTTAGTGAGCCAAAGAGGTGGTGAAGTGTTTTACAGCAGCATTTACCCAGCCCAGAACTGAAGCTCTGACTCACTTCTGGACCTCTGTAGCTGCAGAAACCAGAATTTCAGATCCCACGCCCCCGGAATTTCAGGAGTGTAACATCTAGATCTAAAATTAACCATCACAGTGTTAGCTCTTCTCACATTCAAAATCCTGTTATCTGATCTCAATCCAGTGTACCTGTCAGTATGGAGAGCCACCAACCAGAAAGCTGTAGAGTGATGCCCTGAAAATAGCTGAGCCACTAAAGGGTGCGAGCTGGGAGGTGAACAGGGGTGGCTTTTTGAACCACTGCCCAGCCCTAAGTGACCTAGCTGCTGTTTCCAGTCCACATCAGGACAAAGTCAACAAGAAAATTAACATCTCTCTCACCAGGAGAATAGGCTCATCCCTTTGTCATGCCCTTGAAACCAACAGAGGTCCATCAGGCAGCCAAGGTGAGAGGAGCAAATTTCTGTGATGACTTGTTATTCAATTTGATGCAAAGTCCTACAGCAAAACTCAACAGCCCAGCCAAGGGCTCAGTTGCAGATCTTCACCCAGCCTCAGCATTTCACATACACCTTGAGGGGTTGTTGTTATTATGTCTCAGTATATGGACAATCCTGGCCTCGATGTCTTTGCTCACAGAATTAAACCCCACACTCATCACCTCTCTGTGCCCCGTGGTAAATAAGTACAAGTTCTTTTTGTAACTTCTGAATTAAATCAACTTCCTGGCCCGTGCTGCATCACAGCTCAGTGCTCCCCTGGATATCTGGGTGGCACAGCGCATATTTTGGGATGTTTTGCATCTGTAAAAGGCAGATCCCTTTTCTCAATGGAACATTCTAAGCAATTCCCCCCAGTGACATCATGCCTGCTCTGCTCCCACAGCCACAAAGGCGTATATTGACAGGCATGACATTTTCCTTTAATGCTTTCATTGTTTCCAGAGGTTTATTTGAGTTGTTGTTGGAAGTCAGAAAAACAAGACAAAAGGCAAAATATGTTAAGAAGGAGACTTGGCCTGTGTGCAAGTATGTGGTGAGAGAAAATCTCTGGGCCAATTGTTAGGGAATTTTCTTTCCACAGGCTTCTCCACAGTGACAAATGAGTGTCATCCAAGCCCCTGGAACTGCCACCTCCTTCCTGCAGTTTGCTGCAGTCCAATGCTTGGGTTTGGTGCACTGTGCAGGCATCTGGCATGGGGATTTTAGAGCACCTCTGTAGATGTATCTGTCTTGCTCTTCTTCCTCCTTGCCTCTTTAGATACTTTATTTTCCCTGAGAATTACCCACAGCACTTCCAGTGAGTTGTTGTCCAGAACGATGTGTTAGTTTATAGATAGATAAACGGACTGTTACATATTTCATTAAATATTCCTTAAGAGTTGCTTTGTGTCTAAGGGAGTTTGCAGACATCCATATAGACCCCTCTTAAAAGTTAATTTGTCTGGCAGTCTGGACAAAACAATACTCCAAAGGTTAATAAGCATGAAATGAATGGCTTGGTAAGCCCGGGCTAAATGATCATTTGGAGGAGGGAGCAGCTACTACTCAATTACATGCTGCTGCTGTTAAACCTCAGCAAATCTGCTATCTAAGTGAAGAAGAGCCCAGAAGAGAGGGGCCCACTTAGTCTTGCCCCTCAATAGCCTCTGGCTTTGGTCTCACATAATGCTTGAACTGCTTGACAGACCTGTGAGCTCTGCTGGGACATGTCCTCAGGGGAGCCCTGTGGAGGGTTTTAAAAAAAAAAAAAAAAAAATTATTATTATTATTATTTTGTGAGTGTTACTGTTGTTGAGTTTATTTTTTGTTTGTTTTGTTTTTATTTTTTTGGGTTTTGTTTGGGTGTTTTTGGTAGTGATGATGGGGTTTGGGCTTTGGGTTTTTCCCTAGAAATTAAGACCCAGTTAATTGAGATGTGGCATGCACGCACCGTGAAGTCTTGCCAGTGCAGTCTCTGATGAGGAGAGGAGACTGCAGAAGATGGTAGAACCTGTTCACCTAGGCTGGCCAGAAGCCAAGAGCAGCTGGAGGTGCTGGGAAAACCACCAAAAGTCTTCTGGGGCTTTGCTTTGCTCTTTCCTTTAAATTGTGGAGGGGGAGTGGGGGTGGTTCTCCTATTTTATTTCATTGGTTGTTTTTTCTTTTCTTTTTTGAAAAATGCATCTGAGCTGCCCCCTGCCCTGTTGGTCCCAGCTGAGGTGGAAGCAGGTGAGTGCCTCTCCACGTGCCTGCTGCAGAGAAATCACCTGTTGCTGCTGAGGAGAGAGAGGGTGCAGGTGAGACATTCATCCTTTATTGCAGGTGGTGATTAGAGCTGACCCTCTGCTCTGGCGTTCTTTCCACCCCTTGTCAGCTCCTGGTGCTGAGACACTTGCTGAGCCTTTTCTGGCTCGCACTGGCCGTGCTTGGCTGACAGATTCTCAGGTACCAAACATCCACTGCTGCCTGAACTCCTGCGGAGACCAGGGTGGTGACAACAGGGGTCGTGTCCCAGTGACATAATCAACTCCTGCAGAAACCATATTTGTAACTTTCACAGCATTTTCCTCCCCTGCAAGATTGACTCAGAACTTAAACATGTGGCTGTGTAGAATCCCCTGTGCTTCACAAGGACCATTTACTCAGTCTGAGATGCTGCTGCAGAGGACAACTCATTTTGCCAGTAACCAGCAGCAGACCAGTGAGCCTATGGTTACCTGGCTGTGTGGTGTTTGTCAGGTATAGATAGTGTTGTCCTGAGTGCAGCACACACCAGCACGGGGCTGAGGCTGGAGGAAGAAGTATTCCAGAATGTGAGAGAGAGGGCTGGTGTGAGAGTGGGAGATGTGAGGAGAAGACCCTGCAGCAAGGTGAGGTAAAGGTCAAGCCAGGGCCTGCCTTAAAATGGCCTTTGCCACCTGGCAGCAGCAATTCTACAAGCCCTTTTTATTTTAGTTCTGCCATTGAATTACCTTCAGCAAACAGGAGTGAACCAAAACAACACTGCCTTTTGCCCCGGGTTTGGCTCGGGGAGCTGGCTCCCCTCTGGCAAGTCTCCAGGAGGGCAGCTTGTGTCTGGGCCTGCACGTGTGCTCCAGTGCTCCTCACTGAGCCCTGGAGAAGCCTGTGGATGTTTCAATCCCACATCTTGGCCCCAGACAAATCAGTTGTTCATGTGCATCGCCAGCTGCGTGGTGTGTCCGTGCAGAGCAGCCTGTCTGAGGCTTGGCATAATGCCCAGGGAGGGTGGCTGGGGCTCCTGTCCTGTCCTGCCACTCTGCAGCAGCTTAAAGGAGCCCACAAAGCTGTCCCATCTCCTGTCCTGCAGCATTTGGCCCCAGGGAAGTTCTCCAGGGCTTGCCAGTCCCAAGTCACAGCTCAGGTCTGAGCCTCCAGGGCCTGAGAGCTGCACCTTGGCTGAGACCAGAGGTTTCTGGCTCTTGGCCAAGAGGAACCAGGTAATAACCCTAGGAAAGCTGGCACAGCAATTTCTTCTAAAACTGCAGTCCCCTGTGGAAGGCTGACAGCTCAAGATCCTGCTTTTGATGATGTCTCTTGCCAGCAGACCCAGGTGATGCTGCCCAGAGCCTGGAGCAGCCGCCCTGTGCCCTGAGACCCTCCTCACCTCCCCTGTGCCTGCCAGCAGCTCAGGGGACAGGCCCGGGAGCTGACAAGCGTCACTGGAGCCCCAGGCATTTCAATAAAACACGTCTAGACCTCTGAATTGACCGCCCTCTTCTCCTCCTGGCTCCTTTCATCTCGAGGAAAGGAAACCAATTTCCTTCGCAAAGTAATCTGAACTCCAGGAGTTAAAAGTGCTGTTTAAAGAGCTCGCTGGTGGTGTTGAACAAGGAGCTTGCAGGCTGGAGAAAGCTCTCTGCCTCAGTGTGTAAAAACTAGGCTAATAATGTTTTTCTGCCTCACACAAGCTGGTGAGAGTTAATTAATTTTAAAAGCAGTTTGAAACACAGTCACAACGTAGGTTCTATTTATTAATATTCCATATTCAAAATACAAGATTAATTACTTATGTGCGTGGCAAAGGGTGCATTTCTGTGCTAGTAATTCAATTTTAAAGGTTTAGGTGGTACTTGCATTGAGCCGTACTCAAAAAAATAATGCCGCATTAGGTAAAAATTGTGTGTAGTTCTCTCATTAAGTGTTATCTTTATTATGCTGGTTTAAAATTATTTCATGCTGAATTTGTCAAGCCCAAACATCTGGCTTTTGCTATAGCACACGATGTTTCCTGAATTGCCAGTTCCCAACCAGGAGGAAGGGGCTCAGGAGAACTGCATGGAAGTGGAGGGGTGGGATGGAACCACATTTGTTCCCTCTGGTTTTGTTGTCAGTGGAGAAGGCAGAAGGGGTTTGCGCCTGCTGTGAAGAGGGATGTAGAGCCCTGTAGGTCTCTGAGTTGGGGTTGCAGAGGTCTTCCCTATGCATTGATAGGGATGCAAGGAAAAACACTCACCTGAGGGCTTTTCTCTCTGGGTGCCACATGGTGCTTTAATCCCTCTACAGTTAGACCACATTTTCAGAGCTCTAACAAGTGCTTAGCTTACAAACACAATAGTGGGATCTTGCAAACAGTGATTTCTCTCTGTGTGTCAATGGTTTAGAGAAGACATCCTGGTTGTTCATGTTATGAGGCAGCAATTGTCTCTTCCTACATGCTTGTATGTAATTTAGAGTGGCCTGGCTCTGCATGAAGCCCCTGGATGCCCTGGTAGTGAATGTGTTCCATGTTCCACTCTACAGAAAAAAAAAGCAAAACAACCAAACTACATTTGAGAAAATCAGAAATGAAACTGAAAAAGAAATATTCTTTGGAGTTTTTTCTCCCTGTTGGGACTGATGAAGATGGAGAGGGTGCAGAAACCCCTGGAAAAACTACCCATGGTGAAATTTTAGCAGTAAGGAGATACAGATATACCCTCTAATGTATGTAAGAGATGTAAAAGAAGTCCTCTGCTCCAACTTATCTAGGAATTGCAGGAAACTGACACTTTCTAGGGCTTCAACCACATGCACAGGAAGTATTTCAACTAAAGATTGTAGATACAGACAGCAAAAGTCACATTTGCTCCCCTCAGCTTTGAAGGTTGTCTGAATTGCAGCTCAGTGAAGCTATCACCAGGCTTAAGGAAGCTAAAGTGTAAATGCATTGGAAGTAAAATGGCCTCAGTTTGGGTTATTTTTTAAAGAGAAGTAAGTCACAGTGAAGAAAACTTGGTAATGCCCAAAGTTCAAAGTTGGTCTTTGCACGAGAGCAAAAGAGCCATGTGAAGGGTGACTCAAAATTATAAGCAGAAATTGGAGAGGTGCCCACTGCGATAGTTTGAGCTCAGTTTAGAGATAGATAAAGAAGGAAAGTTAAAAATTAACTTTAAGTTTTGCACATTAAGAGATGTGTTGTATTTCCTTGTGATGCAGCATAATGAGAAACAGAATTATTATTTAGTGATTTCACATTTTTCTCAAAATGTATTAATCTGACACTTGTGTGTTGACTGGACCTATGTCTGCCTCACCCGAGCTTGTCAGTGCTTTTCTGAGAATTGCTGTTTGCCTCCAGATAAATTCATATTAATACTGGCTCTCCTTTATCTATCCACAGGGTAAGGGGGGGTGACAACAGGCAGATTCTTGCCATCCTGGATGAAAATGCCATATGCTGATGGTATCCATACCACCATTTCCCTCTAACTGAAGTCTCCCATGGGCTCAAGGGGGCTACCACTGCCCCATGCTCCCATCAAGCTCTCTCAGTTCCTTGGTGCCTGGGTTGGGATGGGGAATTCCCTTTCA
Source organism: Picathartes gymnocephalus (assembly GCA_013390045.1). NCBI lineage: Eukaryota > Metazoa > Chordata > Aves > Passeriformes > Picathartidae > Picathartes > Picathartes gymnocephalus. The sequence continues at coordinate 684,735 of WEKY01048653.1, read as the reverse complement.
AGGAACATATTAGATTCTTCTTTCTTATGGGGTGACGTGCATTTTCCTTCTTGAATTTATGTCTTTCCTTTAACTCATGATTTTCGTAGAACTTCCTTTCCACCTTGTGTGCATATTGTGAGCTGGAAAAGAAACCTTTAAATGGCTTGAAGCTGCTGCTGGCTGTAAAGTAACAGGAGCTGACAGTGGGCTTGCACAAGCACGGAGCTGTAAATCAGTTAAATGTATTGCACGTAATTTCCTGGTGCCTGCTCTCCTCGGGAGCAGAGCCCTGCTGGGATGAATGTCATCACAGCATGCAAGCTCCTGGATTTGATGCTCCTTTTGTTTGCAGGGGGAATGGGGCTCACCCGTGCCAAGAATGGTGCATTCTGCCACAGGGCCACCAGCCACCTGACTTCTCTGTAGCCTTAAAAATCTCATACTTCACCCCACAAAATGCCCACTAATTTATTTTAGGTGTACAGAACAGGTGGGAACTCTCTCCTGAAGTGCTGCTATCTTAAGTGGGTAAACCTATGGCTAAAGAATCTTTGAGTGATTGAGGTCACTGTGCTTCTCTGTGTCCGCTCATAACTGGAGATTAAGCTCTTTTTTTCACCCTGGAACTTGGAAGACATTTTTATTGCATTAGTTACATTAGTTATTAAGGAAAATTTCCACACCCTGGCTAATGCATGCAGATCAGCATTCGATAATTTAAAACAAGGTAAGAACACAAAATAATTTCAGAAAAAAATTCTCAAAGCAGTCATTTTTTGAGGTTATCTGTCCATGCATTCATCGTAACTTCTACTAAACCGCTGGAGTGCCAGCAGCTGCCTGAAGCAAGGGGTGGCACTGGTGGCTGTCACCAGAGAAGCAGCCATTCCCATTCCCATTCCCAGGAGTGCTGGACAGGGAGCAGCGTGGCACCATTCCCTTTGGATCACGGGCATTTACCCTGCCATGCTTTTCTCTAGATCCAGTCCCATCTCGTTCCAAGAGCTGCCAGCAGTTCTGGTTACCTCTCTAAGCACATAGATTTTTTTTTTTTTCCCCTTCTTTTTTTTTTTTTTTCCCCCTGAACCCAGTGATATTATACAATTACAATGTATATTTATTTCTGCTCTCGCTACTTCCTCTTGAAATTATGCAAGCTGTTTAAATCTCTCTGGCATTTTCATGGAAGGATGGATTCTGCAGGGTGTGGGAACGTGTGTAGCAGCTATATAATTTCCTGCCTCTGATTTCCCCTGGGGCAGGGGGACAAAACACCGGCACCATCTGCACATCTTGGGAGGCTCTAAGGACCTGGCACCCTGAGAGTCAGCTGAGGGGGATATAGCACCCCAAAGGCTGGTCTGGGGGACCTCAAAAAGGAGCTAATTATTCTCTGTCCTTTTGGGCTACAGAACTGGGACTGCTTGGCAGAGATTGCGACAGCTTCGTGTCCTTGAGGAGCTGGGCATGGGAACAGCTGGGGCACGCGAGGCAGCAGATAAAAGGAACACCTATCCTGGGTCAGTGCTTGCTCTTTGTAGCTGTACCAAGAGCCTGATTCTTCCACAAACACTCGTTACACAAAACACAGCAAACATTGCGTTAGGAAACACTGAAGAAAGCCACAAAAATAATCTGTATGTAGATCTTGCACCTGCTGTGAAGTGACCCTGCCTGGTCAGCGCTGGGTTAGGAGGTGAGGGCGGGCAGGCATCCCTTTATTGCCTCCTCCACGGTAAAGTTGCATCAGCCCCTGGACTGGCTGCCCTGAGCCTGCCTTCACCTGCCTCGTGGGACAAAACTGCCCACTCCTGCCTGCTAGCTGGCCTCCCCCAGGAAAAAACCTCCAGAAAAGCACACTGATGACATTTTTATGAGGCTCCAGCTCTTTCAGCACTGAAGTTGAGAGGAAGTTGAAGTGCAGCTTGCTTACACTAACTCCCTGCAAAAAAAAATTACCTCTGTAGCAAAAAAACTTCCAAATCTGGGCTCTTAAAGGCAGGCTCCAAAATCCCTTCACGGCCATGACCCAGGGCAGCTGTACCCAGTGCATCTATGGAGAGCAGAACACGATGTGGGGAGCTCTGCTGGCACTGAGCCCCACTGAGCCCTGCAGATTTCCATTGTTTCTGTCAGGCTGCTGAGAGCTCTGCTATGCTGGGAATGAAGTTTGCAGCATGGAGTAAATGGAGAACAGGCAGGTCGAGGTCCTTCCTCCAAGCCCCACACCTTTGTGTGCTCTGGACATAAAATGAGTAATCTTTGGTGGGCTCCCTCACATCCACACCAGTTTTCTCTCATGGTTGTGTAGATAAAAATAACAAGTCTGCTGGTGTTGGATTATCTTTTTCCCTCAAAAAAAATGCTAATGCACCTCTACATATTTACATCTTTTGGGCATGCCAGCGGGTTTGCAGCATAAGCAATCCAGGAGGATGGGTAGCACTGAGATGAGTACATATCCATGGCGTATTTCACCCTGTATCTTCTTTCCTTCCTCCTCTGGAAATTCAGCTGCTGCCTTCAAAGCTTGTTGTAACGTTATCCAGGACAAAGAGATACAAACAAATGATACTTTGGAGGCAAAAAGGAAAATTTAAAAAATGGTAACTAGTTTAGGGAAGCAGCTTGGCAAACTACTGAACTTTTTGAGCTTTTTGAAGCTTTCCTTGAGAGTGTGTGACTGGCCCAGACAAGCAGAGATCCTTTTGGTCTCTGTGTTTCCAGTGCCAAACATAGCATTGCTGCTGGTTCCAGGACACAGTAGGTGGGTGTGCTGGAAGGATGCCTGATGTTTGGGGATTGTGAAGTGGATTTAGTGTGATTCAGTTCTTTCTCCTCTCTCAAACCATTTGAATGAATAAAGCAAGTCTCTGTCTCAGCCTCCTCACAAGTGAAAGGGCTGGGGAGGGAACAGGGCAAGGAGAGGGGAGGAGAAAAGCCAGAAAAATAGGGCTAAAGAGAAGAGGTCACTCCTCCACCCTGCCTAAGTCCTCTCCAGAAAGTTCTCCAGGATGTCCAAAGGTCTCTGCCATGATTGCTGCTGTACCTCCTTCTGCTGACTGGCAGAATCTTTTCTTCACTTTTGCCAGGCCACATTTGGAGAACAGAAGAGGGGCAGTGTGTCTTTCCCAACATCCCAATCCAGCAGGAGGCTGGGGCAAGAAGGGAAATTGCCACTTCTTGGTCTCTCTTGCCACTTTTATACCCTCAGCATACCTTTGGCTGCCTGTTTGTGGCACCTTCAGGTTTTAGTTATATATCATGTTTATCTACAAATTGTTTTAATACTCCAGGCTGAATTTTTAGAGTAAATACCATCCAGCCTATAACACACAAGACTCACTGGTGCATTGCACAATTTTTGTCACGAGCAATTTCCATTTGGTCTCCCCTCACACTGCACAGTTTTAAAACAGGTTGAATGGAACCGGACACACTTTAGGCCATGCCTGTGCAATCACAGTGTGAAGTGAGGGGTTCTCTGGATAACACAGGATGCAATGTAATCCCATGAGGAGCAGGCCCCCAGTGCTCTGCAAGGGGGTGCAAGCCCAGCGAGCTCCAAGAGCCTCGATCCACCAGCGTGGAGGTGGATTGCAGTGGGATGCATGGGAACTGCTGGGGGGCACTGGGGTTGTTTGGGGTGCACAGGCTGGCATCGTCACTCTCCTCCAAGTGCCCAGGGCAGAGAAACAGGCACAGCAGGCTGGGACCAAAGGTGCCTGAGGAACAGAGAGATGGCCTGGAAATGCGTGTTGGTCTGTAAAAGGTCAGTGAACAGCAGCACCCTCTGACTCTCCCGGCTGCCCTGTGCCCTGTAGATGTGTAAAGCTCCCGTGCCTGAGTGCAGATCTCCCTAATTCCTGCTGTCCCTTGCACGACTGTGAGGAGTTTCTCCTTGTCTGCAGCAGGCTCACCTCCTGGGAGTTCTCCTCTCTGCCTCTGCAGAATCTATTTCTTCCTTCAGCCAGCTTAACCAGGCTGGCTTTGGGTCTGTCAGGCTGCTGCCCCACACCCAGCCCCCAAGTACCTTTTGTGGGGAAGGGTCCCCCCTGCCTGACATGCAGCACTGTCCCCTGGCTGATGGCTGTCAGGTGGGAATAGAGAAGGGTGCAAAGCTGCTGGTTCCCAGCCCACCTGGAGACAGCTCTATTTATGTCTTATCTTTAATGGTTAATCATTACACTTTATATGCATCCCCCTGGCACGCACTTATTCCTACAGGAAATGAGTTTAGTCCCTTGAGACTGAGTGAGTAATGGTAAAAAGGAAAAAAACTCTAAGAAACTGAGCTGAGCATCTCTCATGCCCACGTGTAGTACACCGGTATGATCAGACACAGCGGATTTCTGAGGACCTTGAGTCCCTGTGCTGCAGTAGGGCCAGGGAGGAGGCTGAGCACATCGGCCTCTCAGAAATGCAGCAGCTCTCCAGAGTGTGAGTCCTTGGGCAGGGACTCATGGGGAAGGCACCTTGTCCTCTCTCAAGGCTGAAGAGATGCTGGGCAGGTCCTCTAACACTGATCTGTTGGGGGCAAGATGGGGTGAGTTTCAGGTCCCACTAGAGGTGTTACTTTTAATCACCTCATGTATTTAAAAAGGGCAGAGCTCTGTGTAGCAGCCATCAGTGCCTGGCTTATGGCCAGACCAGGAATAAGGAAAAAGTCTTTTACAATGGGGGTGGTAAAACTCTGGAACAGGTTGCCCAGAGAGGTGGTGGATGCCCCATTCCTGGGAACATTCAGGGCCGGGTTGGAGGGGCTCTGGCTAACCTGATCTAGTTGAAGAGGCCCTCACTCATTGCAGGGAGTTGGACTAGACGGCCTTTAAATGTTCAGTTCAATCCAAGCTATTCCGTGGTTCAACGATTCTGGGATAAGGCTTTTGCTTGGAGCTCCCTGCAAGATTTCACTGAGGAGAGAGCAAGCCTGGGTCCTGCATGGTCCATCCTCAGCTCCACAATGCAACAGCTGCTCCAGGAAATGTGCAAAGCTGCTGAAAACATGCAAATGCCCATTTTTGTTCAGCTTCTTTGAGAAGCCCTGCAAAATGGAGGAGGAAGGTGCTGGATCTGTGGGTACCTGCTGGATAACTGGCAGTTGTGCTTCTGGGGGTTTAAGCTCCTGCTGGAGAGTTTTGAGGGAGACATCTCCAGCTCTAGGACAAATACAAGATAACAGCAAAGGGGAAAAAGAGTTGTTTCAGCCAAGATGAGAAGATTTAAAATGTAGAAAACACCTATGGGTTTGAGCACAGTGCCACAAGACAAAAAACATGGATGAAAGAGATCACAGGAGAAGCCATTACATGGAAAATTGATAATATGGCATGAAACAGTCCCATGAATTCCCAGTCCCAAGCTCCCCAGTCTTGAGCCTGGTTTAATAATCACAGCTTAAGTGTAAAGTAGGAGAAGGGCTTTTTCTTTGCACTGTGGGTTGTTCCATAGGACTTTGGAAATCAGCTATATTTTCAAGATTACCAAGTCTATAAAGAGTTTAAAAATGTTTGAAGATGATCAGGTAGGAAGGATTTGTGAAGAATACTTGTTTTAAGCAAAAGGCTTAGTATAGCTAAAAACCTGGGAGCTAAGAAGTTCAAACACTTTCAAACTTTCCTCCTTGCTAAAAATAACATCCTCCAGCTTGGGCCACAGCTTGAGAACTGGATCCAACACCTGCAACTAGTTTTAGTTGTTTTTCTCCTTTTTCTTAGCTCTTTTTACTGTTTTTTGATGTGCTGGTGGATTCTGACCTAGAGGCATAACTTTACTATGATGAACCAAATACATTAAAAATCATGTGTAATAAACCAGTACGTAAAAGATGATGTCTTGATATTTTCACCGCTTGTTGGGGTGTTATTTGTCATTCTGATGGATTTGGTGCATAGTTGTACCTCTTTCAGTTCCATTTATTTATTTAATTATTGATTTTTAAACATTCTTAATGCACAGTCATGAGATTTTCTTTATCAGTTAGAAGCAAAGATCACTTTGCAGGACCAAGGTGGAGTTATTCTGCTATTTGTGAGAATGCCAGTCAGAAACCTCGTACAATATTTTTTATAGAATGTGTATTTTCTTGACAAAAAATTATTTTACAACTCTGTAAAACCTCCAAGGTAAGACTTAAAGCAAACCTATTTCAAAGCAATGAGAAAAAAATAAGTGAAGTGATCAAAAGAAGGCTGAAATGTCCACAAACTCACATATCTCCTGGAGTGGGTGCTTTAGCTGGCATACCAAGTGCCACGGAGCTTTTGATGAAAGGCTGAGATCTGGCTGTGTGGCTGCTAGCAAATTAAAAAGTGCAAAAACATGTTTTCAACCAGGGAAAGTTTTACCTTTAAGTGAAACCATCAAAAGAGGAAAACTGTGACCCTGGCCATGCAGATCGTGGGCTGGGAACAGGATAATCAGCCTGCCTGATAAATTTCCCAGTGCTGTGGGTCTGGTCACTCTTCTCCTGAGGACAGAGAGAGAGGGAAGTCCTTGCAGAGGATGCCGTGGTGGTGGTGGTGGTGGTGGACCATTTTCCAGAGCCCAGAGAAGCCCTCTGGAGAAGCCTGGCATCCTCCTGGTTACCCTGGGATGGGCCACTAACTAGCTGACCCAAAACTGGGAATGGGAGGTAAATCTCTTTGAAAATCTTTTTGCCTTGGAAAGAGGGGAGACAGTCCTTTTACAGAAAGCCACCTGGTGCCCTGTTTGGTCTCCCTGCCCTGGGGAAGCCGGGTGGCCTCAGGCAGCTGGTGGAGCTGGCACATATTCCTTGGGCAAGTCCTCTGTGAGAGCTGAGCCCTTCTCAGGTGTCCCCAGCCCTCTGCATGTGGCTGTTCACCTGCAGAGGATTGTCACCTTCTCACTGGGGCTACAGGATGGGAGCATTTAGCTCCTGCCCACTGCAGTGGCAGCTTTTTGGGTGAATACCAGTAAGGGTGACAGATTGCCAATAACATATGAAGGCTGGAGCTAAGCTGGGGAGAACTGTGCAGGAATTTTCCAGAAAGACTGTGTGTGCTGCTGATGAGTTCTATTCATTAGCTGTATTTTTAATCAATTTCAGTTTAACCAGGTTAACAGTGACTTCAAATCCAATGAGAAAGGAGTGGGGAAAGCACAACAAAAAAAACCAGGGGAGCAACACCCTTTATAATAAATTGATAAAACACAAAACTTTGCCACTCACCTAAAATTAAGTGGTGTTACAAATGGTGAAATTCAGGTGTGAAATCCTTCAGATTTTGGACAAAGCCGACTACTGAAGTCAGCAACATAGGGAAGCACAGGAGTGTGACAGCAACTTCCCCACACCTGCAGTACCCCTGGCAAGTAAGGCCAGGGGAATGTTATGTGCCTTGGAGAAGAGGGCTGGGACTTGGAACAAGCGGCTTTTATTCTCCTTTCTCTGTTTAATGTGCTCCTTACTCCTGGACCATGTCAACAAACTTCCTTCTTCACTTTTCAATCAGTGGGCTGAACTCCATGGAGTGTTGTGATACTTAAAGCAGCTGCACAAAGTGGCTGAAATCTGTTATCTACCTGAAAAGTGGTTGGTTTTTTTCTGAGATAATAAAAGTGACTGGGGAAACTGGGTGCCTGGAGCACTGGGGAATGATGACAAAATTAATGATGGCTATATAGAGAGCCAAAGAGGAGCAAACTCCACTTTATTACCATTGGGAGTGCAGATATGATGTTTCTGAGAGGGGGGGCTGTGGGTGTTTTCAGAGATTCTTAGTAGAAATGAATGCTTTTGTGGTGAAACAAAAAACTGTGGGTGAAAGCAAAAATGCAAAAATAAATTCCCATGCATCTGTTGAGTATGAAGAAGGCTGAAGTGTGCTCCTGTGCAGAAGGCAAGCAGAAACCTGAGTACTGTTCACATCAGGCTGTAAATCCGCTGAAGCTGGGGGTTATTCACAGGAATTGCAGGGCTAACAGCACATCCTGTTGTAAAACTGAACTTTAGCTTTTACTCATTTCACAGCAACTGTTCTGGATATTGGCCATTCTTCAATATCCTTTTAAGTATTTTGTCTTGGAATAGAAATCTGGAGATCATTTCCATGTATCTAAATATTTATCCTGAGACTTCACAATGATTAATGTGCATTTAATCCCCTACCTATGTGACTGAACATGAAAATGCAAGTAACTTAGTGACTAATTATATCCTTGAAATCTGGTTCTATTTTCCCTTTTTTAGTCCCCTAACTATTTTAGTTTAGTTCTCCAAAACAAAACTCTGTTATCCTTCCATTGACTGCCAGTTCTATCACCCCTCCCAGCTGAAGGAGTGCTCAGGCCCTTGGATGTGCAGCGACCAAGAGCCAATCCCCCAGTGTAAAATTTCTCCCCTCAATGAGTCACTGGGCAGAGAGCTCAGCAGTGTTTGTTTTCCCTGCCCTGCACGATAAGGGATGACGTGTACTGCAGATCCCGAGGCCTCTAATGCAATTTAAAGATGCTCATACCAAAGAATAGAGAATAATATCAAATTTCCTTTCTGTGCACTAAAGGGAGAAGGTGCCATCTGTTCTTTATGTTGCTGTTAATGAATAGTCAGAAGAGACAGTCATGAGTGGCACCGCAGCAGCAGCAGCAAGACCCGTCCCCAAAGGGACTTTGGTGCAGCACAGCATCCAGGTATGGACACATCCCTGGTCTGGACCCCCAGGAAGGGGACTTGCTGCCAGTCAGACCCTGAGTTAGGACCTGCATTCACCTCAGGAACAGGAAACAGCTTTAAACTGGGAAAGGATGGAGGAAGAACCCATTTCTGCAGCCAGACCTTCTCAGCAGGAACTAAAATGCTGCAAATTTGGAGAGTGGTTGGAAGAGGCTCAGCCATGGCCAAGGGCTACACACAAGCACTTGAGACAGAGAAAGAGCTCTTCTTCTCCTCGCAGTAAACACCACATTCCTAATGATTTGCAGTTAACTCAGCCGTGAAAATGCCTGGCAGAAGCTTTGGTGTGGGGTGTGTTATGTCAGCAGGAAACAAAGGAGATGTACCTACATCTTTTGCATGTGCAGGCAAGGGAAGAACAATTGGCAAGGGTTTTCCAGCTGCAGAAATACCTTCATGATTTTAGGAGCAAAGTCTTTTGTAAGACTGTGTTATAACAAAGGTTTGGACTGAGACCTTCTGGGAAAGATTAAAGGAAGGCACGGAATTACTGCATGACAAAGAATGAAAGCTTGTCAAGAAACAGAGGTAAATCATGGAAGGAGGAGGACAGTGCCTTGACAGAAGGGACAAAGTAAAAAATCAAGATGCTGCAGGTAAGGGCTTGACACAGGGGGTCATGTGAAGTTCAAAGTCAGACTCCAGAAAAAATGGCTAGTGAAGAGGCACAGCCTGTGACAGCCAGCATAAACTAACCTCTGTGTAGGTAAAGGTTGTGCAAAAATCTAATGCACTGCATTGCTGTGCAGAAGAATTGGCAAGAACCTGTGGCCTGTGTATAGCCTGGGCAGAGAGAAAGGGAAATATTCTCCTACCCCAAACAAATCCTGCAGAGAAACAACACCAGTGCAGGCTGGCAGGAGTGAACCAGCCATCTGAAGGCAGGGCAGTGTCTGTGGATCCCAAGCTGGACACAGGCAAGAGCAGTGCAGACAAATTGTGGTGGGTGAAAAGTTCCAATTCCCAGTGACTGCAGGCAAAAATGCTCTTTGAGTTACGATGCTGTCACGCCTCTGTTCCCATCAGCAGGATGCCTTATGCTGGGCCAGAGCAATGAAGGAGGGATCAGAGGCATGTCCTCCGGGGGATGTGAGTGCTCTGAACCCAAAGAAGAGATAACTCGTGCAGCAGGGCTTTGTAGGGCCTCCTGGCACACAGTGCTGACCAAGAGAAGTTCACAATGTGAAGAGACTCCTTGATTCTGGGTATTTTCTGAAGCATGGGCTATTCCCCTTTTTCCCGTGCATATTGAACCTTGAACTCTGGCTTCAGGGAGAAGCTTGTCTCCCAGGATGACTGGGCAGCATCTTGTGCTGTAATTAAACCTCCAAACAAAATGGAAGAGGGTCACCTCTGAGCAGCCACTGACATCCCTCACAGTGACAGACCTGTCCTTTCCCCCCAGCAATCCTGGGGTGTGTTTGTGGCAGCAGCCTCTGCCCCTCACACCAGCCCTTCCCTCTCTGTCTTCCAGGCAGCTGGATTGCTCTCACTGGTCTGATGTGAGCAGCTTCCCATGAACAGAGACTGTTTTTTCATCAATACCAGCTTCCCAGAGACTTTTTAAATTTTTTTTCCCCAGACTGTTTGTTTGCTAAAATGCTTACTCTAAAAATGTACGTCTCCTTAATTTATTGGTCCACTAGAGAAAACTGAATCGTGTCTGAAATGCTTTAATAAGGATCCAAGGCGAGGGATGATCAAATAAATGATAATTACAGTGTCAGAAAGGCATTGCCAGATCCCCCACCCTCCTCAAATGTCAGTGAGCTGCAATAACCGAGCAGGAGCAGGAGGCTGGTGTTGAAAGTTCACGTGATGCCCCTGGTAGCCACACATCTGCAGCAGCTCTTCCCTGTCCTGCTGGACACACAGAGGACTCCTGAGCACTCCCAGCCGTGCTGGTGACTAACACTGAATGAATCAGAGCACCAGGGGACTCAACAGCACCGTTTCTTGTTGGTTTTCCCTTGCTACCTCACGTGGGTCACCAGCCCATGTTGGTGGAAGATGAGAAGTTCCTGGTTTCTGGGCAGTGGGGGCCCAGATACGTTGTGAGCCAATGCAGAAAGGAGCCAGGTCGTGGTTGGTAAGAGGGCTCTGAAGTTGAATATGCAGGCTGGGGAGGCACAGGAGGGTTTCAAGGCAAGGGTCCCACACCCCTGTGCAGCAGGTGCTGCACCTTGGGGAATGTCTGCATGCAGAGGGGAAGGGTTTTCCACTGGTGCTTCACTATGCATGGCTGCTTTCCTCTCGGTTCCTCTGCTGCCAAGGCCACAGTCTTCAAAGGAATCATGTGTTGTCAGGGCTTTGGTAGGACCACACCTAACCTCTTTCACACAAGGCTTTACCCACAGGCTTCTCTGTAGCATATTATATAGCTCCAAATGGCAATATTTGTACCCTGCAAACCTCAAAAACTAACTCCAGAAATGATGGGTGCATCCATAGCTGCCGGTTTGTCCTCATGTCCTGAGAAACACCTTCTGCTCTGAGCTTTGCCCTTGTGCCCCAGGGAGCACAGGGATTATCCCAGCAGTGACCAGGGGGAAGGCCCTCAGGCTGAAATGCAATGGAGGCACCTCTGAAAGTCCCTCAAGTTTCTCTCAGGTGGGAAAAATAGTGTAAAATATGGGTTGGGAGGCTGGGGAGAAGGTTTCTCTGAGGATTTCCAGTGAAGCTGTTCCCAGAGACTGAGCTGGGACCCAGCTGGTACATTGCGGGGGAAGAAGAGGACCTTTCCACCATGGCTCACTCCCAGCAGCATGTCCTCACATGGCCCAGCTCTTCATGTGCCCATGTAGGGCCAAGGGGCTCCCAGGCACCAGCTGCCTCAACCTCCACCTCCCCCAATTTCAGCCCTCCTGAGCCTTCTGGGTGGTAAAGCCTCCAGTGAAGTTCCTCTATAATTCATCTCTCTGCCTTTGCCTTGTACTGAGAATCCAGCAGCTACTTAATATTTATAATATGAATGGTATTACACAGTGTATCCAAATATGCATATTATTTTATATCAACTCTAATGCTGCAAGTGGTGTCAGCTCTTTCACCTGGCATTGTGTGCTGCTGGTGAGGAAAAATACTGGGGTTTAACCTATGTGGTTAAAACCTTTGTGCCATAGGGCTGATTTGCAGTATGCTTCATGGGGTGCTTTTTCAAAAAGGATTTAGTCCTTCTCAGGTGTTTCTATTGTTGAAAATATTTGTGGGAATGGCACGGGCAGAGCCCACAGCACCAGCAGTGGCTGGAACCCATCTCAATCACTCACTTCTGACAATCCATATTTAAGGTGCTGTGTTTGTCCAAACACAGGGGAAGGCATGGTCTCTGCTCCCTGCTCCTCGGGCACCCTCAACCACCATGATGTGATCAGGACACTCAGAACCACAGGATAGGAGCTAAATGCTAAGGCTGTCCATGGAATTGCTAATGAGGACCTAAAGATGACACGGTGAATGATAGCAGATCAATAATTCCTTTTTCCCTGTAGTGACTTAGCAATTAGAAATGAAAGAAGAAAATCAGGGTGAAATTTGAGAGTTGTGCCGTTTGGAGTACCTGCTTTTGTTTATTTTTAACCCTCTCTCTTGTCCCTCTAATCCCTTCTGCAATGATTTTGTTCCTTGCTCTGTGAAGCACTGCATTACATTTGCAACGCCCTGTCACTCGCATCATGTCTGCAAGCTGTCTTCCTCTGGCATGAGCTTATTTAGACAAGTTGTCAGGCTGAATGGGAAAAACCTTAAATCAATGTATTTCAGCATGCAATCATATATAGGCTAATTTATCTGCTGCCCCATACAGCCTGCCAGGTTAAAATGAGGTCTTTCAGGCATGGTGCCTCTGAAAGTCTCCTGATTAACAGGGCAATTTTTATTGGTAGGGCGACAACACGATTGTTTTATGGTAATTGTTATCATTTGGACCTGTGTATATGCAAATGGGGGAGATTAAAGTAGAGAAAATATAAAGATGATGAATATGCAGCACGTAGCTGAGATGGCAGAGAGATAGAAATGTTTTCCATGTTATGCTCTGCACCGTGGCCAGGGCAGTGAAGGGCTGGCTGCTTTTCCAGGCACAGGGACATCCCCATCCTGTGGTGGCAGCCAACAGGACACCTGTCTGCAGGGGACAGAACTGTGCCCACTCTCAGTCCCACGTTTCTGTCTCTCTGTGCCCTCACACTGATCAAGGCGGCTGCCTCTTGTCCCTGTCAAAGAGTTTGGGGACTGAAAACATATAAATGGACCAAAAAGATGAAGCAGTAGCACAAGTCACATCAGTGCAAGACTTCTTGAGGTGGACCCACTAGTGCTAAGGGTACAAACCCTTTTTGGGTGGGTTTAAACATATTTCACCTGTTCTTTTGCTGGCTTTCCTGCTCATTACTTCCTATCACTTCTATTTCTCTTGCCCATTTTTAAATGAAGCTTGGAGGTGTTAAATACATTGTCTCTACAGGCATGGGCCTTTCTAACCCTCACTGGCACAAAACCACACAGCAAGACTACCCCACCAGTAAATCTAATCCCTCACCTGGGAAGAGCTACCTCTACAAATAAAGAGTACTCCAGTCTCTATCCCTTCAGCTCTGCTGCCCCTGAAACGGAAAGTAAAACCCCTGTGGGGAAGGTCTGGGCCATCAGTGCCAGACTTTCTTGAGGAAACCAGCAGCAGGTCAGGAGTGTGCAGATGCTCACTGAGCCTGGATCTGCCCACTAAGAGCTGGACTGAACTCAACAACTCACTTTAGATAAATCACTGAGCATGAGATCATACCCTTTTTTTTTCCTTTTTTACATTACGTTATTGAGCCTTATGGCAAGGGGAGCAGGGCAGCAAATTTTGTCTCTATTAAAAACATGTCAGGCTTTTTCTGGTTTGTCATATATTTTAGTATCCATGTGGGAGAGCACCTCTGGCTGTTGCGTGCAGTTAGAGCTGCACAGGCCGAGCCACTGCAGCCTCCCTTTTTCTCCATCTGCTGTAAACAAGGAGATCAGTGTAGCCCCTCCAATCTTCTTCATGTGCCACCATCCTCAGCTGTGTATTTTTGCCTAGCAAGCCTTAGCCACTCATTCTCACTGCCTCTCTCAGCTGCCAGTGACTGCTATTTGCCTGTTCCATCTCTTTCAGGAATGCTGCTGGAATATGGACTGACACTGCCTTGCTCAAAGTCCCTCAAGAATGGTAATGCCCCGCAAGAATCTGTGCACAGCCAGGGTCATGCCCAAGCTCATCATGCACCTGTGGATGGGACACCTCCTCACTTTTGCAGAGGAACACAAGGGATTTTACAGGTTCACTGACATTTGTGCCTGAGCAGATCAGGCATGCAGTGCTCCAGTGTCAGAAATGCTCTCTCTTCCACCAAGCATTGCTGAGGATTCTGGTCCTGTCCTCAAGGCCAGGAGGGCACATAGGAAGATTGCACTGGTTTTAGCTGAGACAGAGTTAACTTTCTTCGCAGTTTCTTGCAGGGGGTTATGTTTTGGGTTTGTGCTACAAACAGTGTTGATAATTCCTGTATGTTTTAGTCATTGACTTACACAGAGTCAAGGCCTTTTCTGCCCCTCAGGAGGCTGGGAGTGCACAAGGGGTTAGGAGGGGACACAGGTGGGACAGCTGACCCCAGGTGACCACAGAGCATATGGCACTGTGGTCAGCATGTAGAGCTGGGGGAAGAAGAAGGAAGGGAGGGACATTCAGAACAATGGTGTTTGTCTTCCCAAATCATCATTACACATGATGGAATCCTGCTGACCTGGAGATGGCTGAGCACCTGCCTGCCCATGGGAAGCAGTGAATTAATTCCTTGTTTCTTTGTGGCTTTACCTGTTAAACTGTCTTTATCTCAACCCATGAATTTTCTCACCTTTACTCCTCTGATTCTCTTCCCCACCCATCCCATCTGGAGAGAGTGATCAAGAGGCTGTGGGCGTAACTACCACCTGGGGTTAAACCACAACATGTACATTTTCCTTAAAAGCTTAATTTCCTTAGCTGCCCAAGAAGAGCGCCAGTGCCTACAGCAGCAGAGGTTTGTCATGAATGGGAAAAACTGAAGACACTGAAGACACATTTCTCTCTGCTGTCCTGTTTTATTCCTCTTTTCCTCTGTTTCTGAATGCAACCAAAACTTGTCCTTGAAAACCCAATACACCAAAGGATAACATCCTGGCTTGGATCAGCAATTGTGTGACCAGCAGGACCAGGACAGTGACCACCCCTCAGTACTCAGCACTGGTGAGGCCACACCTCCAATCCTGGGTTCAGTTTTGGGCCTCTCACTACAAGAAGAACATTGAGGGGCTGGAATGTGTCCAGAGAAGGGGAGTGGAGCTGGGGAAGGGTCTGGAACACAGGTCTGGTGAGGAGCAGCTGGGGGAGCTGGGGGGTGTTTAACCTGGAAAAAAGGAGGCTCAGGGGAGTCCTTATTGCTCCCTTCAACTCTCTGAAAGGGGGGTGTAGCCAGGTGAGGGTTGGACTCTTCTCCCAAGTAACAAGTGATAGGACAAGAGGAAATGGCCTCAAGTTGTGCCAGGAAATGTTTCAATTGGGTATTAGGAAAGATTTCTTCATGGAAAGGGTTATCAGGCCCTGGAATGGGCTGTCCAGGGGAGTGGCTGAGTCCCCACCCCTGGAGGTATTTAACAGTTGTGTAGATGTGGCACTTAGGGACACAGCTTTGTGGTGGACTTGACAGTGCTGGGATAATGGCTGGGCTCAGTGATCTTAGAGGTCTTTTCCAACAGAAATCATTCTGTGATTCTATAATTCTCTATTTACCAGTGTTTCCTTATGAGCCTCTGTTGTTCTATGACATTTGATTCACCATAACAGAGAGATTGTTTGGTTTGGCATGCTGTTCAGCCACTGTGTGGGTCACGGACCCAACCATGGACCTGACTGAGGATATTCCCTTGCCACTCTCATCCCTCACACTCCAGCTGGCAACACAGAGACTGAAAATTTCAAAACATCTCCACTAAGTGGAAAGGATAATAAATGTTTTTTGCCACTGAGGGCTACCTCTGATTCTCTTCCATTCACCATCACACAGCCTTCCCTTGCAGGGCTCACCCCAGACCAGCTGAGATGTGCAGTTTCATCACTTATACTGCTTTCAATAGTGTTTTCCCCAAGAAGTCATCCTGATAAAGCCACAGGCCCGTCCAGCACACTTTTCTCTTTGAGGAGAGTTGGCCAAGCATTGTGCATAAGGAGCTTTCACTCAGGAGTTACACAGACCTGAAGATGTGTCTCAGAGCTGTCCCTTTCCTGTGTCACTGGTGGACATCTGTGTCAGGGATGGGACAGCAGTCCGGCTCAGCTTTGTTCCTGCAAGGAGCATATTGCAGCTCACAGTCCAGAAAGACTTGATTTTTTTAAAGCTGAAAGTCAAATTGCCGGAACAAAATCCTACTATTTCAACAGGAAAATCTGTTCAGCTGGAGCTAGGGTGCAGAAGAGGATGGAGATCTCATTTTGTATAAGACACCAGCGAGTAATCTGATGCTTTTCTATGACTAACACAATAGGTCATATTTGAACGGTCGATGGAGAGATGAGAGGTTTCATATTCTATTACCAAATCCCTGAGCCATCTGGTTCCTAATGGCTTCTTTCAAAACAAAGGGAATAAAACTTCCAAATTGTGCAATGCAAACTGACATTCTCTCTTAGACAGAAGATGCCCATTGCTTCACATCAGTAAATGAGATCAATGCCTCCATCAATTACAGTTTCAGGTATTTCTGCCCATGCACTAAATGACAAATATATCCTCCACATTGCTCAAGCTGGTTTATTCCATCCCTGGGAGCCACAGGCTGGAAAGTGGAGGGCAGTGGCTGTAGCCACAGTGGGTGTTTGTTTACAGAGGGGTGGGGGAGGTTTGATGGCACAAAGACGGGGAAAAGCCCAGCAGGAGCGTGGGGCTTGGCAGGGTGCTGTGGGCTGTGCCACCTGTCCCAGCTGAGGTGACACAGAGCTGGGGTGAGTAGCACACTGGGGGACATGTCTTTGTCCTCATCCTGTGCCCTGGGGTGGCAGCTGCCAGCTGGGCTCTGCCACCAGAGCCAGGTGCTTCCTTGTGACCCACGTGAGCTGGAGCTGTAGGTGAGGAATGAGAGCCTTTCCAGTGTCACGTCCTTTTTCTCTGATTATGCTTTGACACCAGGGCCATGTGCAGTCTGTGCTTTGCTCATGGCTTGGCTTCTGCCACAGCTCGGCACGTTTTGGAGACAATTCCTCAGAAATGCTCCTATGCTCACAGAGGCTCACCTGCTCAAGGAGAGGTGCCCCATGCCAGCCCAAATCCTGGGCTGGGTGAAATGCAAAGTGCAGACAGAAAACTCCGAAGAAATAAAGTGTTTTAAAGGGGGAGCTGCCACCTTTGCTTCCTGAGGCCAAGCCCCCAGCACAGCCATGAGATGCCATCACAGCCTGGATAGGTCAGCCATGCTGGTGCCCTTTGGATTACAGATCTGAGCACAGAATCCATACCAGTGGCAGCCACGGGGGCTCTCAGCAGCCAAGACAAAAGTCTGTGGTCATCAAAGCCCATGCCACACTCACCAAACTGGTAAAATTGCCTGAGCAGGTTTGCTTAAGTGATAGCTCAGTAATGTTCATTATTTGTGGTTGCAGTGCAAACCTGCCCCAGGGAAACTCAGGCCAAGAGTTTGTCCATCCACACTTTCACTGCTGTGAAGAATTTGATGACGTGGGTTTGCTTGTTGTCTAGCAAAGGCCCTGAGCCCCCTCCCCAAGCTGCAGCCTCTGCTCCAGGTGCTCCTGGGCCACAGCAAGATGTGTGCAGAGCTGCTGATGCGTTCTGCCTTTGGTCCTAGTGTCCTTGTAATTTGAATTAAACCCATACACAAATGAAAGGACACAAAATGCATATATTTATTATTCTGTATTTATCGCTTGTATAGTTTAACCAAGAACATCACAACACTGTTTGTGAGATGCTATCAGGGATTACATATCCAATAAGCACGGTGTATTATCAGCATGCTATAGCCCCATTATGTATAATTATATGTGTTTATGGATACCCCATCACAGGCCAGTGAAGTTCTTGGTTACATTTGTGATATGCTGCTTGTTGCATCACGTTCACAAATGTTCTGCTACCTCTAATTACACACATTTATAGATGTGTGCTGCACTTAGTGCACACCATCATGTTTGCACCATCAGTCAGAGTCATCCTGTTGATAGGCCAGCTGATGTTTATGTGCTTAATGTCTTCTGATTCTTTAAACATCTATGTTTTAAGTGGTGGGTGCTTTACAATGGATTCATCCTGTAGTTAGGCCTGACTTACACAACAGATTAAGTTGGTGAAACCCTGGTTTCTCTACAAGCTGCTGGCCAAGAACCTGGCAGTGCCATAGGGGCCAAGGTTTCACCACCTGTGGCTGGGTTACACATCAGCTTATTTAGGAGGAGCGCTGACTTTGGTGGAGTTTGGGGTTGCTGCAGACCTTCACTCAGCTCTCAAGTGAAACGCTGGATGATGGGCTGCAACACCACCCAAAATCTGGGCTGCCAGCTCCTCTCTATTGCTTGCTCAAGGGTAAAAATTCTTGGGTCTGCAAGAAGCCTTGGTCTGCTCTGCTCCTTTGGTGCTTTTCCTAATGTCTGTTGAATTGCTCCTCCCTTTGTACTGTATAATTGAGGTTTGGTTGAGTACAGAGTATTTTATTTATTTATGTATTCAAATTTTTAAAATGTATCTCTAGGCATCTTAGCAGTACACTGGGCGCCTACTACATAAATTAAAAATAGCAGCATAAACTTAGACAAAGGACCTTCCATAAATAATTCCTCCTCAGCTCACACCCTTAGCAATAGCCTTAGCTTGGAACAGGGAAATAGATGGGCTTTACAGCCTGTTGGGAAGGTTAATAAATCTGAGTGCTGATGGACCAAAGGGGAAAATGAGTTTCAAAATTGAAACCCACCCTCTTAGTCCCCTTTGTGGAGACTCCTTGCCTTGAACTCTTCACCTATCCTGGTCCTTAGTGGGAGATCAGATCCAGCTGCACAACTTAGGGTTAGAAACATAATTGTCAGGGACATCTCACACTGCTACCATGATGCAAATCAGCTGACCACATTTTGATCACATAAAAAGTTATTTTTAAACAAATTTTGTCCACAGCTTCAAAAATTATTTAATTTAGCACTACATTTAGGTATCCAGTCTAAGCCATATTGGATATAGGTGGATAATCAGAAGATGTCTATTCACCCATTTCTGAAGATCAGGCACCTTTTATGATGTCAGATTGAGCACCAAAATCACTGGTTAGTTTTGAAAAGGTAAATCTGTATGTGTAAGTGTACAGGGGAAAACATCCTCTTTAGAAGTAATTTGCTGAAAACAGTTTTCACATTTTGTTCCTGCCTATGGCAATTTATGAAACACAAATGAGATATTGTACCAGTAGCAATGCTGAAATAAATCACTCTAAAAACAGAACTGAAATTTTATTTCATTACTAAAGTAAATATTAAAGTGCTTTAGCACAGTTTCAAATTAGATTGGGGTTTGGTCAAGCTTGTTATAAATCCAATGATTGCAAAGCAAACGGCTGGAGATGACTCTCAGAAGAGCAGCACTGCAAACACAGCTAATGGGATGCTGTGAGGTGCAGAGCAATAAACAGGGAGAAGCGAAGGTGTGGATTCAGTGCCTGCACTACAAGGACCAAAGGCACTGAAGCCAGCAGCATGCTGTGGCCAGGTCTGCTGTCAGTTCTTAAGAGGATGCTGAGAAGATAGAGAGGGGGACAGAATATACCCCCAAAACTCTCACAGCCTGGACAAAACGCCTTCCTTGGAATGCAGAGAGGAGAGGCAGCTGAGCTCCACCCAGGGTCCTACAGCCCAGCTATAAATGGTGCTGGACGACCATCGAGAAGGGCACAGCACCAGAGAGAAACACCTGCAGGAGGTGCAGTCCTCTCTGGTGGCAAAGGCCACATGGTGGGACACAAGGTGGTGGCTCTACCTTCTGGAGAGCAGGGGTGACCCTCGGCTCGGGGTACCCCCTCTGGTAGTGTCATAGCCAGGATCACCGAGCACGCAGAGGCACTTGTGCAAGGAGACGTTCTGGTACCACGGGTTCTTCCTGAGGACCGAGAGCACGTGACAATATCAACCAGCTCCTGATGGGGCAGATGTTCACACCAGAAACACCTTGCAAAGGGTGGCAAGGAAGCCACAACTGCCTGTGGGTGGAAGCTGAGTAAACTTCATCTGGGTGGACTTTGGGAGGGGCCTGACAAACCACTGTGGCCTCCGAGTTACACGCCTGACATCCTCTTCTTGGTCTCAGCTTGCAGAGCAGCCGTCAAGGAGTGAGGAGGAACCATCTCACCACTGCAGCCAGTGGCCCCTCAGAGGGCTGGGTGTCCTGCAGCCTTTCTCCCGTGGGAGAACACCCCACGCTGGCAGTCAGTGCTCAGCTTTGTCTCACCTCTGATTTCCCACCAGGTGCTGGCTCACTGTCCAGCAAGCTGGCAGCACCCGAGCCCACAGCAGCTGCCCCTGAAGGTACAACCCCTCCTTCAGCTCCATGGGGTTTGGTGGGCTCCTGCTAGAAAAGCCCATAGAATAACCCTCGCTGATGCCTAAAACCTGACAGCTCAAACACCAAACAGCCTTCCAAGAAGGCAGGATTTAGTTGCATCAGAGATTCACAAACCTCCATTTAGCAACATGCTTTGCCTTCTCAATATTTTCAGCTTGGTAAAAATGGAGCAGCCTTGCTATTATTAACCTGATTGGAGGTTGATTCAGAGATATGGAAGTTATTGGAAAGATGCTCATTAATATGTAAACCTCTGCATCATAATGACCAATAAACAAGGTCTGTTTTACTGAGGAGGGAAAATTGAAACTATAGTTTCAGGTCATTTCCTAGCAGGGCAGATGCTGCACTCTGTGCAGCATCCTGGAGCTGACAGGTTTTCTATTTTCTGTGCTGTACCCACAGCACCTGCACCAATGTAACTGAGCATTATGCACGTTCATCAGCTGAACAATAACCCCTGGGGAATGAATGATTCATTACAAAATGGTTTCTTTTGGAAGAGAAAGAAGGTTTTGTCTAGTTTTTACGAGTACCCCAGGAAACCTCCATTTATTTATGCCTGCTTTTGTTTGACAATAGTTTCTTTGTTCCCCTCTGCTGTTGCTTTTTTTTTGTGGCAGTTAGCAGCAACGTTTGGCAACGGCAGTGGGGGAAAGAAAGGAGAGGCAGAATCTTTGTCAAGAAGGAAAAAGAAATCTGCGCCTAACAAAATAGAATTGAAGCAACATGTTTAAGCAAACCAGAGGCATAGACGCTTGAGGGTTTTCTCCATGTGTGTTTACATTTTCTAGTTAGTGGACGCTGTCATTTCCCACAGCAGCTCTCATTTCTCCAGGCAGTCCCTAGCTCACTACCTTACTCTGGTCAGACAAAGTCCATCCTGAAGACCCAGCTGATCTTTAGCTGGACAACTGTGGTCTAGAAGATGTTCTTAAGTGGGCACAAGTAGATTTGTATCTGTTAAGACTTTACTGAACGTGCAGAGCAATCACCAATTGTCATTACCCACCCACATGGGTCTAGAGACTGCTTTTAGCCCATCACTGGCTCTTAAATCAGTGCCCTGTCCTGGGAGGTCATCCTGTGCAAACAGACACAAGACCTGACACCTCATCACCTCCTGTGACTGTGAAGCCTCAGCTCTGGGAGCCCAGATTAAGAGAATGCTTCCATGTTTGGAGGCACTTTTCTTTTAATTTAGCAAGAAATCCGTAGAAAGGGGGGGAGAAGTATCCCAAGGAAGTATGAGAGGGCACATCTGCCTACTGATAAAATAAAAGAGAGGTGCTAGACATAAAAAACAAGATATGTACTTCCTCTTCAGGGTTTCCTTCTGGAAGTTCTTAAAGTAGCTTCACTAATGAAAGCAATTTGTGGTATATGGAAGAGGTAGGAATGAGAACAGACACGCAGAGGGACTCAGGAACATGCCAGAGTCTGTAAATTTGCCTTTACTTTATAATTCAAGGCACAATAGGCATAAATAAAATGGGACGCAGAAAATCAATTCTGGTAAATAGTAAAAGATGCTTTGGGGGAGATTGGAGAGGAAAGGTGTAATTGCTGCTGAGGAATGTTTAGCAATAACTGAGATAAGGGGCATTAGGACAATGGTATATGGGACTGGTGATTCAAATCAGAGGCCAACCCTAACTCTTGGGACAGATTAAAGGATGGCTTAAACAATCTCCTGGCTGGCATGGCTGAGATAAACCCGGCCCTGTGGCCCTGGGGATCTCCAGAGGAAAGAGCAGATTCACGACTTTGCCCTTTCCCGGGTTTCTCTGCTTTCACAGCCCCTCTGGCACCCCGTGCAGTTTAACCATTCCCTGCAGTGGGGACAGCCCTGCGGTGGCTCTGCTCCACCTCTCTCCTTTTAACTCCTTCCAGTCCCTCCAGCTTCAGGGTGGCTTTGAGCCAGCCCAGAGCCAGGCATCCCTGCCTCGTGGCTGGACACTGAGAGCTGAGTCTGGGGTCAGCCAGGGGCTCCTGTGCTGGTTGGGGCTGCTTGGAGCTCTCACCTGGAGAGAGGCAGAGCCTGTGGTTCCACTAAATCCTAAAGCAAGGTGGAAGCAGTTCCCAAGCAGGGAGAAATGGAGATATCTGCTTCTAGTGCAACTGCACAGGAGAAAAACGAGGAGTGTGGGTGAGTTTGAACCACGCAGGGTAAAGGAGAGACAGGGCATAAAGTGGGCTGGCAGAGGGTGAAAAGCAGTGGCACATAAATCACAGCCTGTCCGCAGGTTTTGTATGCCCCACAGGAATAAATACCATGGGAGTTAAAGCAGGGCACTGTGAATGAGAATGGAAGAACAGAAAATAATCAAAGATAATGGAGAGGCATGCCTGATGTGTAAAATATCACCCCAGAGAAGGGAGGGAGGTGCTACAGGGAAGAGGGGAGTGAGTGAAAGGAGTAACACGCACATGTGCACACAGACAGACAAACACACAAAAGAAAAATAAATAGTGAAAGAAATATTGTGCAAGAGATCAAGGTAAATATGTAACTCTTCAGACATGCAAAGGAAAAGGTCTCAGGAGGAGACAGCAAATTTACTTGCATGACATGGTAAAGATAATTTATTGATGTTAGCTGGCCACTGGTAAATGGAAAAAAAATATAATTAACTGTTTTCCTTAATATTCCCAAAGGAAGGTAGCAGGAGAGAGGCCAGGGCATATCCAACACTGATTTACATTGTAGGAGGACAAAAAACACTGGAAGAAAACAAGGAGAGCAGGGCCTGACTATGAGAGCATTGAAGAAGTGACAGATCTCTGTGGGGAGGTCAGTGAAGTACAGGAGGCAGGGGACAGGAGGCAGGGGCAGGGTGACAGGACCCCAAGGAAGGGTGATGGCAGGAGCTGGCACAGGGCTGGGAGGATGGGGGAGCCTCTGCTGCGGGCATCATGAGGCTGGGACTGTGAGAACTCCTGTGCCTCCCTCATCCACCCCCTCCCTTTCCCCTTGCAGCTCTTCCAGGCTTCTTGGAAAATATAGACATGTTCACTTGGGGGTGGTGCAGCAAAGATCAGAGAAGCTTCCAAAGTGCAGGAATGCAAAATAAGCCATTTTATGGTAAGGAAGAGGGGCAGAGAGATACTGGAAAAGTTACGACTGGACAGCAATCCATGAAGTTTGGCAGCTTCTCTGGCAAGGGCTCCACCTCTCAGATGTGCTGCTGCTCCTGCAAAGGGCCTGGGCATCTCCAGACTCCAATGAAATGACATTAAAGGACTCTCTGGTTGGACACTGTGGTACAAAGCTCCACCTGCAGCATCCCTAGGGTGGGATCCTGTCCTCAGCACCATCCACGCTCACATTGTCACCCCAGCCGTGCCTGGAGGGCTGGAGGGTGGGGGAACACACACTGTGCCAGCAGGGAGAGCAACTTTAGGGACAGCTGGCACCTCTGCCAACCAGCAGGAACACTTGGCAGCATCCACCAGGCCCAGGGGCAGGCCAGGACAGCAGTGGTGAGAGTGCTCCAGGCAGCTGCTGGAAGGATGCTGGGGATGAGGGCAGGCAGATGAAGGTGCCATGTGCCTTGGTGGCTCAGCTCAGTGTGGAATGACCATCACCCTGTTACACACAAGTTTTAGAATTAATAGGATCCAATATTATGCAGCTTTTGTAACCAGTGTGATGAACTGGTTTATCAGGCTCACTTAACTTTCCCTTCAAAACTGCACTGTCAACCTGTCAGTGCCAGGATGTTTTTTCAAGCCTCCCCTTTCTGTGTAAGCTTCAAGGGCAAAGCCTGTAGCCAGAGAAAAGGATTGTGTTCGGGAAACTGATAAATAACCTGTGCCAAATGGAGGCAGCAGCATCCCTCATTTGGTTTTTTGGAGGACAACTCCCAGCTGCATCTCTCTGTTGGTGCCCTAAATGCCAAAAGAAGAGTGTTCCTCATCTTTGCTCTGAATCTGGACCCTGAGTCCCCAGGAAGCCCTGGAGTCTGGCTGAGCGCTGTGTCCTGGTGCTTTTCTCTGTGGGTCCCTGCCAGCACCAGCTACCCAGTGCTCTGGTGGGTACTGGCAGCAGCATGTCTATTACAAAAAAAAGAGTATATTAAATTACTGGGGTGTAAAACAGCTGCATTGAAATAAAGGACTGCAGCACTCCTTGATGCTTATTCTCCAGGTCAGCTCCTCAGGTTTCTCTCTTGTTTCACCCAGCTAAATACATGTGTCCAGCTGCTGGTGTAACCTTTGGTGGCAAGAGGCAATCTGCTGCTTCCCCCTGCCAGGATCCCTGCTTCTGGACAAGCCCTGCTCTTGAATGTGTATTTTCTCCCCAGAGGCCTATTTCCCCTGCTGTCTCTTGTGTTTCATAAACTTTACCCAGACAATAGTTTTCACTGCATGCCCTAAAAATTTCTGGCGTCACAGTTTCACTTTGGAAATGCTTGGTGAGCCTTCTGCTTTGCAGACAGGAAACTTTGTTCTCCCTGGGGCTGGGAACCCAAAGACAGCCTTGGCACTTGAGAGGACTGTGACCAACTCACATCCTTCCCCACAAATGGATTGTTCCCTCCAGAGCAGCAAAGCAGATTTTGAGGTGTGCCTGATAACCCTTCGTGTCCTAATGTTTGGCTCAGAAACACCTGGAGGGGTGGCCTGGCCTCCCAGGGATGGGGGAGGAAGGTGAGCCTGAGGGGTTCAGCCACTGCTCTGGGGAACACAGCCACGGCAGGGATAAAGGGGAGGGCTTTGGAGCTCCCAGCTGTCCTGGAGACTGTGGGAAACCTTGAAAACATTCCTTTTTACTCTTTATTATGTGATGTCCAGTCTGATGCTGGTCTCCCAAGTCATTTAGCAACATTCTCCTTCTTTCTTTCTTTCTTCCCAGAGGAGCTTGTGGATCTGCTGAAACCCACACAGCTCTGACCAGGATAAATGATTGCAGGGATTCCACCTCCATCCTTGTGTGTGTGTGGGAAAGCTTTTCTGGGTGCAGTCTGAGATCCTAACACAGAGCAGCTACACTAACGTGCCTTTTTTTTTTTTTTTTTTTTTTTTTTTTTTTGNTTTTTTTTTTTTTCTTTTGTGATTGAGCTTGGGAAAGAAATTAGCAGCATATGGAGAAGGCAGCTATACCACAATAGTAGTGTCATCTCTGTTCCTATGCTGGGGCACCTGGTAAACTTCACTGTGTAGGAAATGTTTGGGGTAGTCTTTTATTCAGGATGGGGCCTGAACTCGTTGGGGATATTCAGACAGTTCCTACCAGCCTCATAGGTCTCAAGAGAGGAAAAATAAACCATAAAGTAAAGAGATCCCAAATTTGAATCAGCCAGAAAAGTAAGTACCTGCATCTTCTCCCTACAGGATGCTGTCATTTTTCATTTTATTTGAAGCTTTCTCTTACATTTTATATTTTTGCTTTGAAAACACCTCATTGGGGAAAAGCGTATTTTAGGTCACACTTCCAGTTTTTGGTGCCCTGTTCCACAGGGCACAGGGAGGAAAATCAGTGGGGCCTGCCAGCTGTCCCCACGGAAGTGAATCTCAGCAGGAGGACAGCGAGGTGCACCTCAATAACATTGGCGTGGGAGGAGCCTCATGGGCGCTCTGCTGAGCTCCTGCTTGCCTGCACCAGGATCGCTGTGAGTATCCCAGCACCCTTTGGAGAGCCGAGGACATTCGAGGAGGGCAGATTCGGCAGAGAACCTGCCAGAAACCTCCACCCTCCCGAAGCAGCTGCTGGGAATCAAGCCAGATAGCCTAGGGCATTTCGACTGGCACTAATCACCGATATTTAAACACCAGAATCCCAGCTGGTAAGCCAGCAAAGTTCTTTCCCGGCAGATCCACTCCCTGGTGGGACCGGGTGGGGCAAGACAGATAAAGCAGGACAGATAAAGCATGCCACTACTTCCCTGCTAGGCATTCCCTGAAGGCAGCAGTCACAGGAAATTCCCATAGAGTATAAGAGAGGGAGAACTTTTCAACAGGTCCAATTTTAACCATCCTGCAGAGCTGTATCATTTCCTGGGAATCCTACCGGTTTGTTTGGGGATGCTACCATTCTCAAATGAGCTCTTCAAAAGAGAAAAATAAATAAATAACACGCCCTTTTCTGATTTGACTAGTGCTGGATGTCATTTGTAAGTGTAGTTCATCGTTAATTCTGCATGGAGTTATGAAGGCTGCCTGAGGTTTTGTGGGACAGGTATGAGAAAAAAGAGTCTGTCATTTCCGATAATATGGCACAGAGGCTGTGCGTGTGGGGAATACACCCATCCAGAAGAAAAGCTCAGTTTCCCTGGTGTAGGTTGCCTTCCAGCCTCTGGATGCCTTGAGCGTATTGCAGCAGGGGTTTTTTGTTCTGGAATCCTTGCTTTGCCAAGAAACATTGAAGTAACTGAGCCCCAGAGCATCTTAACCCCAGGGAGCCGGTGGGTTTCTTTGTCCACACTTACCCAGAAAAATGAAGGCTGTGGTAGCTCTCGATGGGATTGGTGTCCCCTGCCTGAACACTGGGTTGCTGTTTAACCTGTGCTGGAGCTGACTCCTGCAGGGTGGGGTAGCCTAATCCTGAGTGCTCGGGTTTTGTGCCCAAAATGCTCTGATGCACATCCTTTCCCAGCTCCACAGAGGACAAGCACAACTTTTATTTCACCCTTGAGCAAAAGAGAGAAGGCACCAGTGGCTTGTGTTTTATTAAAGCCAGGCCAACTGCTTGGGGCTTTCTTGTGACAGGAATTATCAATCTTAAACACATATATAGTGGAGCAGGCTGGTTTTGCCAAAAGCCTGAAGGATAAGCTGGGCATTGTACTGCTATGTGCAATGTATAAACACCCATTCTTTGGTGCCCTTTGTCTGGGGCAGGGCAAAACTTCCTGGCCCAAATGCTGCCCCTTCACCAGGGACACTTTGCCAGACAAAAGGCAACCCTAAATACACTAGCAATGTAAATACTACTTTGCAACCCTAAATGCATCGTTATGCTGATTAGAAAGAGGGGCTCGGGAGCACTCTGTTTTATCAGTTCTCTGGGTATTCCTGTGTTCCCCTCATGTGGGCTGGTAGCCCTCAGGGACTTGTACCTATCTTGAGGTCCCCTGTGAGCATCCCTGGGTTTCCAGCTGTGCTGCCAAAGCACTTACCTGTGTGGTGTGGGATCCCTTGGTACCCAGCACAGGCTTCTGTGTTGCCCTGCAGTGGTCAGGAGCACAGAAGACAGGCAGTGATTCAGTGACTCTCTCTCAGATCAAAGTGTCACAGCAGCACAGGGGTCCCAGAGCCCTGCAAAGCCCAGATCCCCTGGGAGATCACTCTGCCCACTCAGCCTTGCTCTTTGGAGCTGTTTGAAGGCTGTGGGCTACCAGGCATCCTGAGAGCTCAGGTATTGTCTGTGCTCCCACAGCCCTCACAAAGGTGGCACAAAAGCAGGAAGGTGTATTTTGCTCTTTGGCTACTTCATCAGAAATACCCACACCTGCTGCCAGGTGAGCGACTGGTGGAGGGGGATGCTGCAGTCACAGAGGGGAGAGGAAGGACCTCACTTTTCTGCAGTGCACAGGGTCTGTGTTCTTTTGTTCAAGATGCTCAACAGGATCAGAGGAAGAAGTTATTCTTAATGCTCCCCCCATGAGAATGTAAGATCTAATTCCTCCCCGCCTAAATCAAAAGCAGGATGAGAAGGCAAGAATCCAGTTTTGTCTCAGATCTCTGTCTCAGGATATAGGGCTGTAAGATCACTGTGCCTTAATAGCTTCCAGCTAAGAGAACAACATCCAGAACAAATACCGAAATTGGTTAAAAAGGATCACTTAGAGAATAAAAGCAGCCTGGAGATGACTTCCCATCCTAAATGAAATTAGTGTAATTGCTTCAGCCTTTTCCTCTCAGGACCAAGGTACTATGGGGCAGTTTGTTTTCCTCCTCCTAATACACGCCATGTGTTTTTTGGACTCATGCTCCAGTCAGCACATGACCTGACAGCTGCTTTCCCCTCTGATGCTCAGGCAGCTGTGAGCAGCTGCTTGCTCTGCCACACCCACACCGAGTGCCTCCACTACCAGGGGAGCAGGAAGGGGCTCTGGCACTACTGTCTCGCTCCTTTTGGCGGCTGCACAACTCTTCTCCTGCCCTCACAGGCAAGAGCAGAGAGGGCAGGATGCCCCACTGGGCACCTCCCGCTTTACCAGGGCAGCCCCTTTTTCTGCAGGACAGATTTCAGCATTGCACACCAGATTTCAGATGGAATTTTGCAGCCGTGCTTCCTTTCTGGCAGTTGGGCTTTGTGTCCCCACCGTCTGTTAGTGCCACTGCTAATTGTCCAGAGAACCTCAAGAGAAACTGCTGATAATTGTCCCAGAATTCCACAACTGCAACAAGAACAAATTGTCCCTAACCACAGCTTGAGTGTGCTGCTAGGCCATCAGCTTTTATTCATTTTGCTATTTAGGAGGCACCTTTAATTATTTTTTTTTTTTCTGTATTACAAAGTGAGAAATACTTAGCATTTATTTAATTAGGTTGGCTACAACACAGACCTCCCATGATTACAAACCAAAGTCAGTAAAATCCTAATGTGAATGGTACTTTCTTGTCCCATTGGACATTAAAAATCAGTTGCACTATGATTAAATTGATTCCGGGTGGCTTCTTTTGAGCAATTATGTTCAAAAACAGTCTGCCAGTCCAATTTGCTATCAAATCTCACTTTATCGCTAGCATTTCACATGCAGGTGCATAGACAATATAAACCCAAAGGCCTACAGAATTATCATCCTTTTGTAGGAATGAAATGCTGATTGTTTATTATCTGATTTAATTTCTGGTGGTTAAATCTGAGCAGTCTGATTTAGCAACATTTTCAATCAACCTTACAAATATTTGAATGCATTTATGTAACAATTAATGTGCAAAACGGTGTGGAGCAAAATAAGCTCTTTTTTTCTGCTTCAGTCAGGGCACCCAACTGCTGTCCCCAAAGGAGTGGGATGTTCCCAGGGCAGCCTGGCGTGGGACTGCACATGGAAGCAGCTGTGGGGCTGTCCTTTGGAGAAGGGCACCATCAGGGCACAACAGCCCCTCTCCTCTCTGTGGGGCCACCAGCGAGAGGGGCTGGAAGCAGAGCTCCCCTGGGATGAATTTGGGACCACAGCCCAATCCCATACCTGTGCTAGTGATCCTCAGGGTGGGCTTGCACCCCTCAGGCTGTGCTGGCAGCTGAGAGGGAAGCTGAGGCAGGCTGCAGGGCAGGAGCTGCTGCATGGGACACAGTCCTGCTGCCCCTCTTGGGCATGGTGAAACCAGGTCACCAAAGAGAGCTCCTTTGTGAATTCAGGTCACTGCAACAGCTCTAACATCACTCTGCATGACTTTATTTATCAGAGGCGTTGGATGGATTCAGTGTTGCCCATAAGCTTTCAGTCACCTCTTTTCCAAGCCATGAGGCACCATCCCTGTTTGCAGGCAGCTCCCATGGCAGTGGATTAGAGCTGTGCCAGCTGTTGGAGCAGGGATGGGGACCCTGGGCATCTCTGAGCTTTGCTGGTGGCACTTCTTGCTGTTAAAGGTGACTAAGTGCAGGTTGGGATGGCTCTGGGGTAATTTTTGCACAGCCACTGCTGTTCTGGATGCCTCCCTTCCCCTCTGCACAGCAAGCTGTAGTTGGTAGTGATGCTGTTGACAAAGAGGTGACTCATTTCCACCACCAAATCTCCCTCACACAATGCATCTATATCCTGTTTAATTTCACACCTATCCTGTTTGCTTAGTTACGCAGCATTACTGTTCTGTTTGGTGAATTTTAGATTGCATTATAAAGAGTGAATTTTTATATTATATTATACTGTATGATAATTGCTCATTTAATTTTAACTTGGCAATATGTTTATACTGCAAACAGTTAGGAAAATGACTTATAAGAATGTTTTAACTAGATGTGTAGTTTGAGGATACAAATTTAATATTCTGTACAAACCTTGTGGGGCAGAATTGCGGTGCCCTTACTCAGTTAGGTAAATGGGAGTTTACTTGAGCTCAGAAGCATTCACAACCCAGGGAGTATTTTGAGACCACTGCTTAATTATGATAATTACAACCCGTAAGTCACAAACTCGGATGTGATGTATCACCAGATGTATTCCTGGCGTTGTTGCAGATGGGCAGTGCAGTGTTGAGCAAGGAGCACACAGCCCGAGCTGTGCATCCCTTACTCATCCCTGAGAGGAGTTACTTATGCGGTTCATTTTGCCACAGGAGTAATGAGGAGATGAATGCCTCTGTTTTCACCAAATACTCAGGAGTTCCTCAGGGGTACGGATGTTGTTGGAGTGGAAGCCACATCACTCCGTTATGTTGCCTATTTTTTTGGCCTGGGCTAAAGTGTTGCACCCAGCAGAGGCCTGATATCAGAGCACTGGGAGCTTTGTGCACCTCCTTGCCAGCACCCCTCTCAACCTGCCCCTGAACATCCCTCCAAGAGCCACAATCCTCCTGGGTGCACTCTCCTTATCCTCCAAAACCTCTGTTCCTCTTGATCCCACTGAAATGGCATTTTAAAATTACTCCTATCCTTAGTATAATTTAATGAAGCAGCTGAGGGAATGCACAGGGATAGGGGAAAGACCAATGAGAGAGTTTAGATGGCACTGCAGGTCTTGTCAGTATCACGGCAAGCTGGCTGCACGGCTTCCAGTTTTCCCAGCTTTGTCTGCCCTATACAGACTAAAAATTTGCTCTCCTTCTGTCTTTGTTTCCATAGTATGTTTTAGTATTGTAAATACTGTTTGGGCAAATGACAATGAAAGAGACTCTTCAGAGCACCTGGAGGTTTGGTAGGTAATATAGTTTGGCGTGCAGTAAACACTTGTACTTGAAAGTTCCAATTTCAGTGTGGAATTAAATTTTGACTTCATCAGCATACCTGACTTAGTACTACTGGCAAGTTTGCTAACCCTTTATTTAATGTTCTACTATCTGCTCTTTGTTTCAACTTTAGCAAAAACCTTCCTTTTCTTTAGCAAAGTGTAGCAGCCAAGCTAAACAAATACCAGAAAATCCTTTCAACTGTGTCCACTTCTTTTGTTTGAATGCCCCGAGCTTCCCACCCCATTGTGGCACTGCAGCCTCACAGCAAAGCCCCCTCATTTCTGCTGATCCTGGTGCCCAGAGGCACCTCACTCTCAGCATCTGGGTCCTGCCTGCAAAAAATCATCATGCCTTGGCCCCTTGGGTTTCAGGCAGCTGCCCCTTTCCCTTTTTGTGCCTGCTCTGCCAACCTTCTCTCTCGTGGTCTTAGGACCTGGGGCTGCAGCCACAGCCATCCCAGCAGTGCAGGATCACAACCTCCTCCTAAGTCAAGTGCAAAGTCAGAGGCTAAGCAGAGATTAGGGATCAGGTATTTTAGTCAGTGGACATCCCTAAGAACTTGATCCAAATGGCCTGGCTTAAAATAAATAACCCATTTTCAATCAGGTTTTGCTTCTGACAGGCAGAGCTCCATGAACAGAGAAAAAAGTAGGAGAAGGTTCTGGAGCAAATCCAGCAGAGTCAGGCATGGCAGCAATACCATACCAAGCAACAGGGACTCACTGATACTGATGTTTCTTGGGTTAAGCAATGTGTCCTGGTTTTCCATCCATGTAATGTGCAAGTAGCCAAGTTCCACTGTCAGCTTGGGTTCCTGTTGGGACCATTCCCATGAGGCCAAGCTCAGAGGAGAAAACTCAGGGGATTAACAGGATGTTTTTCCCAGTGGTTTCACTGGATTTCGAATTAGACCTAAAATGTTGCTGATGATAAAAGTATGTGCACTTTCAGCTGCACAGACGTAGCCATGCCCTTTAATAATCTTTAATGATCTGATCCCTTTGCAGTACCAACAGTAATAACAGCTTTGGGGTGATGCCAGGAATGATGAGCCATCTTGGTTATGCTTTAGTGCTTCAGGAAGACAAACTTCTACTGCTCCTGTCTATGAAAAATGGGTCCCTTTTAACTCCAGAAACCAAATCCCTTAAGCTGCCAGGTGCCTTCTCCCACAAGATCCTACCTGCCACGCTCTGTGCCCTGTGGGGTGCTGTGTGCCTGCTTTGCCTGCACTTGCAGCCCAGCTATGAATTTTTGTTTTTGCCATCACAAAGGTGTCTCATGGGCTGCAGGGATCTGAAAGGGTCTGGAGAACACGCTGGCACTCCAGCCCTTGGAGGCAGGCCATTTGCACTGTGCTGAAGCCTCTGTTTGTGCCAGGCATGTGACGAAGTTGGCTGTCCTGTGTCATTGTGGTGAAGAGGATCCGAAAAAGAGCCTCTTCCACGGGCAGCTTGTGGTGCCAGCACACAGGATTGGAGATGCTGGGGCCCACTGCAGAGAGAATAAAGGCAGTGAGCTGTCTCTCCTGTGTTTGCAACGTGGAAAAGGGGCTTCTGAAGGCACCTCACACTTCTGACGTTGCAATCCTGGGGAAGCAAAGCCTCCTCAGGTGTGCAGTTTCTGCACTTTTCCCTCAGTGCTGCTGTTGTCCCTCTCTCCTGCTGCCAGTGCTGCCTCCTTCCCCGACTGGCAGATGAGAACTTGGCTTCAGTGCACTTACCTTTGGCCAGTGTTTTTTAAAGTCAGCTACTGACCGACCTCTTGTTCGGCCAGGTGACTCCCGAGGCAGTTACTCCTGCTGAGTTTTCCCTTCCACAAACTCCTGGGTTGGCTCTTTCAGAGCCAGCTGCTCGTTCCCACCCACTCCTTGCTGCAGTGGGACGCAGCAGCCAGTGCTGCTGGGCTGACTGAGCACGGCCAGCCCGGGATGCAGAAAAGCTCTCCACCCTTGCTGGAGCCACGGGAGGGTCGTTTATGGCAGGACATCACCAGCACAGCACAGGCATGAGCAGTGGCACAGAGGGCAACTGGGGCTTGGATGCTGGAGGGAGGAGGGAACAGGAAGGAAAAGGGATGGAAGAAGGAGGTTTGTTTTCATTTTTCTTTGCTGCCAGTCTCAGCAGCACAGCCCTGGCTGTATTACAGCAGGATCTCTGGTTTTGGGACACTGTAAGACACATAGATTAAAAGAGAAACCATCACACTCCCTCGGTCCTAACCAAACCCTGCTTTATTGTAGCACCATCATTGCCTTTAGGTAGTGGGAAGCTTGAACTCAGTTCCCATCTTAATCAGCCGGCCCTGGTGCATCACCAGCTCCTCTCCCCTCTGGCACCAGCAGGGGCTCTCCCCAGGGTTCTCTGCCTCTGGGCACCACGCTCGGGCTGCTGTGCCATGGTACATTAGAGCAGATCTAACCCTGTAAGCCCCACTCATCCCTCCAGGGCAGGAAAAGTCTGTTTAACAGGACGATGCAGCAGAACTCAGAGACTGTGGAGTGCAGACACCACGGTTTACCAGGGGTACCCCGGACTTCTAATCCCCAGGTGTTACCACTGCCAATAGGTTTTGGGGGGTTCTGAGGACACGCCAGGGCCCTGCTGAAGGACACAGATTTGAATCCGAGGTCTCCAGGGCTGCAGCCAGAGCTCAGTCCCTGCTCATTGTCCACATCTCATCACAACCACCACATTCAAAGTGTCTCGAGATGCTGTTCGCACTTGGAGGGTTTCTTTCTTTTTCACTGATTTATTGAGAAGAGTAGGGTCTCCTGGCATCCCTCAGGATTTCTAGGGGAGGTATTTAAAAGAAAAACTCTTGGATCTGTAGGTCTCCATCAAAATAACAGCGCCTATGATGACAGGCAAAGTATAAACACTTAGGCAGACAAAGATAAGCGTTGGTGCTGTGGCTGCCTGTTTAAATCACATCCACACAAATGCCAGTCTGGACGGGAGAGACCCAAACTCTTTCTTGTTCATTATGTGAGCCTAAGCAGAAGACCCTTATTTGAAGCTTATTTCTGCTTTCATATGTCACAGCAGCAGTATTCTCCAGCAGTGGAGGGCAGCTTTTCTCTAATTTTAGATCTTTCTCTCGGAAGATGGCAGCTGACAACGGAGACAGGCCTCTGAAAAGGATGGATTTGAAGGTTTGCCTTTTTACTAAAGATGTACAAGCTGTGCAGCACGGCGGTTCTTGCGAGATCAAACTGAGTGGATTTCAGATTCAAATCCCACCCTACTTTGAGGTCAGACTCCAGGCAATGTGTCCCAAGCTGCTCACCAACAGAAAGGCAGGCGTTGTTTTTTTTAGCAAAAAAATACAAATTGTGAGAGCTAAGGAAGGGGAGCGGGAGCAGGGATAAATGATTTACACACAGCAAACCCGTTGAGGAAGTCAAACAGATGCTTTATTGTCTCCCAGGGCTCCAGGCTGGATATATCCATTTCTAAAGAGATCTTGCTGCACCTCAGTGAATCGTTTCAGGCTACAAATTGTCCTGCAAAGTTCAAGGTAAAGCTTCTCTGTTTCCCTCCCAAACAACTCATTGCACATGAGAAAAGGCAGAGCCAGCCCACGGCATGGGCAGAGGTAGGAAAAGCCCTGCCAGGTCAGCTGCAATCCTCCTTTT
The DNA here is from genome assembly GCA_013390045.1 of Picathartes gymnocephalus. Taxonomy (NCBI): domain Eukaryota; kingdom Metazoa; phylum Chordata; class Aves; order Passeriformes; family Picathartidae; genus Picathartes; species Picathartes gymnocephalus. Next base: position 649,967 of record WEKY01048653.1, on the reverse strand, counting down.
TTGTGCCCACAGTGTGTCTGATGGACTTTGAGAAGCAAGCTTAGGAGACACCTCAACAACTTGCTTTGCACCACCTGTTTAAGTTATTAAGAGAGCGAAGTTTCCACAAATAGGGAGTCAAAGTGGGCAAGCAGAAGCTACCAGCTGAGTTACTCATGGGGGTGAGTTTATTTTCTTTTCCATGGAGCTACTCCCTTATCACAGGTGTGTCACCCTTTGTGTCCTCCCTTGGGGCAAGTGATACATTCTCCCCGGGGCCCTTTTTCTGTCATTAGAAGGCAATGTAAAGTATCTATCTGTGTATCTTCCTAATCTCATTCCGGCTGTTGCTGTGATGGCTAGATAACAGATATGAAAATCAGGGCTTGTCTGGCAAGGCTCAGCTCTCCTTCTGAATGACTTCCGATAGGGAGTGACCAATCTTTAAGGCACAGACAGGCAGCAGCCTGGAGATCAAGCTTCCAACTCCCATACACGTTTGCATTCACTTCTGTGTTATTTTTGAAAGGAATTTCGTATTGGACTTTGTTCAGATGCACATTTGTCATATATCAATGTCTCGTGGAGTTGCAAATTTTAAAGGGATGTTGTAAGGCTAAAAATAATCTTGGCTGGTTTCCCCTTTGCTGACCAGGTGCTGATGGCCACACAAGCTGAGTGGGAAATGCCTGACTCTGGTCTGCACTCCTTTTGCTCAGGAGATGGAGACAGGGCAGAGCTCAACATCTCTCAGCAGGGTTCAGAACCATGGACCATAAGCATATTCTTCTTGTAGTGTTGAGCAATTCCTTCCCTAACTTAAGAGGCTGAATTTTAAATATCTAATTTAGTTGTCAGCTGCATGTTGTTAGCCTTTTTTTCCCCCTTTCAGTTTGAATTGTAAAAGAGAAAAAAAAAAAAGAGAGAAAAACCTAGGCTTCCCTCGGTAGCCAGGCCCCCAGTTTGTTTTCCTTTTCAGTCTGATGCACAAGGATCCAGTAAAGATTTGCAAATGCTGCTGGAAAGTGTTCATTTACATCAGAACATGCTGTTTGCAACTGATTTTTAAAGACCCACTCTCCTTCTCTATTAATTTTATGCTGTGAAATAAAATCTTACAAAAATAATACTTACAATGATTTTGACAGCAAACTAAATAGGGTGCTCTGTAGGAGATGCCATCACTGATTTTGCCTATTTTGTTTAGCTGAGAAGGAGTCGGGGAATGGTTGCTTTAAGAAAAATCACTCTGCAAAGAGCAGCAGCTGGGGAAGTGGAGGCTGGTAAGCAGTTGCTGCCTGAAGATTCCTAAACCCGGGAGCACTTACTACAGGCAGTTTTCCCTTTGGAGGGTAGGGAGCGACGTGTGTTACTCTGCCACCCAAAGGGGAAGAGTCTCTCTTATCTGCCAAAGAGGAACTTTTTCCAGTGGCTCACTGTCCCCTGCTAGGAAAAAAACCCCACATATCTGTCCTCATCTTGCTCCTCTCCTTAAAGTGAGAGTGCCTTGCAGTGCCAGCCTGTCTTTAGAATAACTTGGGGAACGTGCCTACAGACACATCTTGGCAAAGGGGGGGAATGGAGGAGTGCAGAGCAACCAATCATGGCAAAGACTGTTGTTTTCTACAGGGAGCAAAATGAAGCAGAGACCTTCATGTGGAAAAAATAACAAATGCAAATGCAAATGCAAAAAAAAAAAAAAAAGGGAAAATCTCAACCCATAGAAATAGCATCATAGAAATCTTACTGTTATCTGTGCACTTGGGTCACCTGTGATGAGACCACACGTGGAGGAGAGACTGTTAATATTGTGCAGGTAAAGATAACACTCCCTTCCTCTGCTCCTGAGGGGAAAAACACCCCAAGGTGGTGGAGAAGGCAGCTTTTCCAAGAGCTGGAGCACACCCCTTTTCAGCCCCGATGAAAGGGGATGCCTGGGTGACCTGCACACCCATTTCCCCTCTCCCCATCTGACTTAGGGCCGGGTGCTCTCAGCGGTGCCATTCCCTCTCCCCGACCCCAGGGGGGCCGTGCCCTGCCCAGCGCCCCTGGGATGGCTCCAGAGGGGGCATTCCTGCCCACTCCCACAGCTGCTGCTGCTGCTGCTTGGGATCCTCCCGTCTCCATCAGTGCCGCTGCCACCGCCTGGGGACCGGCGCTGCTCTGCAGCCTCCTCAGCACCAGCCACATTGCCGGCACTCACAAAGCATTCTCACGATAATTAGCAGCAATTAGCGACTTAATGGAGAGTCTTTGGGGATTCCTAAGCGTGCCTCATGAGCGTGGGTCTTTTAGGACGGTGGAAGTTGAGAAAGCCCTGAGGAATGCTGGTGGCATCTGGCTGTCCCTTATCTCCGTGCCTGCCCGGATGGGTTTGTTTGTGTGCGCCCTTCCCAGACATCGCCCCGCTGCGGGAATTCCACCTGCGTGCCTGTGCTGGCATCCCCGGGAGCATTCCCCATGGATCTCCGCCTGCTGGCCCCGCCTGGCCCCCCAGCCCTGCCCCGGCCGGGAAAGCCACGCACGAACAAAGCCATGTGCACAGGGGAAATCTCCGAAAGAAGGGGAGCGAGCTCAGCTTGCACAAAAAAGAGGGGAAACGCACTGGGAACCAGTTTAAAATCAGCTTAATTTCCTTTCCCCCAGTAGGTCCTCAGCTGTGCCAAGGCTGGGGCTGCCGGGCAGTCACATAGGGTTTGTTTGTTGAGGGCATAAGGCATGAACTCCTCTGCAAAAAAAAAAAAAAAAACCCCTACCAAAACCTTCACCTAATTAAACTTCTTATTCTGAAAACAAATAGGCGTTCTCAGAGGAGACAACGCAGTCTCCCTGAGGTTGTTACTGTTGGGCAGATTTTTGTAAGTCATTAGCAACCTCGGGAAAATGTTCATCAAATGGCTGAAAATGCAGCTTTCCAGTTTTCCACTAAACCGAGCATAGTAAGCCGCTGTGGCATAAGCATCTTCATAATGATGTTTCTGAGTTAACAGGAGGGGCCTGGGGTGTTTTAATTGCCTTAGTTTCTAAATAAATGTAAAGAGATTTGTACACGTCCTGGATGCAAACGACCCCTTGCAGAAAGGCTGCCTGGCTTTCCTTGTGGCTTTTTGCCTCTGACGGAAGGGAGAAAATCCCATTAAGGCCGAGCTTTGAGTGTGGTACTAGCATGTGCCCAAGACTACAATTAATGCAGACACTTACCACTTTTCGATGTGAGATACAACCAGCACCTCTATATCTGTGAACTCTTCTCAGCTGCTAACACAGGTTGTTAAATACTCTTTTGTTTAGCTGATTTTTTCAAGATTTTTGTGCCGTTTCACTGGCAAACTACAAGTGACATGTAGGCACATCAATAGAAGTCGGACAATTACAATAGATAGATAGTCAGTCCTTAGGTCAGTATGCAAATTGCTATTTTTAGACATTACACATTTTTGCCCTGCATGTAGGCTCTCATATCTCTGTAATTATGGGCATTTTGCAGCATAATAGGGTCTACTTCTGTATTTTGTAACACATTGGCAGCAGTTTCAATTACACAAATTGATCCAGGCATTGGAAATTTTAAACAGAATTTTTACCTTTAGTGCCTGGGTTAGTTTCTACCTGTTCTCTGCAGGTGTACAGGGAACATTAGTCTCGTCCAAATTCCAGATCACTATTTGCTTGGGGTAATTTTAATTGAACCAGCTGAAGGTGAAACTCACCCCAATGAATAATAATACCTGCTCTTCTAGAAGAATGACAGAGATGAAAATAGAATTAATTCAGAGATCCGCTCCTATGGTCTAGCCACTGGGCACGCATCCTCCAAATTAGATTGGACAGAATGAGAACTCCTTTGAAATTCCCAGGCAGCCAATTCAAAATAAACACAAAGGAATGCCTTTCCATAACATACATAATTGAACTGGGGAACCCACTGCCACCAGTTGATGTGGAGGCCCCCAGTACAAACAAGTTCCAGCAGGGTTTAACCAGAGTTGGGAAGTTGGACTAAGCACTGCTGCAGTCCCCAGAGGTTTGGCTGCGAGCTCCAGTTCAGACAGTCCTTCAATCTCCCATTTGCCTGTGATGAGATGCTGAGAAGGTGCTGATGAGGTGGATCATCTCCTCACCATGTTCCTGTTCCTCCTTCCCTCCCCATCCAGCACTGGCTGCTTTCAGAAATGCTCTGTCAGGCTGATGCAGAAGCTTTGCTCCAACCCTGTGCACCACTCCTGGTTTCTGTGTTTCAATTCAGGGCAGGCCAAGCCATGTGGTCCCCAGGCACAGCTGATCACAGCCAATAAATGGAGAGGGTTTTTGCACCCCTGCTCCAGAGACAAGACTCTTCCACACATCTCTCCTTTTCTAAGTACTGAGGTTTGCAGAGAAAAGACCATATTTTACTGGAAGGTCCACGAGCAAACCAGAGCATTCAACCCAGAGCTAGCTTTGCAGTGCCTTAGTGACCCTCCAGAGGAATTCAAGGCAGAATGCATTTTTTGTGTGTGTGCTTGTTATCTTGTCTTTGAAGTCCTTTGGGAGGCCTCCATCTGCCTTCAACTGACCTGCACGCAGTCTGACTGCAAATCTTTGTTTAAGGAAGCAATTGTGTGATTTTTTTATTTTTTTTTTAGCTCCCATATAACAGGTAGATGTAAAGAGCCTGCCAAGTTCTGGCTTCACAGCACGTTTTCATTAGCATCACTACCACAGATGCCAGGTCAGAGTTCAGCCCTCCATCTTCAGTGGGCCCAGCACAGTCAGTGCTCTCAGACCTCTTCTTTCCCTAATCCACCTACACCAGGGCTCAGGAGAGAGCTATTTTCCAGCTCTTCCAGAGAAAGCCAGGAGTGTGGGGTTCCCCCAGTTCCTCCTTTCAGGACACTGTTTCCCCACAAGCAATCATTCCCCCTGCTCAATTTCCAGCACTGAGCCTGCTACCAAGGACTGGCAATGTTCCTGTGGCTCACCAAGGGGAAAGCCATAGATGAACACTTGCAGAGGTGGAGGTGACAAGACTGCTACAAAATACTGTCATGGTGATACAGGAGACTGACTGCCTGGGTCTCACACGGTGGCTGCCTGCACAGCCATGGGTCATTCAAACATTTTCCCTATTCATGCAATTCCATAAATGCTCATAGGTATCGGTTTTTCCATAAACACTGTGGACAGACTCTGCCAAGTGATTAAGACATCCATGTTCTGTGTAGGTGCTTACATCCCAAGGGTGTCAGTGGCAGTGTGCTGACTTTTCCTGTTTGCACCCAGGAGGCTGATTTCCACTCCTGCTCAGACCTCTTCCTGCACTCTGGCTGTGTGAAGGAGGCATGAAGTACAGACTAAATGTAGTGGTTCTCCGTGAACAATGGGTAAAACTCACCCTGCCAGGCCTTGCTGCAGAAGCTGTGACCCAGTTTCGGCAGGAGGATTGTGGGGGCAGCACATCTATAGAGAGGGCTGTTGTACCACTGTGCCATAAGAAGTCTGTCCATGGTAGCCTGAGAGTCAAAATGGAAAACAATGGTCCAGGAGTCAGATCAGGAGGGCACACAGGTCTCAGGTGAGTAAAGAACCCATAGGAATGTAAAATGAGTGAGCTTTCATCCTCTTTGTTACCTGTCGTGGTAGCAGGGCATTTGGACAAGATATTTTTTTTTTGAGATTTTCATGACAGATATTGGCACCAACTGACACAAGGCTAATTCCCATCCTTTTCGTTCCTTCTGTGCCTGTGGAAGGCAAGGAAGAATTTCCAAATACATGAATGGGGCGTTTGGATCAGACCCTGCAGTGCCAGCTAATAAACTCCTCCATGGCTCAGCTCTTTACCTGAGCTAGTGCAAATCCTCACCCTGCAAAAGGAAAGCACTTCTAGCTTAGTACGAGGTAATCTTGTTTAACTCAGAATTTTTAAAATATAAGTGTCCCTTGTGACATAATTTGACCCATTCACCTGGCTTCAGGTTTGTTAATAATTGAGAAATACTTAGTGGCACCTGTCATGGAAGTACAAACAACTGACACCAGCAGGAACATTTCCTATAATGGATTGGAATTTATCCATGGATCCTTTACTTACAGAGGAAGAATTATATGAGTAGAGTTAATCTTAAGTGTGTGTCCTAAATGTGATGGACTTAGGTCTCTCCTTCTCCTGAACCCTCCCACTACCCTCAGGTAGCAGCTATATCCCCCTGACCAGTGCTCATATTCAGCACTGGAGATGAAGCATTGGAAAAGTGACCTTCAGAGGTGCCACGGGAGGTTTATCAGTCAGAGAGAAAATCCTTCTCCATGGTCCTGCTCCCTTGGCTGCAGCACAATTACTGCAGCAGTTGGTGTGTGCTTGGAGGGACCTACAGCTGAATGCTAAATTCATTTATTTCTCCGATTGGACTCTGCCTATCTATTTACCAAGCGTAGCTGTGTGCCTCTCCAGCCTCACATGGGTACTCCCTTGTTTTCTTTTCCCATTGCCAAGAAATAGTAAAATGTTTTGCAACAGCTGGCTGGGAGCACCCACATCCCAGGGCAGCTGGAAGACACAGGATATAGAGACTGTCCTCGTAAAAGGCAAGAGCAATAGATCACAGTCCCCTTGGGCAGAGTGGAAGTTTAACCCTAATCTCCCACATCCTGTGTGGATGTCCCAACCACCTCCTGCTTTCCTTGTCGACATGTAATTAAAAACCACAAAAGTTTATTAGAAATACAGGCCATATTTTTCACACAGTGTCATATAAATTGTCCTTGCACCAAATGTGGATATCTGCTCTGAGCAGGAGGGGTATAGGTTAATTATTCTTACAGTATTAAGACTTCTTGTTCCAAAATGCTTCAGTTTTTAAAAAGGCATGTGTGGTTTTTGTTGATCCTGTAAATTATACTCAATCAAACAGGCACTTTGTAACAACAAATGTAATCACAGTGACTTAGGAGAAGCAGCAGAGAGGAAGCCCATGTCTCATTGGAAATGCAAAGGGAATTTAAGTAAATAAAATGGATAACTTGAGTTGGAGTCAGGACATGAGGTAGACCTGAAGTCAGTCTGGTACTTGCAGGCAACCTGCTGAACTGAAGTGGGACAATTAACACCACAAATTTTTTTATTAATGTCATAAAGTGCCCTATCTGAACTAATGGTCAGGATTTAGGAGTGGGTCAATATTGAAAAAAGTCCATTAATTGATTATGGAGTTTTTCAGACTTTCTGTACTGCCAGCTGTGTTGCAGTCCATGTGCAGAGAGAGGCTGTTTGCAGAATGGGTGGCTTTTATAAACCTTCCTCATTAATACGTTTTTCATCCAGCAAAGGCTGTAAAAATGCCAGGTGAGTTCTGCCACCAACTGCACCCCATGAGTGGCAGATTCTCCACAACTGCCCCACTGGGGAGTCCTAGGAAACAGTTTGCAAGGCCTACCTGTGCTAAAGTGTGTTCAAAAGAACTGGTGCCAAAATACAAGAAAAAACATGCTCAACCTTGTAGCCAAGATCGAGGTTGAACCCAACCAGGGATTTTCTCACCGTTTTTCTTCCAGTGGGCTTGCCTGTCTTGGCTATGGAATGATGTCTTCCACAAACATGATGCTTTACCTCCAGCCCTGCCACAGTCACCCCAACTGAAGGTCACCAGCACCCACCTCTTCCCCCTGCAGCCAAGCCTTGTGTAAAAGCACCCTCTGAAGGCATTAATTTGGCCTCATTCTCTGCCTGAGTTTCATCCAAGAACAGCACGAGGCAGTGCAGCTGAGGGTGATGTTTGGAAAACCTTGCTCATGAAATGTAAATACTTGTAGGTGATTGCATAGATGATATGGTCTCATGAAGGAACCACTTGATGTGTCAGTGTTAATACCTGCATCCCTCCATTCCCCCAGTGTTTGTATGCACAGGACATATTTTACTTATAGAATACAGAGCAGGGTTGTAATAGAGATGTCTTCAAGCTACATTTATTTGATCTATTTGTTTTTACATTATTTTTATGCTACTAGCGAATGGGCTGTTTGGGAATCAAAATGCCAAAGCTGAGGTATGAGCTGGATCGCTCATCTCCATCCCCCATCACCCATGATAAAGAAATCAGACTGGTATTTATTGTGGCAGAGAGGGGAGCAGAGTACACCAAGTATGCAAGTCCATACCAGTCATTTAACACCTTGGGAAAGGTGATATTTTTGCCTTAACTTCCTGGCACTTTAGAGCTGTTCTGTGTACTGTGGGACAGCATCACGTCTTTTGGGGAGACACAGCGGGAAATACCTTCCAGTAAGCATCATTAACAAGCAACTTCAGCAAATATTGGTGATTATGCATCACTCAAGGTTGAAGAATGGCAAGGGAAAGATGTGTTTCTTTAAGCAGCACACCGCAGGCATTCAGACCCCGGCCAAGAGGGATCCCAGCAGGGCTGATCCCAGAGCTCTCAGTGTCTCCCTGTGTGTCCCAAGGGCATTCCTCCCTGCTCCCAGTGACCTCAGCAGGTTTGCTGGCAGTGGCCTCAGCGATCACAGCCCCAGGGAGAGGCTGCCCCAACGCAGGGGCAGGTTAACACCCCAGGGCTGACTTCTGTCTTGGAGAATCCCACACCAGGGTGAGTGCTGGTGGTGGGTTGGCTTCAATGAACCCTCCAAAAAGCTTGATTTCTACCAAGAGAAATGTGCACCCTGCCACTTGCATGCTTCTGGCCAAATTGCCATCAGGCCTTTCTCCCTCATGGAGACTGTGTCTCTGAGATCCTGGAACCCAAACACCTCTCCCTCTTTCAGTCACAGCTGCTGCTTCCTACAGCTTCTCCTCTTTTTGTCTTTTGTCCTCCTGGATGAGGTCAGCCAGACTGTGACTCTTTTTCTGCTGAAGCTGGAGACCCATTAGCCCCGTAGTGCTGAGCTGGAGGGATTTGCATTTATCACCACCCCACGTGTTTAGACCTTGCTGAAAGTGCTCCTTATCTCTCTCCCCCATTGAGCAAGGGATGTAATAACTTCCAAGCCCTTACCAATAGCTGGGATATGAATGCTGCCACCTCCAAACAGCCTGTGACACTGCATCCATCACCTTGTGTCCGTCACAGCTCAGCCTTGTGGGAGCTCTGCTCAGACCAGCCTCAGGCAGATACACATGGATTATGTGCCTCTGCTTCGAAGCAGAAGATTTTATTGCTTTCTCAATGATTATAAAATACATTCTTAGGTCTGCGTGTTCTTTATCTTCTCTCTTGCTGGGAAGTGTGAAAAACAAGGCCTGAGAGTTTAAGAGCAAAGATATTTTTTTGTGAGTGCAGGTTTGAGGTCAATGTGTGAAAAACCTACCACCAGCTCCTAAAATAAGCTTTGAAGGTGTCACCAGTCTGTGGTGTACAACTGCCCAAGGAACAAGCTTATTTACCCAGGAAAAGGTACATGCCAGTTGATTTGTGCATGTACAAATGAGAGTGCGCATATGTGGACAGACCAGGAGATACCAAACAGACCAGAAATGGAAAGCTGAAATATAAAAGGACTACCACATTTAAAAAATGCAAGTGTTTGTTTTTATGGTGCATTTATAACAGGCAGTTCATCAGCCTGTACCCTTCCTGGGCTACTGTAAAAGCAAAGTGAGCAATACAGGGAGGAGCAACACCTTTTATCAGACCATAACAGCTGATAACAGCCTGAGAAAACAGATATATCAGGACACAGGAACCCTTGCTCAGGCCAGAGGAGAGGTTTCTGTTCAGATCTGACAAGAAATCCATGTATTTGTTAAACTTGTCTGTTTTTCATACCTTTAGAAATTACAGTTGTTGTCAGGCCATGGGATTCACGTGTCAGGAACAAGTGGGAACTGGCAAGGGACCCCACACCCCCAGGAATGCCTGGATGCTGTGCCCCTCTCCCCTGCTGTGCTGCTCATTCCTTCAGTCACCAGCTCCCTGCCAAGGGCCTCTCTGATGCCCAGTATGAAATCAGGACTGCCTGCAGCAACTTGTTCTTGGAAAATGTGCATTCGTGTGGTTAGGCATGCTCTGCAGGGATATAGACAGGACATCAGTGGTCCCAAACACACTCCTCAGTTCCTGGTTTCCTCACATACTCTCTGGAGCTGTCCAGTTTTCCCACTATGGCCCATTTACCAGGATGGAAGTTGTCAAGAAGCATTGGGACCCTTGAGAGTCTCACATAGTTGGTAACAATTCCCATTCCTGGACCAAAGCCAATCTGCAAAGAAGAGTGCATTTGGAGGATCCTGAACTGGGGGACAGAATAGAATAGAATAGAATAGAATAGAATAGAATAGAATAGAATAGAATAGAATAGAATAGAATCACTTCAGTTGAAAAAGACCACTAAGATCTTTGAGTCCAGCTATTAACCCAACGCTGCCAAGTCCACCCCTAAACCATGTCCCTCAGTGCCACTTCCACAGATCTTTTAAATTCCTCCAGGGATGGTGACTCCAGCTGGCTGACCCTGTGCAGCTTGTTCCAATGCTTGAAAACCCTTTCCATGAAGAAATGCTCCTACTATCCAATCTAAACCTCCCCTGGAGCAACCTGAGGTCATTTTCTCTCATCCTCTCATTTGTTATTTGGGAGAAAAGATGAATACACACCTGGCTACACCCTCCTGTCAGGGAGTTGTAGAGAGCAATTAGGTTCCCCCAGGCCTCCTTTACTCCAGGCTAAACAACCCCAGCTCCCCTGGCCAGTCCTTGTAGGAGTTGTGCTCCAACAACCCTTCCCCAGCTCTGATGCCCTTCTCTGGACATGCTGCAGCACCTCAGTGTCCTTCCTGAACTGAGGAGCCCAGAACTGGACACAGGATTTGAGGTGTGGTCAAGTACAGGGGACAATCCACTCTCTACTCCTGCCGGCCACAGTATTGCTGATACAAGTCAGGATGCTTATCTTGCATCAGGTGCTCAGCTAAGGAGTGTTCAGCTCTTTGGGGTTTCCCACTTACCAACTGGTGCACCTCCTGTGACCTGCATAGCCTCAAGGTAGGTTTTAAAAGGTCAAAATAAATTGTTTCGACCTTCCAGGGCACGGGGGAGAAATTGTTATTTCTATTCTGCACCACATTTTTATTCCACAGAGGAATGAGATTTTTTTACACCTTTTGCTGAAAATTGGGGATGTCTTGCAGACTCACCATTCCTTAGCCAGTTCTTTCCACAGCTCTTCCTCAACAGCAGCTTTGCAGACTCCTCTGGGCACATTGCCAGATGGAAGGGATGCTTTCGCAGGAGAGAGGTAAAGAGAGGTTGTTCGACTCTCTCCTATCTCTATATTTGCACCAAGAGAAGCTAAAAAAAGAAATGGCTCCATACCTACAGTTGTACTAAATATAACCATCTAGCTGGTTCTATATATACATTTTTAAAAGCATGACATGCGATACTTGTAAAGGGTTGAGCCTGGAAAATAAATTACAATGCCAGAGGACCAGAGCTGTCAGTCACTCCATGCAAGGTAAACCACTGATTGATTTGCTCCTCGAGAATGGCTGACTTTTCTCTTTGTTGTCCTCTGAAATAGCAAATTTACTATATTTTCTGGTTTACCAAAAAAAAAAAAAAAAAAAAAAAAAAAAAAAAAAAAAAAAAAAAAAAAAAAAAAAATCAGAATAACTGATATCTGAAAATCCAGGGAGAGCCAAGGATGTGATATAGAGATTTTGGTTCATGTAGGGTTAAAACCTCCAGCCCGCAGCGCCAGTGATATCAGTCACTAATAGTAACCTTGCGTAGCTGCATGCATTAAGGTGGTATGGGGTGATAAGGCAGAGGAGCGAAGCAATCTGTTGGGCTACAGCTGAAAATAGAGTCACTGCTGCTCAGGGAAAAGCTCCATCCCCTCCCTGGCTCTTTCTTCAGAAACGAAAATGCAGGGAGTCGTGCTGAGGGGAGGGAAATCTGATTTCCCAGTGCTAAGAGCCAGGGTGGCACTTGTGAGGAGGATTTCAAGGTCACGGTGGCGATGCTATCAGCGGTGATGGGGGAGCCAGGCAGACAACAGGTGAAGGCTGCACGGAGGTGGTGGAGCGCTGCCGAGGGAGATCATCCGATAGCCGGGGCCAGCTGCCTGCTGGGGGGCACCTTCAGCCCCTGCTTTCCACACAAAAGCCCCGGAACCCGGCTATCGAGGTGACAGTGAGGGGTAAGAGGTAAAGGAGCCTCGGTTTGTGCGCCTGTGGATGACTGAGGTTACACAGCCACCCACCCTCACACCCTCCGGGCAGGCCCGGAGCATCCCCTTCCCCGTGCCCTGCCCACCATCCTGGTAAACCTTCCCTGCTCCCAACGGGGCAGAGGCAGCCTGGCAACAAACTCGTGTTTCCTTTAACCACCCGTACTCAAAGGCAAATAAATGCAATGGTGGGAAATGGTGAGTTCAGCCAAGGCCAAAGGAACTCCCAGTGCAGTGGCAGAATTGCAACTCTGTCAGTAAACGGCAAAGATTTGAGCACAGGGCCCTACATTTCCACTGATACCCTTTGTGCCAGTTGTGTTCCACCCACATTTCTAATCTTGGGCAAAGCACTTACCTGCTTGGCACCTCTGTTTACCCTTCTTCTTGTAGAACAAAAAGAAGTCATGAACCACTTCACAGGCTTACATTAGAATTTCACAACTAATATTTATATGGATATTGGAGATCCCTGGCTGGGAGGTACTACAAAGGGAACCTCTACATCAAAGGTGTAAATATACACAAAAGTTATTCAGAGAGTACAAGGACCGGCTTTTGCAAAGAGGCTCCTGAGCTGAGGGTTGCAGTATGATCAAAGATTGCACAACCCAGTCAGGGTAAGTTCCAAGGTGGTACTGAGACCTCAACTACGGCCTTTCTAGAGGGCAATGGAAGTTTCACCCTGTTCAGAATGTCATAAATTCAATCTGGACTACCTTTCCTAAATTATCTACTTTGGATGGAGAAGTTAAAAATGCCACTTACCTTGGCAACAAGCACTCTGACCTACCACTTTGGTTTTTTACCAGTCTTTTTTGTCCTTGTATTTTTGCTCTCCAAACTCCAGAGCTGATCTGGACACTTGAAAGCCTGCAGTCAAGAGTTTCTCTGATTATGCCAACACTCATCAATCCCACGGGCAGAAATACTAACAGATCCTTGGTGCTCTTTTGTAATTAGGGAACAAGTATATTCCTGCAGTTTAAGGACTGGGGAGGTATGTGGGAGATGGGGTTAAATTTGCCCCAGCACAACCTTCTTGCAGAAATTTCCATAATGCTGAATCTTTCTGTAAATACTTGTACTCCTGAAGACAACATGGCCCCTATTTCACATTCAGTGAATTTGCCCCGTGACACCTAAAAAAATATTTATGGTGGTACTGTCTACCTGACCTGCTCTGTGCCCTGCAATCTACCTTGCATGTGTGTGTGTGTGTGTATATATATATATATATATATATACACACACACACACACATATACCTCCTGTTACAAACATGGGACTATGAAGATATGGGGACCTAAGTAATCTTACAATTTCAGGGAGTTAGGACAGGCATTGTTTGTTACTTTGTTGCGTTTATTTTTCCAGCTCTTCTTTCCTCAGTGTTCCTCTGTCCCTCACTGGGAAACTGGGGACTGCCAGGGGTTGACACCCAGGTGTTTTCTTGGCTGTTAATTTGTACTTTAAATAAAAAGGAAAGCGAAGCTGATGCAGGTAGGGCTGATGTTGTTCCATCAGTGGGAAGGAGAAGGTGCTGCTTTACCCCACTGGTCCTGAGCAGTGGGGAATTGAGCAAAGAGCTGTCATCACTGCACACCAAAACTGCACCCTACAGACCTGAAGTACCCTGCCTAGCAAGGTGGGTAACAACTCCTCTGAGCCAGGGAGTGAAAATGAACTGAGAAAAATGCAACCAAGCCAAAGACAGCTGGAAAAATCCTGCTGTTTTGCCTTGTTTTGCCCATTTCTCAGGGCTAGGTCCTAAAGGCTGTCTCCTGAGTGGTGGCTGACCAGTACCAGCTTCACTGGGACCATAGCACTGCCTTGGCTGCTGCCACTGTTTCTGTGGATGGGGACTGTAGGGGAGAGAAAAGACTGTTGCTGATGTAGGGGCAAGGAGGACCAAGGGAAGCATCTAAGAATCAGTGTGGGTGCCTGTATTTCATTGTGACCAAGAGCCCTCATTGTAGTGAACAGAACTTTATAAATGTAAAAACTTAACACAGTCCCCTGTTGGGCACAGAACTGTGTGCATGCACAATGAAATAGAGTTATTATGGCTGTGCTACTTTCACTGTTGTCTTCTTCAACCAAAACTCTCCTTGTAGTTTTGGTCAAAAGTCTGTTGCCATTGTAGGGCTTTCCAGCCAACACTACTGTGGCATTAAACAGGCAGCATCACATTTAAACACTGCAAATAGATTTTTCTAGCTTCTGAGCCTGGTCAGAGAAAGAAAGACAACACACCACTACACGAACACAATAAAATGTTTCAAACAGAACTTTAAAACCCTTTTCAAAGTCACTGGTTTATGGAATGTCACATCATGGCTTTCCACACTGGCAAATCATGCAAGAAATCTAGAAGTAAATCACTTCCCAAGGAGATGTCCTGCTCAGTGTCTAGTGGTCTGCTGCTGGCCATGCCACGCTGTGACTTGCAGGTCACTGGTGACCTGTGAGGCCAGGGGACACAATCTCCAGCCACTGCATCAGGACATCTAGCCAAAGAAGCCCTTGTAGGCGGCATGGTGATAGCTCTAGTGCAGGGATTTGTCTTCTCTCTAGCTGCAGTGACCCAAAGTGACAGGTCTGCCCCAGCACGAGGCAGTGGCCCACATCCCATGGTCTATCTGCCATGGTGGGCAGTGATAAAAATGCTTTGGTCTACATTGCTATGGTCTCAAATTGGGCTGTGTTCCCAGCCCTCCTTGCATGCAGAAAATGTTCAGGAAGGATAATCCTAGGGTCAGAGCACGAGACAAAAAATCAGGCAAATTTGTTGCCTTTAGGAGTCAGCCATAAACTCCTTGTGTGGCAGGGAAAACAGACATCTCCCTGCTTTACAGTCAGGCAGAAAAAAACATCCCCCTAACCCAGAGCAGGGGTGTGGAAGTACCCAAGCAAAGCCAGATCCTGCCCTGGCTGTAGGAACTACCTGAGCAAAGCTCCATCCTGCCGTTCTGACTCCTGTGCTGCCTCTTTCTGCCCTGCAGGAGGGATGCAGAGCTGCAGTACAAAAGCAGGTCCAGCATTCAATCCAGCTGCACACAGAGACAGCAAGAAAGCTTGTGGCACTCACAGTTTCCCTTACCCCATCATTTCCATTTCTAATGCTGCGTCCAGATTTTGTGTTTATCTTTCTTGAAGCCATTCAGTGCACGCTGAGATTTTAATGCCTGGAAGAGGTGTTAAGTAATGAGCCTCTTAAGTACAGCTGCATCCCCTCAGGTATCTCCTGGGTCTCCTGCGGGATCAGGCTCTTCCCTACTTTTGCCACTGGCACAAGGCTGTGCCAGCAGGGTGACTGCTGCAAGGATTAAACTAGGGTCACAATTAGCTCAAGATTTTGATTACTGAGACCAGGCCCTAAGGAAAGTGGTAGGAATCCAGAAGGAGGTGGTACCCAGCAGCACAGTGGGTGTCCTGGGATAGCGTGGGCTCTGCAGGAGTGCTGCACACCGCTGCTCTGAGCACCACAGAGCTGAAACCCCAGGAGATCTGTGCTACCTCTGTTTTTGTATGCAAAAGCAACTCATAAATCTCACTTCTTAAGTATTTTGCAAGGTTTGAAAGGAACAGGGGAGAGACAATGTTAGGGGTAACCCAGGCCTCCGGTTGATGTTGTCAAATCCCAGAGGAAAGGAGCCAGGAAAGGGTAAAAAGGGAAGTGGGAGGAGAGCTGAGGTTCCAGGAATTGTTAACTGCACATACAGGAAAAATAATACTGCCCTCCCTTTCTCAGTAGCAGCAGTGGAGATGCTTTGCTGTAAACACTGAAAACACGTATTTCTTCAGTCAGATGCCTACATGTGCCCATGATTGCAACAGTGGGCAAAGAAAGGGCTGAATTCTCTTAAATCTGAGCTATTTGCCAAGCTGCACGTTCGATAGAGAATAAACTGCTGATAAACACTTCCCTCTCCATCCTCTCCTCTGCACCTGAAATACTGACCACTGTGGAGCCCCACAGTCTCAGCAGTTTTCAGGCAGTTCCTCTCCCTGTCTGTCTCACAGAGAGCCAGGAGCTCCCGGGGCTCTCTGCAACGAGCAGAGCTCCACTGACACTGCTGCCTGTTTCCTAAAGATGGAGATGTTAGGAGCAACAGGAGCTATTCCAGATGATTTGCTAATGAACAGAAGTATGACAGGAACATTGCCTACCTTTTATTAAAAAATCATTTCTAGATAAGAAATAAAGGACTTGGCAGGGAGGGGGGGGGTGATGGTTCTTTCTTCCCAAATGACATTTTGCAGGACAGAAAATGCAAATTAGCAGAACAGTTCTTTTGATTAGCAAACTGATTTCAAAATTTCTCATTCCTGATTTATTTGTAGTCTCCCTTTCTGTGCAAAATGTAATGTCCCTGCATCTTGGGCTTGAATTTTGCTCAGTTTCAAGGAGAAAATGAGTTTCTACCTCGCAACACTTTATGAGGATGTCAAAGACAATACTTTTACATATTTAATCAGTCTTAATCCTATCTTCTCCAGAATCTCAAGTAATGTCTGTGAAAATTTTGTAGAATTGTCCCTCCCCATCATGTGCTGAAGAAATGCAAGGCCAAGAGCAGAAGCAATCACTCCAGATCCCTCAAAGCAGCCTAACCCCAATTATCAAACATCCTGTTAGATATGCTGGGTCAAATTTACTCCTGCTGTAAACTAAAGCAACAGTGTTTAGAGGACTCTGGCTTACAGCCATTGATGAGTATCTATTTGCCATTACTTACATAAATGACCTCATGACAAAAAGTGTAATTCATCTGGGGGATTTATTTATGAAAACAGCCAATTATATTTCATATGGGGTTCACAGGTTTAACTCCAATCCTACTGCACTTAGGACAGGTTCTCTCATCTCCATGGGCTATACAAGAGGACCGTTATGGACACTGTGACTGCCATTTCTCACAGTTTTCACCTGCTTCTTTCTTGCAGATTTTTGGCTTGGACAAAGCTAAATGTCCAAGAGGAACTCATCTGCTGCCTTGCTGAGGAAACAGTCAAAACAACAAAATGGTTTGATTATAATGGAATATTTCAGGACCCAGGGAAACATGATTTTAAATTTTGATCTGCCACAGGCTCCCAGTATGACACTGGATAAGTCACTTAGGTCTGGGTCTCTTGCACCTAATTCTTGCTATATCACTAGAAGCCCCTATGGTAGGAGCGTGGTCTGCATGGAAGCTGTGTTGCCTTGAGGGCCAGGAAGGGAGCTGGAAGCTTGAGTAAATTATCATCCTTTGATGCCTGTGTTTCTCCATGGAGTATGCAAGAAATTTAGTTTGCTGGCTTAGACACTTCTGCTTCTTAAAGACACTTAGGAAAAGTCCAGGCTTTGACCTTGGCATGGGGTGGTTCCAAACGTGTAGAGACACTCAGCACTTAGTCCACACAGCAGCACTGAGACGAACAATATTAAATACAGTATTAAATACAATGAAGTAATGAGATCCATCCTTCTGTTCCTGATAGAGAGGGGAGTGGCTATGTAGACTTTAGAAGGACATCTGAAGGTTGGTTTTAATGCTGACAAAGAAGTTGGCCTGGGTCTTTTAAATCTGTACAGCATCTCCTAATGTTTCAGAATAACCCCACTCCCTTAATATTTTGCGATAATATTAATGAGCCTGTAGAATAATGGCATAACAGAGTTTTGTAGCCAGGATGATTGAAGGTCAGAAGAGAGAACATTACCTCTTTCCACAAGCCTTGCCTTGCTCTGGAAAACACAGCTTGAGACTGAAGCTTCAAATTAAACCCCAAACTCCACACTTGGGATGATTTGTGAAATTCCATGTGAGCATTTGCAAAATGCTCGTGTTTACATTTCTCCGGGCCTCTTGTTGTTATCTTCCATCATCAAGTGCAGGTGTTAGAGCACAACTAAAACATCGCTGCACTCTATGCTGTTATGAGTTTCTGATCACTTTAATCCCTGTGCTTAAGAGTAGCTGGATTTATTTTTTCCAACTAATTTGACATTCTACAAGGTAAGAAGGTAATTAGTGATGTCTGCTCTACTGAAAGGGTATGGAATTTCACTTATTCCCCCGAGAGCTTTACATTTTGGCTCCAACCATTGTTAGATAGAAAGCAATGCTTCTTCCTTAAAGAATGAGAAGTAAAACACAACTTGGGGTAGCCTGATTATACAGCTTGCTCACATTTTGTTTTAGCTCTGTCTTTGATGCTATGCAAGCAATGAATTTTAGTTTTCCTTTGCCCTCCTAGGTCCAGCTGATGGAGTAGTCAGTGCTAGTTACCTGCACTTCTCTCTCTTGGGTATGTTTGCTGACTTCATTTGGCAACAGGTTCAGGTACACAGATGAAAACAAGGTTTTCTTGTTTAGGGACTGGTTTTGCACCCCTAGAAAGTTTTAAGCAGAAGGTTCTGCTGCTTTTACTGCCTGATCTTACCCGAGTCACTTAGAAGGTACCAGCTGTCTGAGTATTAGCTAATTGCACAATTTGTGTGTGTTGTGCAGGCTTTCGTAGGAAAGATAGGAATGGCATCAGTGGGGTAATGCTTTCACCTTCCCCAGGGGACTCTCTAGCTGTGTGACCTGACAGTGTTACAGGGCTCATTGCAGAGCAACACTGGTCTGCTGCCTCTTGAGCAGCGAGTCTGACCTTTGTTTAGACAAACCATCCGCTTTCTCTGCTCCCTCTCTCTGATCCTACGGCCACAAAGGAAAAGGAGTGGCCAGCAACACTTCAAATACCAAAAAACATTTCAGCCTGAATTTGCTGAGATGCCTGGGATCCCAGCCTCCCCTGGGAGGCAGTGGCTGTATCAGAGCTCTCCAGCGTGTTCCCAAGGAGGAGATGCTTTTGCAGCCAGACAGGCAATTTCTTTCCTCTGAAAACCAGGGGCGGGCTGGATGGCAGCAGATGCTGCTTCAGAAGCTCCTTTCCAGGTTTTGATGATCAGCACACTTCCCAGTGCCAGCAGCACTCTGAAAGGCCGTGCAGGACTGCAGTGCTGGTAAAGCATTTGCAATCTCTCACACAGGTGCCCTCTCACCCTTGCCTTTTGCAAAGGTGCAGGTGGTCCATCCCTCCCCATCAGCGCACAGCTGCACTGCTGGGAAATGAGATGCTGTGAGAGCAGAGCTGAACCCCAGAGCGGTTCCCTGCACTGCTTCCCTCTCTAAAGTGAGGTGGTGGGAAGGCCCTGAATGTACTGGGATTTCCCTTTCCCTGGGTTGCTCTGCAGGGCAGCAGCTGCCGTGTGTCACTGCCCACTGGGCATGGGCAGGGTTCACCAGGCAGATTCAGCAGAACAGCAGAGAGGGAGGCAGGGGATCCTCAGCTCACCAGGACGCTGTTCTTCCACTGTCTCCAGTCTCCTTCTCTCCATGGAGATGGGGTGCTATAGTTGAGAAAGCAAAGAGGAAAGAGGATTTAGGTCCATCTCAAGACATCTCAAGGTCTATCTGAGGGTAGGGCAAATGTATACCACGTCACTAAACTTCCTAATTTTAGTTTCTTTTTAGAATTGTATAAATCCTGCAGCCTCCCTAGCTGGAGCAAAGAGCCTCATGTGTAGCACACACAGCTCTCTGGAGCATTGCACAGCTTTACTAATCCTCTGCCTCTATATTGCAGTGGTGTGCAGAGCTCCCAGTGAGCTCCCCAGGCCTCACTGTGCAGATGCCAGACTGCAGCCAAATCCAGCCCTAGAGGGGTTGGTGATGGTTCCAAGCTGCTCTCACCAGCCAGAGATGACATCTCTAATGCTCCTGGGATCAGCTGATGCCAGCAGGGCTTGAGCTGAGAGGTGCAGAGCTGCTCACACCACTGTGACCTGCAGTCCCTATTTAGCTTGTACAGTAAGGAACAAAATAAGGGTTGCCTGTTGTTACTGCACAGGGTTTGTTATGCAACAAATTTTGCCATAAATGACTGGCCAAATCCCCAGTGCTCCCCAAATAATAGGATTTCTTCCACCAGCACACCCTGTCCATGAGAAGGACAGGAGACAGATGGCTGTGTGGGGATGGACAGTTGCAGAGTAGGATTCTTCTTATTCAAGAGCCGCTGAGATGTTTGATCTTACACTACAGAAACCACATACTTCAAAGGCAGCAGGATCCAGGCCATAAGGAAGAGAAGATGGGAAAAAATCCATCCACCTTATCAAACAAACCTGTGTCTGGAAACACGTGCCTGAGATAGCAATGTTATCCCTTTGCATGCACAAAAATTAAGTGTCTGGTGAGGATCAGTGGTTTTTCGTTATGATGAAATCCTGGGAAGCCCATGTGCTGTCCCTTTTTGGAGAGCCCAGGTCCCAGGCTGGTGCCTGCGGTGCCCTCACTGGAGCCAGGGGCTGAGATCGTTGTCACATCCACCTCGCTGCCCTCTCTGCTCTTCCTCCCTTTGCTCTTCCAAACAGAGAGCCAGGCTCCAGTGAGGGCCAATCCCCAGAATCCCCGTGTGCCCAATCCCTGAATATCTCAAATGTTGCATACGGAGCACAGTGGGTTTTTTTTCACACAGACAAGGCTTCGCATTTGCTGGCTTCTTGCTGCAATAAATTGGCAGATGATGCTCTAATGAGAACAATAATGCACCCACCCTACCGCCTTCAATCACTTATGCGCTCTTTTGCAGCTTGTGAAAGGCTCTAAGAGCTTTCACCAGACACATTGTCTGATTTCTAGGGAGTGTCACTAGCGCTGTTTACCCATGACAGGCAGAAGCCTGTTTTTATCCCATATGGTTGCTGGGACAATTAATGTCGGGCTAAGTGACCAATAATTAGTCTGACCCAAGGAGCCCTGATTCCAGAGATGATTTTCCAGCAATTTCAGCAGTGGAGGCTGCCTCGAAGCAGCCTGTCCAAACGGAGCACTTCAATAAACTGCTTAATGGGTGGTGTGCCGGGGTGCAATCAATTGGCATCGGAGGTGCTGGGCCATTTCACAGCACCAGTGACTGTGTGTGTGCTGTCCTCCTGTGACAAAGTGATCTGTGTTCTCCAGCGTCTCTACTCAGAGATACGCGTGCAAGAGACAGAGAAGCGTTTCAATTTGCTCAATTGTTTCCACTTGTTCAGTTCACCAGCTACAGACTCAGGACCGTCTTTACTCTTTCTTAAAAAAAGTTACTTGGCAGCTCAGATGAACTCCCATAGGTGGTTATCACCAGATTGTGATTAAAATTATCCACCAAACAGCTGTTTCTTCGGAAATAATATATTGTTTCCTTAACCTGTAAACCCACAGCAATTAAAATTGGGTCTTGAAACTGCAACAACAAAATCTGTCTGCATGCTATCTCACTGTTGAGCGTGCCGTTTTCCATGTGCTCTGCTTGTCTCCTTTTCCTGCAGCATCTCAGTGTGCGGGACTGAACTGACAGGTGATCTTTCTCGACTTTCAATTTACCTTTGTCTGCTTTAGGACCCACAGCCAGTCTCTACTTATTTATGCATCTTTATCTGAAGAGGAATCGACTCTATTTTAATTGCACATGAACAGGATGATAA
Source organism: Picathartes gymnocephalus (assembly GCA_013390045.1). Lineage (NCBI taxonomy): Eukaryota > Metazoa > Chordata > Aves > Passeriformes > Picathartidae > Picathartes > Picathartes gymnocephalus. The sequence continues at coordinate 628,310 of WEKY01048653.1, read as the reverse complement.
TAAAATGTTAATTACTTTTTCTGCCCGTGCACTGATCTCTATCTGGCAGAATTTGCCCTTGATGATCCCAGAGCACCATTGCAGACAAATAAATGTGGACATGCTGCTGGCATGAGAATCCAGGGATCTCCCCCATTGTTCCCAGGCTGTTCAATGCTTTTCCATTTCAGCAGCTGCATGCAGCACCAGTGATGTGGAACTGCTCAGCACATATGCTAATACCACATATTCACTATACCAGCAATCCCTACATGAGACCTAATGTGGGATTTCTTTTGGATAAGACAGTGGTGTCTTTTTTTTTGCAGGACTGAGATCTTCTCATTGCTTAAACCACCTAAAAATGGCCCACTTGCCCACCTCAGAGGAATCTTAGGCTCATAATAGCCTGTTAAAACATGGAGCTGTTCTAACATGTATCTGTCATCCATAGCTTCTTATGTCCTACCTATCCATACCTACTGCTGGGATAACTGAGCACCTGTCAAGATTCTATATTGCTAGCCATGAAGTCCTCTTGAATTTATCAACAGAGAAGCTTACACTGCTGTCTGGCAAGCTTTTGTGACTCAACCTTGACCTCTAAGGATCTTCTGAAGATGAGAAAGCTTCAAATTCTCCTTGCAGATTTAATCACTGCTTCCTCTGCTGTGGGCTCTGACTGACAAGATGGTAGAGATATCCTTAGCTCAGGGAAAATCACCTGAAAGCCGTCGCTGCCACAAAGACACAGACCACACACTTGTGCCAAACATTGTGTTTGGCATCCCAGGTTCCCAAACAAAGCACACAGCAAAGCAGAAAACTGACCACAGCCTGAGGTGACCGACTGATCATCAAGGTCAGTCAGTCACCTTCAGGCACGAAGGCTCTGGGCTGCGTTTGAACTGCTGGCCCAAGGGCACGACACTCTCTGTACCCTCACTGTCCCTTGAGCTTCAGAAGGATGCTTACAACCTTGCAAAACAACCCCAAAAACATGCCAAAGAGGCATCAAGTGACACTAGACTGCAACTAGAAGCCACCAGAGGTGAGTGATGAAAGATTCCCACATGTTAACAGCAAATTGTTCCATTATAACTCTAGTAAAAGCAAATGCTACTTGTCCCGTGCATTTATGTCTTTCTCAAGTACTGCTTCTCATAGAAGTCCAGGTTTAAGGCCTCTCCCTTTCTTTTTCTGGATGCTCCGCGTTTCCCAGAAGATGTCCCAGAGCTGGAGGCAATTCCATTGCTGAGACACTGCATTTCTCACCTGCTGATTGCAATTCACCACCCCCAGCTGGGGCCTGGTGAGCTGCTGAGGAGCCAAGAAGAAGCAGAGACCAGCACGAGGCCTCGGCAGGACGTGCTGAGAACAAACAAGAAATGCAGTGCCGTGTTCCTGAGGTGCCTCCACAGCAAAACAAGGTTCTCAAGGCTCTGTGTGTGCGTCAAAGTCTGTTTTTGGGGGCTCAGCTTGCTCCTCACACTCCTACACATTGCCATCACACGTTTGACAGAAATGAAACATGGGGAAATAAAGGTTGCTGTAGGTAAAAACAAACACTATCGTGCTCTTGTTGAGAAATCCTCCCAGTCACCCCTATCCTAAGGCAGCATCAATCATCCCAATGGATAAATTATCCCTGACTATGGTACTGCCACACCAGGTGAACTCTGGAGGTGGGCGGAGCCACCCCTGTCCCCTGTCCTGCCTGCAGTGTTCTGAGGCCTCCTCATGACCTCTAAAGCACAGTTCCCAGTAGTCTTCACCTCATTCTTCACCTATTTGTAAGGAAGCCTTTAGCAATGCTCACTTATCTGCTGGTGCAGGTAGGTTTTCATCTGAGGTCTCCAAGGGAAATTCCCCTCAAGTCTGTGAAGGTGTCAGCCTCCCTCCACGTGCCCCAGGAAACCATCCTGGCATTCTCTCACTTGTTCATTAACTGCCCAGTGCGGATGATGCACAGCAGACAAACACCATGTCATTCCTGAAAATACCTAGTGCGTGCCTATTTCAGAGAAAACAGCAATTCTGACCTCTGGTCTATTCTCTCAAAGCAATGGGAGGCAGCAGTTTTGTATCTACTTAGAAATTCCCAACAACTCTCAAGCCAAGGTGTTAAGAAAGTACATGCTGAGAAGGTCCTTCCCAGGACCTGTCTCCCCCTTCTCATTAAATATAAAAAGCAGTGAGAAGGTTTGCCTCGAAAGCTAGAGACCAGAGCAAGGGTGAAGCTCTGACTGGAAAGAAACCCCACTACCTCCAGCCCCAGGGACCCCTGAATGCCTTCAATACTCCTCACTTTGCACCAGTGCAGCAGCCCGAAGGGTGCCAAGCCCTCTGCTCCCCTGTCCCTTGATCTTTAAAGATCCCTGGAAGGCTGTAAAGGCCCCCCTTACAACCTGTGTTCTGATCTAAAGGACACAGCTTTGGAAAGAAAGGGTCACAAAAAGGTGACCAAGACTACCAAGTGCATGCTATGCATGGAAAAAGTCAAGCTATAACTTCCTGCAGATCTGCAGAAAAGGGTCAAAACTTGCTAGGCTGAAGGAATGCCCTGAAGGATTAAGCTGTGCTACTGTGCACCTTTAAGGTTTTTAGATGGAGGTTTTCAGGGTGCAGCCTCTGCAGGTAGGTAAAAGCAAGAAGAACTCACACGTTTTTGGTTCCTCAGCGCAGCCCTTTGTTGTCTGATTTAACCTGGGAAGCTTGCTGCAGCACCATGGCTATTCAGGATCCGGCTGAGAAAAATGTAACAATCTTTTTCAGCAAGTCAGATTTTTTGCTGATAATTTCCACCTTTCTCCGGTTCAGCTCCCAGGGGATTCACAGAGGGGTTTGTCATCTCTCCAGGTCATTCAGCACTCTGGAATGTGCTGTAAAATTATTTGCCCTGAGCAGCATTGCAGGAAAGGCATCCATCAGTTAACTCCATCGTCAGCTTTCTCTTCTGAGGGATGTGTTGCTGATGATGAGTCATAAAGACATTGATTTTTACATTTGCTTTGAATCATAATTGCATTCGTAAGATTACATAGTGGCTCTCAGGGATCTACTGAGTTTTTAAATCTGTGGTCAATGCCTATTCTTCTCAGTTAAGTACTATATAATGCATAGGATGACTGGAGGATTTTTTATTTTTATACACATCGTTTTTGGAAAATGGTGTCTTACACCTGAAAAATTAATGTATAGAAAAAATAGCTTTCTTTTTTTTCCAATGGTAGTCTTTGTTTTAAAAATTCAGTGTCATGGTTCAGTAGGGTGAAACAGTGCATTATAATTGAAGGTTAATATTCATATTGAGTTAATTTCAGAGGGGTTCTCATCATGGTTTGAAATTCCGGTGTTCCAAACTGCTATAAATCTAAACCAATGGTTAAAAGTATAAAACTAAAAAGGCATACTTGGGAATGAAAATGGGGTGCAAGGTTTAGTCACTAGGAATATGCAATGACAGCCCTGTCTTACAGTCTGTATTGCTGTGCACATATTTTTTTAGATAAAATCTTCATGGCTATTCTAAAAGATGATTGTTATTGTTGTCATTACTATTATAATTATTACTACTACTACTACCATTATCTCCCACTTTGTATTCCCAGAGAGAACTCTCCTTAAAATTTCCTTCGACTTTATTCTCCTCTTCTGTTTTTTTACCTACAGAATGCCTGGGCAGCAGGCAACACCCCATGAACCCCTCTGAAACCCCTTCAGCAGCAGCTGGCTCCCCCAGTTTGGGGACAGTGGTTTTGCCAGGCATCCCACACCCATGGTGCTGTGCCATTCACGGAGAGAAATCAAACTCTTTCTCTAATATGAGCCTAATGGAGAAGGTGAGAGCTACAAGAACAAACAATGCCCACATTTTACGCTGTTTGATGAGGATTTCATGTTCTAGGTGAGCATGAGAACCCTGGATGGGCATTGACAGAGCCTCTGGTAAACAAAATGCACTTTTCACATGTATGATTTGTCTGCAGTGATCATGATGCCCCTAAGGCACTTTCCACCTTGGTGCTGTGGTCAAGGAAATAAAGCACTGTCACTTTACAGAACAGACACTAAGAAATCTCCCTTGCTAGTCTTACATCCAACCACTTTCCCATTAATTTGCTGAGTCAAAATAATAAAATAAAAATCCCAAGGCATTAGTGAGGGCAGCAAGAGACAGAGGAGAAGATGATCCATTTTAAAACATGATAAGATCTGGTCTCTGGCTTGTGAATTTACTGATCCCTGCCTCTCCTTTCCATGTTTTTTTTTTTCCAAGTACTTTGCATAATAAACTGGTGAGAGGTAGGAGCCAAGATTTTCCTAAGGTCTGAGGTTTAAAAGCAGACAACAGGATTACAAAAGGTGATGGTCAAATCTGAAAAAAAAACCAGTGGAAAAACCACATGGAAATCCTGTCTCTCCACATTACAGCCCTTAACAGTATTTTGAATTTGATCAAAATCAAAGTTGTTCTTTGCAACCTCCATGAAATACTTTTCCTTCAACTGGCCTATGTCTCACAGTATCCTTCTGGAGTCCTGTTGAAAATTTCTAACCTTGGCATTCAAGAGCCCCACAGGTCTGGCTTTCATTCAGGCAGATGAGAAAAGGGGTGAAAGAAAGGTTACAGTAAAGGTGCCTGAACCCGCTGCTCTGTTTGGACTGCAAGGATTCTTGGTTTGTGGTTCTAGAGCTATTAAGACTACAAGTGCTAAATAAATGCCAAGTATGTATTCCTGGGGCTAAAAAAGAAGGCAATCTTTCCTTATCCTACAGCTGTGAGGTCAAGGTAAACGTGACTGTACAGAAACACTGCAGCTCTCAAGTCCCTGGGGGATTTTAATGTGTTTTATAAACTTGTTTCCGAACCAAGGTATTAGGAAAACAAGATATTTCTCCATAAAGCCTTTATTTTTCTCTCTTTAGGGACAGTACTGCCTGCCTTACAGTGGTTTAACTCAATCAGAATCATCATTTTTATAAACAGACCATTTTTCATGACCTGCTTGATCAGCTTGGGAAGGCAGCTTTTCAGAAGTTATAGTCATACACAATAAAAAAAACCCCATCTTACTCCATCTGTTGCAGCCAGAGATGTAATAGAAACCATGTCCTTTCTCTGAAGGTAATGCACAAGGAAAAACACAGACATATACACTTGCTTTCTTTTCACACTCAACTGCAGTTATGCAATATTACAAAGGGAAAGGAACAAGCTCTTCCACAATTTGTTTGGGTTTTTTTTTTAACAGAAGTTTTTGGTGGGAGATGTCAATATTTACGCAGGGCTTCACCTGTATCAGGAGGAGATTTCAGGCTGGTGGCTTTTGAATACTTCAGCTGGGACAAAGAGGGCCTCACTCAAGGACACACAACCCAAATAACCCCAGAGAGCTACGGCAGTGCTGGGAGCCAGCTGGTTGCTCAACAGTGGATCAGCTCTGCTAAGACTAAAATGTTTATTTACATTGGAGGTTTTGATGCCCACATTTGCCTTTATATCCACTAGATGGACTACGTACACCAAGGGCATTTGGTTTGCTTTTTGTTAAAAGTTTGACACCTAGGGCACACACATGAAGGACTGAGGACCCTCTCTGCTGACTCTGTCCAGGGGCTGGGAGTCAGCCAGGAACCTCAGGAAACTGCTGAGTGTTCCAGCACTGCAGAGTGATTTCAAGCACTCTCACTGGCCTCATCAATGCCATGCTTTCTCGCACTCACACCCCCAGCCACAACTGAGAGTTCTCTTTCCCCTCCCCTCCTCACACATGTACTCTAACATGTAAAATATTCAGTAAAATAAAGATTTTGTGCAGAATCTGATAAAAACCCAAAGTTATTCTGAGTAACAGTGGTCTCAAAGCAGTGCTGTCAAACTGGGAGTATAGAGAGCAATCCAAAGAGATTGATGTCATAGAGAAAATGTGGTGCCACATGCCCCACATAAAGCAAATATGTATAAAAGGAAATATCTGCTTATCTGAGAATTAGCACTACTCAAACATGCCTTTTGTGTCAGGAGAGAGAGGCAAGGTCTGCAGATTTAGCTGCCAACAGAATACCTCCAGCAGGTGTGTTACACTTCGTAGGAATGGACTTTGCACCACAGCATCAATCTAATTCCATCCCAGCTCACAGGAATAGAGGGTTTTGGTTGTCTCTGAAATGTCTCTTGACAGCTCTCTGTAGACCTTTCAGGTGGAAAGCTCAGCTTCCTAATGAGAGTTGAAACTTTTACACAGTTTGATTGAGAAAGAGGACATACGTGTGTAGTTGCTTCCCCTTTTTAAGTGTCGCTAGCTCAGACAGCTGGGGAGGCAGTTAGACTATTCTGAGTTTGAAAACTGTGAATAAAATGCTAAAACACAAACAATAGTTTTAGAATGTTGCTGGTTTTGGCTGAGCTCTCGTTGTGTGTTTGCACTGGATTCATCTTTGCAGGTGCTGGTGCAAGTAACACTTTTAATAAAGAATTTTTTTTTCAGCACAGTGTTATCACCATTAACAACTCTAATCAATGTTCTGCATCACTTTCTGAGAAAAAGCATTAATTGGGGGGTGGTAGTGGAGTTGTTTGCATCAGAAAGGAGCAATAACAATTAAAACACCTCTTTCTTTTTATAAACGAGACAAAATTAATAAAGAGAGAGGAAACATTAGCAAAGAGGGACTAGGAAAGAAAAGGACTAAATGAGCTACCTTAGATGTGGTTGTTCTCAAAGTATAAGTCAGCTGTCTCAAGAACAGTGCACATTACTCAAATTCTACCAACAGGACTGGGGATTTCTCTGGGAAGTTACAGCTGATACGGAGAACAAAGGGAAAATATTATTAGTTCCTTATTACAGACTGTGAACCAGCGGTGTGCTGGGCAATAGTGAACGTTGAGTCAGAAGATTATCTTGGGATGCAAATTAGTAATTCTACGAGGAAGAAACTTGTGAAGCAGACAGCGGTTTTTGTTTCTCATATTGCGCAGGGTGCAGCAGCCACTCGACACCAGCTTGTTCAGGCTGACATGTTTTATGCCTCTCTGAGGCTCAGTTTACCCTAAGAGAACTAAATGACCCATTCAAGGTTGCTCAAGAAGTGTACGAATACCTGGTTCTGAATAACTGAAAACCTCCCCGTCTCAGGGCCAATTTCCTTGACTACAAAACTGTACTCCCTGTTTGCTTTGTTTTAAAGCAAATCCTTGACCACAGCTGTCCTCTCCTCTCCCCTCCCATGTCATCAGGCCAGCCTGCTGAATCCCTGTTGGCAGCAAACACTTGATCACATTTATCACATTATGGTATTTTTGCCTCCTTGGCCAAGCTCTTCAGGCTGCTCGGCTTGCAACAAAGCCACTACAGAACAACCTCTGCTGCCATTGCTGGTCCTGTTTCTTGCTTTCTGAGGTGCAGATGGAAATCTGACCTTCACCTTGGAGTGATTTCCCGTTCATCACCAAGATGAATAGCTGTCGATCCACCCTGTGCTGCTTCAAAAGGTGCCTCGCAAGCGCCTGGCGGTGAATCCTCCCCGGCTGCACCAGCAGGGCTGCGGCTCTGCAGCCTCTGCACCGGCTGAATAGTGCTCATAATCTGAGACTTAACGTCAAATATTTTCTGCAAGGGAAATAAAAATGTCAACAGGAAGTGAAATGTGACCTGATTAACAGTTAGACCTCTGACTCTGCCCCATTTTTGACTGATGCGGTGTTTTACAAGGATAATAATACCACCGATTCCTCTCTAATGGATGGACCCTGATGGAAATATAAATTAAGTAATTAATACAATTCTCTGAGACTCATAAAAATAAACTATACGTAGAGATAGTCGTATTTATTTTTTTAATTACTTTAAAAACATGTGTTGTACAAAGCATTACAACATTTTCTCCTAGGGAAAGCCAAGGCAAGTTTGACCTCCTTAAGAGCCAGGATGTGCCAGAGGAGGCAATGCAAATGATCTGCTGCAGACCCGGGCAGTTTATGATAACCCAAGCTGCCTTTTGTCTGGGGAGTTCTGCAAGCCCTGATTTTCATGTGTTTTGTTTAAAACAAAACCAACAACAACAACAACAAATTACTGTTTAATATTTAGAATCGTGCCCAGAGGCCCCATTCAGGATCGGGAGCCCTTTGTGCCAGCTAAGAGCACAGCAAACACGGTGGGAGAAACACACTCTGCAGTAAATGACTTGTGATCCGATTCTTGATGCTTTTAATGGTTTCTTCCATGGGAGGTGGTTTTAATAGTGAATAGCAGACCAGTGTGACCTTGAGAGACGCCAACTTGAAACCAATGGGAGTTTTCAGGAGAGAGCAGGAATTCTGGGAAAGCAAAAATTTAGAGATTTGCAATACCCAAGTGATATCAGACAGTATTTACAAATATTTACAAACAGGCTGTTGCTGGATTCAATCCTGTTTGCATCCCTCCATGCCTGCACTAATGGGCTTTCTGTGACTGATATATCCTTCATGTTTCTCATTTGACTTCTGGTTCCTGAGCAGTCAGAGTTCATACGCAAAAGCTTTCCTCTGCCACCATGAAAGCTCCGCAGTTGTGTTAATAGAGGCTGGGATTCTCTTGTAATGTCTTCAGGTGTAAAGAAAACAGCTTGTTCACCCAGAGGCGCTCAGCGCTTGCTGTTTAATTCCCTTTGAAAAGTTACTCCCTGACACCCGGAGCAGAAGCCACCCCACAAATTACAGGCAGTGAATAAAGCAGGATTGTTGCACATGCGGTCTGCTCCCTGCCTTTGAAATTTGAGAGCTGAGTAATTCGGAAAAGGGACTTGACTTCTTTTAAAATCAAAGTGAAGCAGATGCCTGTTTTTTGACTGTGATTTGAAACGTCTGCAATAGACATTCCTGCGAGCTGGGAGCTCACTGTGGGTGCCAAAGGAACAGTAAACCCCAGGGACAGCGCTGCCCCTGCATCCTCCCCCGACAAAGGTGCACAAAGGCGGGTGAAATTGTGTGAGGCAGGGGGTACATAGATGTACATCCAGCCATGGTGTATCTGCACTCACCAGTGCCAGGTCCCGAGAGAGACAGCCCGGGTGTCAGCCGTGTGATGGGAACAGAGCCTGTCCCAGGAGCACGGAGGTGCTGTGCGGCTTTGTGCGCCTCCACGGAGCCCCTGCAGCCAGCCTGGCCACGCCAGGGAAAGGCTCAGCAGGATCGACTCATCCGATGGGTGCGAGGCAGGAGCAGAGGGCAGCACTCCCCCTGCGCCTCTCTGAGTCGCTGCCGAGGTACCCAGGCTCAGGGCAGACACCTCTTGCTGCTGAGCCTCGTCTCTCTTAATGAGCTCAGTGACTTCTCTGACTCCAGGGAAAAGACTTAGAGCAAGACTGGGAGCAGGACTGGGAGCCACCCAGCCAGGCTGATGCTCAGGCTCCGTGTGGCTTCTGTGCAAGAGCTGAGTCAGGAAAGCAGCTCTGAGGAAGCAGTGACAGCACCCCTCTCCTTCTGCCAGCCGACACAGGAGCTCTTGGGATCCTGGACTGACCCCAGCAGCAGCAGCAGCAGCAGCAGCAGCGGCATTAAAGCAGCCCTCAGTTATTTGTCAAGGATAGTTAGCACAACACAAGTTGTTTTGATTATACAGTGTAACCTGCGAGTGCCACCAGGTTTATTGTCTGCACCGACATTTCCGTTTATCTCTCTGTTCTCCATCTGCCTCCTTTTTATATGGACAGATTGGACAGCCTGACGTCATGCAAAACAAGCAGGATAACTGCCTCCCTCGCCTCCCCATTACTCCTGCCAGCTGCTCTCCCTGCCCAGCCAGTCTTTTTAAACAGCCACGGGGGCAGAGGAGGAGTTTAGTTGGGTAAGTGTGGAAGGACGTGGCTGCCAAGCTGCGCTGCACTGCAGGAGGGGCTGAAAGGCAGCGATGTGCTTCATATCTTCACTGAGATTTGTCCTGGTTGGGTGAACAGAATCACACAATCACAGAATCATTTTGGTTGGAAAAGACCTCCAAGACCATCGAGTCCAACTTTTAACTGACTGCCACCCTTGTCAACCCATGGCACAGGCTGAGTGACATGTCCAATCATTTCTTGAACACCTCTGGGGATGATGACTCCACTACCTCCCCAGGAAAACAATTCCAATGCTTAAAAATCTTTCCATTAAGAAATTCTTCCTGATGTCCAACCTGGAGAGAAGTCAGATGCTTAGAAATAAGGTATATAAAACGTTGCACAAGCATCCTTAAACTGGTCATTTTGTGCTTGTACAGTTCTTACACAGACATGCTTTAATTATAGTTTACAACTTTTATCAAAGCAGAACAAGACACCTTTCATGTGTCCTCACTCTGCCTCTGTAATTTTCCAATATAACTGAAACTGAACCAACACGAAAAGATGTGACCCTAAGAGGTCTCCTCTGACCAAATTCCAGACAAGCTAAGATGGTGCAGCATCAGCCCACCCTAGTGTGAGTTCTGGCTTTGCCTGCACACATGCATTGCCAAGGAAGTGGTTGGGTCTAACTCATGCACAAAATAAAACACAGAAGAAATAAATGTTCTTTTCAGGGGTGTGTGTGTGAATGATGTTATGGGAGTGTCTGAATCACTTTTCTGTGAGACTTTGCCCACTCATCTTGGTGACAAATGATAAAAATTCCCAAATCCTCAGATTAATTCCATCTCCTAGCACAAGGATAAAAGATGTCAGTGAGAACTCTGCTGCCAGACTGCCTGGGCATGGCAGGGGCTACTTGCTCAGCTTTCTGAGCAATGCCTCCACCTTGCAGCTGAGGCAGCACTGGCAACACAGCTGCCTTGTTGGCACACCTTTCACTCTAAAGACATGGAGACCATTGATATCAGCTTATGGCAGAGGGGTCAGAGCACCTCTTCTGTGACTGCAGGGAGGAGAGGTAGTGGGAGAGGCTGGCTTTGCTCTCTTTCTCCCTCAGCTGGAGCCTGGTGGGTGTTAAATGGCTTTGCAAAGAGCAGTCAGTCACTGTCCATGGGACCCAACAGGAAACACGAGTTTGTGCTGCTGCTCCCCTCGGTGTGCTGGGCTCTCAAGGACGCTGTGTAAATGCTGATTAGACAGAGTGGTGTTGACCCAGAGACTGCTGGGGGTTGGACTAGGTGACCTTTAAGGTCCTTCCCAACCCAAACTCTTCTATCATTAAGCATCACAGCTGTTACTGGGGCTATATTGGATTGCAGGCTGAGAGGCCATGTCTCCTACTAGGCAGTATTTTCAGAGCAAAACTCTTCCACACACCACTAAAGCTGCTGCACTGTTAAAATGCTGTTTAAAAAGTAGAGCAAATGGAGTCTGGGCTACAGCCTGTAGCAGGGGATTGGTCACTCCCCCATGGTTTCTTTTTTCTAGGAGACATGGCAGGGAAGGATTGCCAAAAAACTTCAGCTGTTTTCAAACAAGTGGTCACAGCATGGAAAAGGCTGAGAAACTCCAAGGTAATATTTTTGCAGGGCAATTAGCAGCTAATGGGAGCCGTGCCAAGGTATGGATAGACTGTCTGCCTGCAAAGCCTTTCCTGCGGTGGTGACATGCTGCAAAGGGTCACAGGGAGACATCCTCACTCCTCGTAGACACTGTCCCCTCTCTGAATACTGCTAAACCAGTTTGTCTGCAGTGGCCACCCCAGGGAATTACATATCCATCCCAAAGTATCCCACCTGGGTGGAGCAGGCAGAGGGAAATGCCTGCAAGGTGAAACAGAGATGCCAAAAACCTCCGGGCAGGAGATTCCTTTGCTTTCCAGTGCAGAAAAGTGACTGCATTCAGGCTGCACCCTACCAGTGTTTGCCTTGGTGGCTTTGGCCCCCCAGGACCTGACAACAAGCTCTGGAAAGTAGGGGGCTGAGTCCCCGTGCTCTTGAACTACTCATCAGAATAGCTGTCACAGGTGTTTAGAAAGCCTAAACACAGCTCAGATATTCCCGGCTGCACTGGTTTTGGCTAGGACAGAGTTAAATTTCTCCACAGTACTGTGCTGTTTCGGGTTTGTGATGCTAAGCAGTGTTGATAACACACTGGAGTTTTTGTTGTTGCTGAGCAGCTTCGAGAGAGTCAAGGCCTTTTCTGCTTCCCACCCCACCACCAGCGAGAGGCTGGGGCTGCACAAGAAGCTGGGAGGGTTCACAGCTGGGCCAGCTGACCCCAGCTGACCTAGGGGTTATCCCATGCCATATGGCATCATGGTCAGCAGCCAGAGCTGTGGGAAGAAGGAATTGGGATGCTCGAGTGGTGCTGTTTGTCCTCCCAAGTCACCATTATGTGTGATGGAGCACAGCTTTCCTGGGGATTGCTGGGTGGAAACACACCCATCTGCAGGTGGGGAGTGGGGAGTGGATTCCTTGCTGTGCTTTGCTGGCATGTGCAGCTATTTCTTTACCTATTAAATTGATTTTGGCTCAACACACAATCTTTTGCACTTTGACAGTTCTGATTCTCCCCCGGCCCACCTGTGAGTGGGGATGAGCAAGTGGCTGTGCGGGGCTGAGCTGCCCACCAGGTTTAACCTCACCAGCAGCATTTTTATTTTAGGCCCTGTCCAAGTTTGCTTGAAGCAATTAGTCTCTTGATTTGGGTCGTCTCTGAGTCAGGCCCTGTAGCTCTCCTTAGGTGTCCACAATTTCAGCAGTGAGGATGGCCAGCAGCTTTCCCAGTTCCTATGTCCTTCTGTCTTGGTGCTCAGGGTGCACAAAACAGCTCCAAGGGAGAAATTCTGTGGACATCAAGACTTTGGACTAATATTGTTACCATGAATTACAGTTCATTAGCTCTCCAGTACAGAAGAGGATTTTTGCTGTGGAATTAAAGTTTCCTAATTATTCCTCCACTGGCCAGAGGACCACCCTTTTGCATAAATATGACTCACTTTTCCTAGCCATGTTAGAAATATTCCTGACCTGGCAATATTTAACATGTTCAGAAAGTCTGTATTTAATTGATCATGTTGTTTTGGCGGGGTTTTTTTGTTGTTTGGTTGGGGGTTTTTGTTTGGTTGGCTTTTTTTTGGGGGGGGGGTTGGTTGGTTGGTTTTTGTTTGTTTTTGTTTTGTTTTTTGTTTTGTTTTGTTTGTTTGTTTTGGTTGATTGGTTGGTTGAGTTGGTTTGGGGTTTTTTTGTGGTGGTTTTTTTGTGTTTTTTTTGGGGTTTTGTTTTTTGATTTTTATTTTTTGTTTTTGCATTTGGCTAGGGCAAAAATCAGTGACAATGAAACAACTCTAGAAAAATCCCTTCTTAGTAGTAGTTTTCTAATGGGGTACACGAGAACTTTAATTATGAGCCATTGCTAGTGGTATGTATGTAACTGTGTTCTAGAGGGTTAACATGGGCAGTGTGTAGTTTCTTCCTTGAACAGAAAGTGGCAAATCCCAGTGGCCTTACTTGCCCTCCTAAATAATAAATCATTTTTATAAATGATTCCAGGAGAAGCTACCTGCCTCGCTGAAGTTATTCCAGTGGTGTTGTTGGGAATAGCTTTGGTGTCAGGGACTCAGGAAGGCTGCTGCTTGTGATATTTAGTCGGGCAGGTTGCAAGTAAGTCAGGACTAATTCCTGATTTTTTTATTTATTAAGGCTCTTTTATTTATTAGCAGCAGGGAAACACAATAACAACTTTGGGGCATTTTTAAATTAAACAACAAGGGTGAGAAAGAAAACCAAAGTGAATGCAAGTGATTGATGCTGCTTATTTGCTCGTATGTTGCCAGGGAGCTCCAAGGAGAGCAGGGAACAACCAATAGCAGGGAGTGAGGGTAGAGAAGGAGGCCTTTTTAATTATATCACATCATTTTTCTAAGTACTATTATGTTATTTCACACAGGATACCAAACAAACATTTTGGAATCACAGCAGGTTACATTTTTGCATGTGGATTGCCTTCTCACCTATGGTCAACCACTGATTTCATGCTTAGGTTCCTGCTTAGATTGGCTGCACTGTCACCCTGACACTGTTGGGAAGTTGATAGTCTGGGAGAGAGAGGAAATTGGAGAAGACCTGCAGGAAGGAGTTCAGCATCCAAAGGATGCCACACTTAAAGCTGTGTCCACGTGCCTGCAGCAGAAGGAGCAGAGCAGTGGCCAGCACAAAGGGCTGCACCTGCAGGGAGCACAGGTCACTTCTGTCACCACAGAGATGTCCCCTCCCCAGGGAACTGGAAGGGCCACACTGTGTGCAGCAAATCAGGCAGAGGTGGAGAATGGCCAGGTGAGACCTGTGGGTGGTGCACCAAACCTGCACTGGTTGTGCTAGAAACTGTTTTTTCCCCTCTGCTCCTGAAAAAGTGGAGCAGTTGTTAAACAAAAAAGAAAAAAAAAAAAGCAACAACAACAACAACAACCAAAAAAAAAAGCAGAGAGTTCCCTCATCCATCAATGAAGCAACACTGGCAGCTTAGTCTGGGGGTTTGATACCCCTCATGGTGCTTTGCTTTTCTGCAACAAAATTCTTCTTCAGAAAGATGGAAGAAGGGAAATCCTTTCTCCTGGGCCTGCCTGGGCTGGAAGTTGCCTGCAGTGTTACACGATTCATTCTCCAGATTGTGCACTATGACATGGTCCTCACTGTGATAGGCACTGGCCAGTCCAGTGGACATGGAGGCTCCTGCTGCTTCAAAACTTTCTTTTGCCACCTGGGCTCAAGTTTCAGTAGGTCCAGAGATCTTCTCTCTCAGGCAGAGGATGCAGATGTTTAGGTATCTCCATGCTGGCAGGATAAAGGCCTGTCTTGGGACGCAGCTCTATCAAAGCATGTGCAAGGAAAGGTTGTGGGGAACAGAGCAACAGAACTTATGGGAGATATTGAGAGATGAATAGTGCAAGTAAGATTCTTTTGTGAAGAGATGTGATTAATCCATGGAGATTGCACCCACAGGAGCATTCTAGGGTACGGCACAGAACATCCCAGCCTTCACAGAGGTCCAGACTGTGTGCCAGCCCAGGGCATGTCATTGTCACCATCAGACAACACACCCTGGTTTCCCTTCCGTTCAGAAATTGGCACTGTGGACAGGAGGTGGCAGGGGAGGTGTGGGATCAGAATGTGGTAGAGCAAATCTGGAACTAACAACAGGGAACTGCCAACCAATTTGGAAATAAAGACCCAGTTTAGAAAATGGGGCTTACTGAAATTGCATCAGAACTTGAACAACTGAGCCAGTGAGGATCCACAGAAAGCCTTACAGAAAAGACTGGACACAACTCATGCCATGAGAACAGTCTGTGCCTGCAGAAGACCCCACACATCTCAGAGAAGTACCAGAATGGTGCTGTGCAGGGCAGGGAGTAGGACTCCAGGATCCTTGTGGGTCCCTTCCAGCTCAGCAGATTCTGTGGCCCTGTGATTCTGTAATAGAAGATCTGTGAGTGCAGAGGAGCCACAGTGACACCAGCTCACAAATGAACTTCTGTGGGTGGCAGGAGGAAGGCTGTGGGAACAGTGTCATGGCCCTCTCGTGTCCAGCACAGCATCTGCTGGGGGAGGTTCAGTGACTGCAATCTCCAGGCAGGAACTGCAGGTCACTTGTGTGGCTGATGTGTGCAGCCACCCCGTGTGCCTTAGGGGCCACCACCATCAGGAAAGCAGGGCCAAGCCCACCTTATGGATGTGCCTGTGGGTCACTCCATTTGGGGACACAAAGGATTTTCACCCAGCCCTACTTCCCAAGCCTGAAGAAGATGTCTGTGATAAAAAGAAGGTAGTTGGGGTCCCAGCTCTTTCTTTATTCCTTTTTTCTACTTGTTTGTAAAGGAGTGATGCATCTTTCTTCTCACAGCAAAATCGAGGGGCCTTCTTTCCCCTCTATTCTCAGCGATATGCCACTTTCCTTTAGCACATCCCCAAAAGAATTAGAGGAGGGAAAAACATCTTTTCCTGCACAGCATGTTGACGGACTGCCAAGATACTGCTAGGGCCACAAATAAGCGCAGAATTAAGCTTGATATGTAAGACCTGAGACCCTACCTTTATGGTTCCAGATTTCCATGAGTGTCTCCCAAGCCAGAAGGTGTGATATTATATCAAACTCTACTCAAAATCATCAGACAGATGATTTAAAAAGCAAAAAGAAAGCCATACAGGTCTGATGAGGAAGATGCACATCTTACCCCAGAACACTGGAGAAAATAAAAATAAAGGGGTGGAGTTAAAGAGATTGAAATGGAGACTGACTAGCAAAATTGGGGTGAGGAGAAGTCCCCATATTCCCTGTGTGTTTTTATATCTGTAGAGTCTGTTTTGCCATGATTGATATAACAAACAAGGGACTCACAAAAAGGCTCCTAATGCTCACTGATCAGAAGTATAATGACAAGTAAGCTGCAGCTGTTCCAGTGGCTTTCTAAACAGCAGGCTCTTGTTGAATGAGCCCCATGATTATTTATCTCCATCATGGGCTCTTTATTCCAAGGTATTTGTTGTCTTCCCTGTATTTTGCCCGTCTGTCCTTATGCACAGAAAGCTCCGATAATGGATATTTTTTATTAGCCTCCTCTTCCTTTTCCTGCTTCTGCAAACACAATGCATCCCCAAATCATCCTGCTACAAAAGGGAAGGCACTGCCAGTGTTTTAACAAGGGCCTCCCGCAGCATTCTCCCCCATTAGCCTCATAAACACAGGGCAGTGCAGGAGCACGTGCTGCAGAGAGAAGGGTCAGGAGACTATTTATTCTCCCCATTTAAACAAAAATGCTTTCTCCTGAGCAAGGGGAGAAGCAAACAAATAAATTAAGCTGTGCCTTGATGAAAGCCTTTAAACTGTGTCCTTGGGAAAGGTACTGAGTGTGGGGATGGTGCAGGGCAGTGTTTAACTTGGCTGATTTGCAATGGTCTGTGAATAAGCGGAGACGTTGCAGGGGCACTGGGTGCATTCTGCCTTTTGGTTTGTGTTTCTTTTAATATCTTGTGCCTGGTGCAGTCTGCTCCTTTTCAAGGTAAAGTGCTGCTACTTTGAGCCTCTTTCTGACAGCACTGTGAGCCAAAGTCACAGGTCTGGGGTGCGGAGAAGGAAGAGCAGAGGTCTGGCTGTGCTTGCTACAGACCTGCTACATCCTGCAGGAATGCAGTTTTCCTGTCTGCCAGATAAGGATGATATTTATGCATCCACCTCACAGTTAAAGGATTACTCCTTGAAATGACAAACATTTTTACTGTTTTCTTGAGACAAGCTGTAGGCAGGCACGGCCAAGCAAAGCTTCTTAAACAGGAAGCCATCCCCTCAGTCCCTTGGTTTATCACTGCTGTAAACCTGCAGACATGGTCCAGTTGCAGCCTGGAAATTATAACTGGGAATTCATTGGCTGAAAGCAGAACACAGTTAAAGAAAAAGCTCTTTGGATAGTGTGAACTGGCATACAGCATCCCTGATGTCAGCAGGGTTATGCTGACTTATATCCAGCAGTGGTATGGCTCTACATGTCCATATTGTCAACATTTTAATATGAAAAGACAGGTTTCTATTATTGTATTTAATTTTCAGCTGGTTCTTTTTCTCCCTTTTTTTTCTCCTGGGATGACATCACTGGAAGCCTGTTAGTATCACTTCTCTCCCTGTCACTCACTGTACCAACAAGTATTTTATCTTCATACAAGAGAACTGTAACTGAAAAAGGCTGTAAACTACAAAGGCTCTTTGATCATCATTTTCATGCAAGGTCAGCAGAAAGAGCATGCCTGGTATTTTTAAGAGAGTTTTAAACATTATTTTACATTTTTTTTCTATTTATGTAAACACAGAAATGAAAGGCTGATACTTTGACACATTCCTGCCCTTCTTCCCAAACGTACTCTTCTTCCTGGAAACCTGGAAACCAGTGTTACACAGGCTGTACAGAGGAGGGCACCAAGCCTGTACATTCCTTGAATGGTTTGGCTTCACTTTGAAGTGGTGGTGAGTGACAGTAAACCAAAACCCAATGTACAAATGGAGTCTCCAAACCAGTGTCAAACCAGAGGGTGTGGGCTCCTCCAGCCATTCCAGTTTTGGATGAATGAAACACACTATTAAAAAAGGTGGGCAGCCCAAAATCAAAGGCTTGCTGTGGGTTGCTGTGACAGAAGGCACAGCAGCGTGCTCTCCCCTGGTGCTGCAGGCACAGCCACAAGGTTGTGTTCTCTCACAGGTTGTCTGGGATGAGAAGCAGAGGCAGAATGGGATGCCTCTGGTTTGGGGGTTTTTGATATTTCCAGGCAACTGCTTACTCAGAGAGCCAAGTGAGACTGTGACAGAATGCAGCAGCTGAATGGCCCTGACAGATGGAGGCAGCAGCAGACCTAGAGGGCAGTGGAAAACTCCAAGCTGACAGGGTGTGTGGCAGCTTTGGCTCACCAGCAGCCCCTCTCCTCTGGGGGGAGGTTGTACCACATCCAAGGAGAGGTCAGAAGAGGCTGTGATGTGGATGGGAACCCCGGAGAAGACAGACATTACTTCTGCAATGCAGCAGGAGACTTCTGCAGCTCACTCTTCACCTCAGGTGCTTCAGTGGAATCGGCAATGACTGTGCACCTCTTGTGCTCTGCAGATGTTGAGGTCTCATTCAGCCCTGGGTCTTGTTCTTGTTCTCCTACAAGAATCTCTTCTTAAGAGACACTGAGCACTTGCTCATCTTCCATGGCTGCATTGGTCCCAGGAGCCAGGGAGCTTCTCACACACATCCTGACTATGCTCTTGGGACACACCAGGCTGAGCCCAGGAAGAAGTCAAGATTTGCCAGGAATCAGGGGTGAACCTGGGTCTGCAGCAGAGACCATGGCTCTTTGTCTGGGGAGGGAACCTGCCAGGGTTCCAAGGAGGTATTTCAGAGTTGACTGAGCTGTAGCCTCGGGAACAAGGGTATGTAGGGACCTACAGGGTGGGGACAGCAGAAGGTCAGGCTCATGTGATTGTATCGATTGCACCAGGGCCAAATTTTCTCCATCAAGTGCTGAGAAGGTATCGTGTTTATTATTAGACATCGCTGCTGCTCCTCTTGTTGCAAATGGTTGCATATATCAATACTCAGAGGAGCTGGGCAAAATCACGTGCCCGTGGCTTTTTATAGTATCTAGAGTTCAAAAAAAGCGCAGGGTGCTTTTAGCTAGATTGCAACATTTTTGTCTCACACAGCTGATGGGCTGTCTGCTCTGCATCCATTCATTTTCTGCTTAAAAAGTCATGTTTAATTTTCCAAATGAGCTCCCCCCACCAGCACGGGTTGCTCATCTCTAGACAATGCCTTTTCTCTCTCCAAGGCAAGACGTTGCTGTATTTTTCCTTTGCTACTATGCTGAAAGGGTGCTCGTGCTTACAAGGCTTGTGTGCAGTGAGGGAGAAAAAACATCTGCCACCAGTGACTTCCTAGACATGGTATATTTACAAACCTTGTTAGTTGCCATGAATACGTCATGCCTGGCTGATGCCCTTATGGGCGAAGCAAAATTGTGTGAAGGGTATTCTCTTTTCAACTCCCCTGGGGAAAAAGGCCTTGTTCTGTAGAGGTAGCACATGGATGTGAGAGCCTCAGGGGATGGGGAAGAACATCCTGCAATTCACTTAAAACCAAAACCGACTGGCCATCCTTAGAAGTTCTGACACAGGTAGGTGATTGCAGTGTCTCTCCTGAGTCCCATGATAGCATGGGGTCTGACACACACCAGTTTTGGTCTAAGGTCCCATCTACAAAATGTGGTTCCCGAGGAATGGAATCAAATATCCCCCTTGATAGAGCTGTGCACCTGCTATTCCTCACCCACAGAAGTGATGATCTGATGTCACCATTGCTGTTAGCCTGAGGAGTTCCTCTCCAGTGTTATCTTCCAAAGCTCTGGCACTGTGAGAGGCTCTGAGGGTTTGCATCTACACTGTTTCAAAATCCCAAACGCCAGTTAATGATAGACGTGGAAGGTAAGTAAGTGGCTCTCATAAGTATTCTTACGACTTCTGAAAAGGTGTGCTCTTTTTCCCAAAGCCTCTTTTCCACTGGATCAATTTTAACAAGCTCCTCTTTCTCTGTTTCCAGGAACAATGTTCTTAATTTTCTTTAGCCTACTAACACCTCCTGACAACATCTTTTGTTATCATTCATGTTATACACTGCAGTGCAAAACTCGGCTCCTCTTGTAGCTTGGTTCTGAGGGCTTCACAGAGAAGGAGCTGAGCCTCAGGGTCTCTGCAACACTGGTTGTTTTGCAACCATGCAGTAGATCACCCTCAGAAATTTGTGTAAGCAATAGTTAAACCTTATGTAATTACTCTGACTCAGTCTGAGTGAAACAGATACCCTGAACATGACAGACATGAGTATGGCAATACTCAGAGGGCTGGAATCCCTCTTCCATGCCAGCACCTATTTCTGTAACAAGACCTTTTATCCTGATTCAACTTCCTCAGCATTTAGCTGAAGAATTTGGAATGCTCAAGATTACTTCCATTGCCTAAATAATCCTCCCAACAAGACCCAAATAGTGAAATTTGGGATTCGCCCAGGTACAAAGCTAACTGAAAAATCACTCCACTTCTTTTTGTTGAGCTTTAAAATGAAAATCATGCTATGCCAGTTTTTTCGTGTACATCTGACTGTCCCCCTAGCATCTTTGCATAAACAATTGCCTCCCACTTTAAAAGAAACACCTTACTGCTGCCTGCCTGCTTTTATAATGCAACAGAAACAAGAGCCATTTGTAAAGAATATTGTCATGGCCCTAAAGCCGTATAGGTGCAGTAGCAGACCATTGCCTTCAGCATCCCTACAACAGCACTTCAGTGATATTGTCTCACATTTTTCCCCCCTTGAACTGTGGAGCCAATCTTGTTTTGCCCTCCTGGACGTGCGGGCTGCTGTTTGTTGGGCACATCACCTGAATGTCAATGGGCCCAATTACAGCTTTAGAATCCATCAGTCCTTTCAGGGGCTTCTCCGCACAGATAGGTGCATTACGCTCTCAGCTACCCCAAACTTGCATTCCTTTTCCCTCTGGTGCTTGAACTCTGAGGTTGGCAAACACTGTCACTTTCCAGCTGAGTTGTGCTGGGTCAGAGACTGCTGCGTGTGGGCTCTGACTCTGCCTTCAGCACCGTGCCACAGACACAGCAAGTTGCACAAACGCACTTCCCCTTCCCCTTGCCTTTTAAAGGCACGCCGGGGAGCTGGCAGCCACAGCTCACACCAAAGTAAATGTAGGAAAATTCAAGTGCATTATAGGCTCAGTCCTGCAAAGTAGGAGCTCACTCAGTAATTCCATGCTCCTGAGATCCAGTTCCCAAGTCCTTGCACAATTTAGCATTAGAGCTGAAATGTCTCACTTAAAGAAAATGTGCTTTTCAGGGGTTATAAAGATTAGGTTTGGGAAACACGGAAGTGCAAAGTGGCAAAGGGCTGTGGGATGGCAAACAAAAGGCACAGAGCCAGGACTGAGATAAGGGATGGGATTAAAACAGCGGTACCAGCAGGTGAAAGGCGATGGTAAAGGCAGGTACAGAAGGCACCCTGGTGCAGCTCAGTGGAAAAGGACACTACCAGACAGAGGCTGAAACACTGAAAAGCAGCTGTTGGTGGCCAGAAGAGAAGATAAATCTGGAAGCGGCAAGAACCAGTTTGTTATCTGGCTGAAGCAGTCAGGCAGCACTCTCTGATAGACAAATTCAGGAAGCAATGACATTAAATAGATGTAAACAAGCTGTCTCAGCAGTAAAATTTTGTTACTAACCAATTAAATTTCATCTTCAACTCTTAGCTGGCGGCCCTGGCTCACAGCCCCTTTGCTCTTATTGTTTCACAGAGATAAAACATGTTGTATACCATTTCCATCAAAATCAGGAGATGGATGGAAAGCCCTTCCCTTCTCTAATGAGGCTGAAAGACTCCTTACCCTACATATCAGAGAAGCCTGTCACATTTGCATTAATTGATGCTGTGAGTTTTAGGGTTGTTCAGAAAGTGTTCAGGGCCAGAGAAGGAATGGGAGGCCCATGAAATCATGTGGTTAAAGTGGATCAGACTGTGCTTTAGTGAGGCCTGCAATTTCCCAATCAAGTGTTCCTTCCTAAGATTTAGCATCCATACCTCACTGAACAGTGCTGTGTGGGGAGCCAGAGGCCTTCTGGCAAGTGGCTGTTTCAGCCTCCAAGTAGACTATTTTTATTAATGCCAAGGAAAAAGCCCACAGAGCAGAAATGTGCTGCTGTTACAGCCATCACCTGCCTCATTCTGCCAATGATTTTGTCCAGGCAAGAGTTTTTGTAACTGTAAATGACAATAGAGCTTATAATTCTTACGTTTCAGCTTATACCTCTTCAGTCCTTTCAGTGTTCTTGGAGCTAATGATTTCAGCACAACTTTCATTTCACATCACCCTCACCATTTACTGAAATGGATCTGTCCTGGGGACAGTTTCTTCTTTTTATAGCAGCTTTTACTTCTGGATGGAGCTCTTCATTTCCAGGCATGGGCTGTTGCATAATGACTGGCAGTAAAGTTGAGGGAAAGCAAAAACATAAGTCGTGATTTAAAGAAAGCAGAAACTTCTGAAAGAGTGCAAAGCTCAAGCTGTTTGTCTTGGTGAGCCAAATGATGACGGCCTCTATGAACAGCAAACATCCATAAGCAGGGAGTGATTCCTGGCTGGGACTGAGCCCAGTCTGTCCTACATGTCTCTAGATACCTGCTGCATCCTGCAAAATGTTGCCTTTGAAACGCAGCCACGAGCATGG
The DNA here is from genome assembly GCA_013390045.1 of Picathartes gymnocephalus. NCBI lineage: Eukaryota > Metazoa > Chordata > Aves > Passeriformes > Picathartidae > Picathartes > Picathartes gymnocephalus. Next base: position 605,639 of record WEKY01048653.1, on the reverse strand, counting down.
GGACACACCAGTGAGCTTCTCCTTCTTGACAGCAAAGGTGTTCAAAGTCAGAGCTTAAGGAGAGCATTCCCTGCTCACTGGGGCACAGTGCTGTCCCACAGCCCTGCCTCTGGAACAGCATTTACTGCGGAGCAGGAGGAGGATGGGGAGGGGGAGATTCCTCATCCCAGCGTTAATCACATCAATAAAGCTGCCCGGAGATGCTCGGGGCTGGCGCTCGTTGTGAAGGCAGCGAGGGCTGTGTGACTGCACTGCAGCCCTCGGACCCTTGCCAGAGTCTCCCGGTGGTCCTGGCCCCACCAAGGTGGATCTGGGGACAGAGGAACTGAGGGCTGTTGGAGGGAAAGCAGGGGGTTCCTGCTGGGGCTGCAGTGGCTGCACCTCAGCCCCAGTCCAACTCCTTATTCCACGCGTACCTAGCAATGGGTGCCCCAGAGGCCATGTCCAGCCCCACACTGCTGCAAAGCTGGTGAGAGTCAGGAGGCGAAGGAAGTGGCCATGACTTTTCCACACTGGGGGCTGTGTGACCCCCCCAAGCAAGGGGGGACAGCTGTGGGAGCCTGAGGGGTGGCTGCAGGTAGCCCTTCCCTGCCTTTTGGATGAGGGTTGCTGCCGAGTGCTTCCCCCGAAATGAATTCACCTTGGCCATTCATCATCACCACAGGCAATCTAATTACAGGCCCGTCTGAAAAGGAGAGGCTCATTTATAATAGAGACTTTGTTATGAAGGTGCAATACCTCCAACTACATTTTTGCAATATTTTTTAAAGGAAAATTAATTAATTGTCCTGTGTCTTTTAAAATAACCCGCCTCCTCAGGTTGGCACAGCGGCACCTCTGGTGGTGTTCCCTCCCCACCCAGCCCACCTGCTGTGTGACAGTGAAATGCTAAAATTATTTTGGCAGAGGAATAGTCTTAGAGGCTGTTGTTTATTTTCCTCAGCAGAGGAATATCTCAGGATGCAGCCTGCACCTCTGCCCTGTGGGACTGTCTCTAATTGCACTCAGCACTGTGCAGATGCATTCAAAATGCACAGTTCAGAAAGCAGAATTAAACATGGGGAGGGGGGCACCCACATCCAGCATGTGCCCAGATTGGTCTTTAAAAGAGAGGACTGTTAGAATACGCTTTCCTGAGAAGCACAAAAATGGATTGTGGACTAAGGCAGCTAATCTCCCACTGACATGCACACAGCACAGCCACCAGTGAATTGGCGTGAGAGCTGAGGAGCTGGGCCGGCACGCTCGGCTCCTGCCAGCCTTTCTCACGTCAGGTTTTGTTCTTTGAGCCATCTCGATGGGACAGCTCGGGTGGGAACTGCTCAGGAACGGTCTCAGACCAGCTGCAGAAAGGCAGGAGGCAGAGAAAAGGTGTGTGTCCCTGTCACTGCGAGGAGGAGGCGTTGCAGAGCGCATGGCATGCACCTCACCAGTTGAAAAGCCTGCAGTAGATTGCAGCACCTCGTACTGCAAGGCAGGTTCTGTTCCAAGCTGCTGTTCTTGCCCAGGATAGACCATCCCAGGTCTCTCAAAAAAAAAAAGAGATAAAAGCAGTGGATGGAGGGCCTTAACCTGTCTCCATTTTTTTTTTTTTGTTATCTCCAGGGCTTGCTCTAGATAGTCATATCTCTTCTAACCATGCTTTTTCATGCAGAGAGGCCAAGCATTAGATGAGGCTTTGATGCAAAGAAGCAATCATCGCAAAAATGATGAGTCAGATCCCCAGGCATCATGAGAGCAGAATAAACTGCAGTTGCATCTGGGATGAGAGATACTCCAGAAGCTCAGGAAGGGATCAACTGAGTTTGAAGTGAATGGTAGGAAGTAGGATGTGGAAGAAAGGTTTTGCACAAAAGGAGGGAACTATAATGCAGGAAGATACTGGTGAATGGTTTGCTCTTTTTCCTGGACTGGAGAGAAGAAACGGATACATGAAATTCAAATCAGGTAAGAAGGAAAGATTTTTGGAGAAGAAATTAAGGACAAGGCAGGGATGGTTGGACCTCTTCTGAAATCTTCTTCATTAGGTTGTATCTGTTGATGGAGTGCTAAAAAAGCAATGAAGCCTCTTTGGAATAGAGATCATTAGGAATAAGACTTCCAGGAGGCAGAAATTTGTGAATGTTTTTCCCAGGTGAACCCTTTCTGTAAGTAGCATGATGCACAAAATATGTGCTGTATAAAGGCTGTACACATCTTACACAGCAACACTCTTAACTACACCATGAGATCTCTGTTACCCTCATGCTCTCTCAGGTAATGCTTTTAAGGTTAATCTGATGTTTGGACTAGGACAGAGGCTCTTGTTCTAATTGCTGGGAAGAATAAATCACAGGACACTTAAAGTACAAACCCATGGTCAGTGAGAACAACAGGTTTTGTGAGTGTTTTGCCATGTGCTGCTCTAAATTCTACCCAAAACCAAAGGTAGACAGAGAGTCTCTGTGCAGAGCAACCTCGTAGGACGGACGGATGGATGGATGGATGGATGGATGGAGGGACGGATGGATGGACGGACGGATGGACAGACGGACGGACGGACGGATGGACGGACGGACGGACGGACGGACGGATGGATGGATGGACGGACGGACGGACGGACGGATGGATGGACGGACGGACGGATGGATGGATGGATGGATGGACGGATGGACGGATGGACGGACGGACAGACGGATGGACGGACGGACAGACGGACGGATGGATGGATGGATGGATGGATGGATGGATGGATGGATGGATGGATGGATGGATGGATGAGAGCTGGCAATCACAGGGCTCCTTTTCCCAAGCACCACACTGACCAGCACAGGCCAGCTGGGGCTGGAGGCAGAGCAGCCACATTAGTGTGGGGCCAGGTCAGATCCAACAAACCAGGGCAGCATTAATCCCACGAGGTCTGCCCCGAGTACATCTCGTGCCCACACACTCAATTCAGTTCTGTTCAGCTTGGAGGCCTACATCCCTTTGAGGACAGGGAATAAGTGCAGGACTGGGAATGGGTGGAGAACAAGAAGGACTGCAGTGAAGAGATTAGAGTGTCTGCCCAGCTAAGACATGCCTTCATCTCTGCAGGATTTTTTACTTGCCTACCTAATGGTTCTTACTTCACAGCGTTTTTGTTCCACATTCTTGTCTGTATCTTTGCAGTACTAACCATAGAATGCTGCATGCTTTAACCCATGGTTTTGCTGTTTTGATGTTGAGCTACATGTCTGGTCTAATTAGGTATTCATGGAGTGATAAACACTCATTTCTTATACACATTATGCAGAACCCTGTGTGTTTTCCTGCTTTTTCTTTTATTTCTTTTGTAGTGTTTAAAGAAGGACATGATTTATTTGAAAGAGGAAGAAGAAAGATGTTTGTGAAAGGATCCTGCATAGGCAGAAAAAATGCAAAGTGTAGTCCTCATAAAGCTAGAGGCCAGCCCAGAGGTTGGGACCTCTAGACCTTTTGCTAAGGTCTGGTGAAAAATGTCATGGAGGTGCACTGCATTTCGCCAGGCTCATGGGATAATTTTAGGCAGGTCGCTTCAGCAGGCACCTGTGCACATGCTCCACTGCAGTTCCAGATCTGCTAAACCCTGCAGGTGCTGTGTTATTGCCTGTATGGCAGTGGTAGCAGCCCCCAAGGAATGTGGGATCTCCTTCAGCGATATGGGGAACGTCGTATATTTGGGGTCTTGGAAAAATGTGGACAACATTTATTGATCTGTTTAATTTATTAAATCTGGAAGGTAATCTGTTTGTATATGCCTGGGCACCGCTGGGCAGTTAAGCTGAACCATTCTTGGTGCCCTCCTGCTTGCCGGTCATTCAGAGTTAACTCTGCAGACTTTGTTAGTGCTACAGCAGTTGGTTTCTCTGTTGCTTGGTGGAAATCTAAAGGTCAGCTGGTCTGACTTTACAAATCTCCAATTTTGGCCACCTTCATATGCGTGTTTTCACTCCTGCCACGTGGGTTGTATCAGTATTTTAACAGCACAGCCTTTGGACTTGATTTCAGTCTCATGCTTTCTGGTATCCGTTGACAGTGCCTTCAGTGAAGTAACAAACCTGCAATAATATAAACATGGAATGAGCAAAGGAAAGTCAATCTTACCGTTTTTAGAGGGAAAAAAAATACTCCTGAACTTGACAAAAGCTTGAGTCTTAATCCAAAAAAGTTACTGTTGTCATGCTTTATTTGATCCATTTGGAGTGTTTTTTTGAGGGAAATTCACAGTCACACACATGCACACACACAAAAAACTGCTGTATTAATGGGTTTCTGTGATAAAAATTGGATTAAATTTTTAAAAAAGTAGTGTTACTGATTTTTACTATATAACATGTAATACACCCTAAAGCTGTATGCTATGCCAAATGAAAAAGCTTGTCAGCAATAGTTTGAAAAAGTATATGCTGTGCATGGCACTGTTTGTTGAGTTTTTCTGCACCAGACAAAGGATACTGTGTCAAAATGCAGTGCTCCATACAAAGGTAACTTTACAACAATTTACATAAAAATGATAGATTTTGCAAATTTATCTGCTGGTCAAATCCTACTCTTGTTTACACTCTATATTCAAGTAACCAATTTCACACTATATACATTAACGCAAAATTCAGTGCTGCACGTATTATACACATGAAAATAAAGGAAAAGGAAAATGAAAAGAAGGTCACAAAGCTCTCTCAATTTAGATTTTCAGATTGTGTGGTACATGCATTTCTTTCTAAAACCATCATGAGAAAGCAGGGAAACAACCATTAAAGCAATCCTGATTTCCAGCCCTATTTCCGCTTGCAAGCCTTCTCTGGCCTTTAGGTCCTTCTCACCCTATAAGCCAAGCAGCCCAAAGATTAACCAACACCTGGAAGGTTGCTAGTATTGCCAAGTGCATTTTTTATTACAAGTTCTGCAATAATTGCTGTGCTCCTTACAGCTTCTGGATTCATGTGCTTGCTTCAGCTTTCAGGGTAAAGTTTTAACACGTAGCTTCAGGGACTGCAATGAGCTGAAAATGTAGAGGGAAATTCCATGTCACCACTCCAGTGTGGGAATTTTGGTGGTAAATCCCAGAAGCTGTGGGAGCTCTGCCTGTGTTATCATCCCCTCACATCTCTGGGAAGAACACCCACCAGCACCTCAAATGCCATCATGGTGTGATGGGTACTACTGAGGGTGCTCTCCTTGATGTCCCTTCCATCCTCTCAAGACATGTCTAATCCTGTGATTCTCACATTCCTTCCCTTTAGGTCACTTCTGTATCCCATAATCAGTTCTTTTTCCCCTTTTCCTTCTTCTCCCTTTAGCCCTTCCCCTTCTCAGGGGCCTTTGAGTAAGGGTCAGCCTGATCCTAAAAGGAGAATTGCAAAAAGGAGAGAGAAGAAGCAGAAGCCTCATCAGTGTCAGCAAACACTGAAGCTGCACAGCTGTAATGCCCACTTTGTGCTCCTGCTCTCTTGTGCTTCAGAGCACACCCAGGAAGTTGGGTGGAGAGGGGAGGAAAACATTTCTTCTTCCTCACTGAAGCTGGAGTTTCCCTTCCACGTGATGTAATACTGCCCCATGGCACTTTGGATTGTGACCTGACAGGTGCCAGGGGAGTAAAAAGCAGCAGAGACTGAATGCTTCAAACCAGGGGAGCTTTGCAATATTTTATAGAAAAAGCAGAAATGTGGTTTTGAGTCACCTCGGGAAGTCAAAATCCACTTGCTTTCAGAATTCAGCTTCAGAATGAATTAATTTTTACATGAATTTCCAGTAAATCAGACTGTGCTTTACAGTTTCAGAGTTAGACAGCCTTTAGTTCTGGAGCCTCCAAGAGGCCACATAATAATTGGTATGAATCCTATCATCCATCACAGAGATGATGTGTCAGGTGTTTGGAAGCACAGAATGGTGCTACACCACAGTTGTGGGGAGGCAGTGAAAAATGACGTGTTCTGTGGAAGCTGCAAGAAGGAATTAGGTAGACTGGAAGGATTTTCTCAGTGGGGAGTTGGCGGGGGCACGTGCACACTTTGTGACAAATGCCTTGGTATCGTCCATCAGCAGAAGCAGCTGCAGCCCCACTGCAGCTGCAGTGTCTCCTCCAGACAACAAGGAGAACAGCTCTCCTTTCCTCTTCCAAGGGAATACACTGTCCACCAAACACTTCTCACAGTTCCTGATCATTTCGTGTTGGTCTCCAATCGAGCCTTCACAAAGCCCAGAACTTCTCAGGTGGTCCTTGGGGGATCCTGGGTTTACTCTGAGCTGTACCAGCTCTGCTTCTGGCCTGACACATCTTCGCTTGTTTATTTCCAGGTGATCTCCTTTGGTTTTTCATCTTTATTGCTGTGGGTTGCAGTCAAGCAGTGAAAACCATGTCAGAGGAGTCCTTATAGCTACTTACTGGAGGAAGAGAACAGCACGTCTCTTTTAAAGACAGGAGAGAGAATATGGAGCCATTCAGGGGAGCTGAGAGCGGAACCAGTGTTTTCACCAAGAAACCTGACGTGATTCCAGGAATAAAAATTAAGCACCTGCTTTAGTTTTAACTGCCAGAGCTGAATTTTTAGTTTAGAATATATGAGATCTATCGTAATCCATGGTAGGCCAGTGACCTCAGTTGTGTGGAGTTCTTCTCTGACTTGAAACAGATGAGCAGGAAAGAGTTGGTGCTACAGAAGCAAACTAAGAATTCAAGGCAAGGAGTAGCTATCAGAGAAGTGCTCAAGTGCAGAAGAAGGCAAAGATTTGTCTCCTAGGGCATTGTTGTGGGAAGCTTTTAATAGAGCAGATTGAACAAAAAGAATCAGTGGAGTGGTCTTCTCTTTGTAAAAGTGTTTTGTCAAAAAACAATTATTTTTTGGAAATGTATCAAAATTTAAAACGTGTAAATGAGAAACTGTTGTCTTTTGACTTTCTCATTTCACCGTGATAATGTCAAATGGTTTCATTTACTGCAAGTCAAAACATTTCATTCTGATTTCCTCATTTACATCTGGATTCTTCTATTGCAACATTTGCTAGTGTATTTACATATTTCTGTCTATATACTCCATGTTTATATTGCTTCAGTGTTGCAAAAGTACAGAATTTCTGGTTCTGCAGAAATAATCCTGTTTTATTTTTTGTTCTGATTAAAAAGAGTCCCCACCCACCCTACCCCCAAAAAAAGACATGCAGATTTTTGTGTCATCTCTGCTTCTAAGAAGAATTAATTTTCCCTCAATTTTGAGTGCGCAGCAAAACCTTCTGAGGCTAAGGTGGTTTTATTTTGGATCAGTCTCTGTTCTGAGCTCAGGGTTTTATTCAGAGGACTTAGAGTGATCAAGTAGTAGTAACCAATTCCTGAATAATACCCGTCTTCCTAATGCATTTTAAAGTAATTCAAGTTACTTTCAGCTACTTTCCATGCTATCTTTAGAAGTCCTTCATCTCATATCCTGATGGTGCCAATCTCAGTTCCACCATGCAGTCAAGTCACAGTCCCTGTGGAAATGTACCCCAAAGAAAGAGCAGCTGTCCAGAAAGTCCCCAATTACCTTTCTCCCTGTTTCAGCCAGTGTGTTGTGCACGTGCTTCTTTTCAAGCTTGCAGTGCTTTTCTTTCGATTCTCTGCACCATTGTCTTGTGTTCTGGCTTGGCATTTAAAATGTAATTCAGAACAGTGACATCGGGAGGAATTAAACAGCAGTCAGAAAGCAACACTTTTTAGGAAATAGCTAGTTGTGAATAGCTGTTCTTGTGTCTTGTTTCAAAATCCTGCAGCATCAGTCTGCAATTAAGGAAAGAACAAAAGAGATTCCAGAGACTGAGATGTTTTTTTTCCCAAGAGGGTACCTGTGTGCACAGGGGATGAGTGCTAATTGTCCCCTCTCTTCCCCTTGTGTCCAAGCCAACCTGGCAGAGAAATCGAGTGGGATTTACTGGACATGTAAACCAGAAAGGCAAGATGAGCAGTGAGTGCCTTTCCCAACCTTATGTTTTCCCTCCCCCACTGGGGCCTTGGGAGGTTGCTGCTGCATTGGTGGAGGATGACTGAAATGTGCATTCACAGCAGCAAAAGTCAGCTTTAAAAAATTTCCCAGGTGAGTGTCAGCGAGCCCCTAATCAAATTGAGGGTTGATTGCAAAGCTAAAAATGAAGCAAACGCTTTGCATAATTTGCTAGACTGCTGCTGTGTGAGCATGTGTGTGTTTATTATAGACTCTTCCTCAAGCATTGTGAATTGAATTAATCATGGAAAGAGAAGCACTCCGTGTTCATATTCTTGGTGCAACTCCAGAGATGTTTTGTATGTTCTGGACAGGTATTAGGGCTGGGTTAGGAAATAAGGGAGAGACCAAGCCTTGTTCTCCAACTGCTGCACTTGTGAGCAAGATTTAACGGCAGTTCGATGTATTTTGCATGACTTGAGGAATTTTAGACAGCTTTCTGTATTTACTGTGTAGAAATGGAAAGAGCTGTTTTATCTCAGCTTGTAGAAATGCTTAAGTTAAGTTAGTCTGTGCCTACTTAAATAACAACAGCCACTGAAATAAAGCACAGGAAATCCCAGATCCAGTGACAACATTGCAAAAATGCAGCCTTAATGCATCTAAGAAGTCCCCAGAAATTTCCAGTTCTCAACAAGCATCAGCCTGTCCCCAAAGCCAGGCTTACTCACCTCAGCCCACAGTCTGCTCCATGAATTAAATACATGCCCTTTCTCTCACCAAGACCTCACAAATTCCCCAGCCCTACCTAAGCCTACGGAAGTTTTGTCTCATTTACACTGGTTTGAGTTGGATGAGTTAAGATTAAGCAAAGGGATTGCCATAGTAAAAGAATTGACCAGCTCTCAGATGCCTTTCAGTTCACTGCAAGGAGACTGAACCCTTTCTTCCTGTGAAGGCTTTACGGCATAAACATCTTCTGGGCATTGCAGATGGACTGCTCCGTTCAAGCCAGCCCTCTTTTGTTCTGTGAGATGAAACAAAATGACCACAGCTGATTTGACTAGCTCTAAAATCATTGCTTTGACATGCTTTCTTAGTAAAACCAAACCTAACCAGTGCCAGTCACCCGGAGCATTGGACTGGACCCATCACTTTTAATTCTTTTCTTTCTTTGAAGAATGATGGAGCTTCTAAACGGTTCCTCAAGGCCGCCTCATTTTCCCTCCCATACTAATCCTGTGCTTCAGGATATCACTGCCAGTCCCTGGGTGTTGCCAGGCTGCTGGGCAGAGCTCACTGCCATGCCAGGTCCTTTTCCCCAGATTTGTGTTGTCTCACAAAGCAGCACGTGGGGATGGTTTGGCAATACAAAAGGAAAGGATTTATAGCTGTCATGGTGAAGGGAAATGCACTGCAAAACACGAGCTCAGATCTCAGTGCAGCTCTCCCTCAGTGACTGCTATCTTAACCTTCAAACACCTACCCTGTCTGATAGGAAAGGGTAAATAGGGAAAAATGGGGGGAAAGGTATGAACCTGCTAACCATTACCTGTAACCCTCGTAAATGATCAGTGCAAATCCTCCTGTGATACAATCAGTGTACTGACAGGTCCACTGATTCATAGTCTCTTGCAGGCAAAGACCCAGGAATACCTTTCTCCTGCTGCAGGTAAGGCTGTCTGCAGCTGGCTCAGGAGCTGAGGGAGGCCAGGCAAGCAGCAAGGTGCCCTGGGAAACAGCCAGGAACTGAGAAGAGCAGGGAGAGATCTCAAAATCCCACCCAGCCTACAGGTTCCCTGCTGAGCTGGTGCAAGAGGAAGGAAAAACATGGTGTTGACCCTCAAAAGCTGTTTCCTTGCTTTCTGTGCCTGCCCTCATTTAGCTGGCAGAGGTACCTGAAACAGCACATCCTGATGCTTTCCATCAAGTTGTCATTCCCTCCTTGCTCAACCACCTTTGCTGTTCCCTGACCCAGTCGTCTGCTCCAGGCAGTACTTTGTGCTGTTTCTTTTTTGCCCCTCTCAGTCTCTCATCAAGGTGTAAATAGCCCTTCCCACGACATGTGACTCTGCAGGGCTCTGCTGTTCTCCTGCAGAGCTAAAAATCTTCTGCAGCAAAGCAGCTGCTCTGTAGAATTTATCTGACTAAAAGATGAGACTTCCTGAAATGCATCGAAGGGCTAGATCCTCACAGCTGGTATAAATCCTCATTTACAACATAGATCACAGCTACAGCCAACATCTAAATCACAATGCTCCCTCCTGACTTGAAAATCTATGAATCTATGAAAATTGGCATAATTGCATTGATTTCAGGAGGGCTCCTGTGATTTACACTGGCTGGGGACACAGCCTGGCGGACGCCCATCCTGTTAGGACAAATTAGGATTCTCTCTGTGGTGCAGCAGTTCAACATCCAGGCAGGCTGGGTCAGCCACAGCCACCAGCTCCTCCCAGAGCCCACAGAGGAGCAGGGCTCAGCTCTCCCTGAGCTCTGAGAGTGTGGTTTTGCTCCCTGTTAGGCTGTGTTTCAAAAGTACTAGTGTCCAGTAAAGTGGTACAGTGTAGAAATGGAGCAGTGGTGGCACCCTGACCAAAGAAAACCCGTGGGGGGTTTCACAAGCTAGCCAGTGGTTCAGGAAATGCTTTTGCAGAATGCATCCAGCACTTCTGCCCATTGACCTCTCTGAAGCCCTCAGTGCCAGGGACCTTGGCATAGCAAAGGAAGCAAGCAGAGCAGCATCCAATCAGATTAACAGCCACTGAGACTTTCCCTTGTGAAATGAAGGGATCTTGCTCTCTGCCTGCTGCAAAATTAGAAGAAAGTGAATAAATAGCAAATAGGAAATACGGAGAAGAGTTTCAAACAGGTCATTTTGTTCTCCATGCAAGTTTACTTTTAATTTGGTTTACATGGGATTATTTTACAGTAGAATGACAATTCCCCCTAAAGTCTCTGGAAAAAGAATCAAAGTCATTAGTCTTACAAAGCATTTGTTAAAGCTTTAGTTGACAGTGGAAGTTCTATTCAAGTGCAACTATTGCACTTGACTTACAATATTTTGTTTCCCATTGCTTACATTTTCCTGAAAAAAATTAATCCTCTGGATTTAATTTTCAATGCCTGGCCTTTGCTCAGTAGCAAAGTTTGTCGTTTTGGAGAGAAACCTATTGGTCAAGTTCCTAAGAAAAAGCAGAAAACAATTTTTCTTGCTATCACATTACATTTGGGTTCTTTAGCATACTATTTAATTCCAATGAAACTTGCAAGTTAAAAATATGCAGTTTGCTTAATTCTCACCCAGGGCTGGAGTCAAGGTCAATTGATTTTGGACATGTTTGGTGAACGGTTTCTGCTGTGCTTAGAGTCATGAGAGTGCAGGTCACAACAAATAAATATTGGCAGATCTGTGAAAGCACAGAATGTGGCCAAATTCTTCTTTTGACTACACAGTTGTATCTCTCTGGGGATATTGATGTTGCTTTTGCATATTTTCATAATCCAGGCTTAGGAGGACTTTGAGGTTTGGATTTTGTTTTAAATTATCTGGTTATGGCGCTGTGATGGATGTTTAATTTCCCTAAAGACCTGGGTAAATAATAGATCTCATTTTGGTGGCCAACCTGAAGCTCGTAGCTCCTACAGAGTAAACAGTGTTTTGCAACAGCCATTTCCAGTCTAAAGTCCTGAGATTGTTATCAGGGATAGGAGTCTGTCCTGGTTTCAGCCACTAGCAAGGAAAAGAGGTGGATGCACAGCACACAGGGTGTTCACCCTCCCCTTCACTGCTTCTCCCAAATGCTGCTCTTTGGTGGGGAGGGAATGTTTGGCAATCCTCCTCCTTAGTCCCTGGGGCTGTACCGTGCCCATCAGGGAGTTTCTCCCTGTGCTGAGCTGCCTCACATTTCAGCCACCACTCTAAACTGTCCTGTTAAAAATTTACTTGCTTACACACCTTGCAGGTTCATCCCGTATTATTTTGATAGGAAAGTCAGCCTGGACACATCCAGTATGAAAGCTGCCACTGATTGCAGGTTTTATTGGCACTTGCCACAGCTGGCTTTGACACAAGTTTCTGTGAGATAGGTGTGGCCCCGAAAATATCCATCCCACTCATGCCAGACCTGTCCTGGCTTGCTTGCATGAGGAAAAGAGCTCAAAAGCCCTTTGTGGGAAGGATCTCCTGACATAGCAACAAACAGGAAAGAGGGTACCCTCTGAGGCACACACTTCTGTCCTCCTTTTCACCTAGTGCCACTGTGCTCACTCCCCACCTCATTGCCAGGGAAACCCTTTTCCTCTGGCAAACGCCTCTCTGATGTTGAAACCGTGTGTAACATCCCTGCCTCGTCAGAAAACCTGGGTTTGGTGGTTTATTTTATGGCTGGCTTGTTTGGGAGGGTAGTGACTCAAATTATCTCCACGTGTATGAGCGAAAAGAGTGCCTGGCATTTGCCTCTGGCTAGAGTGGCCCTGTGGCTTGACTTCTACCCTCCCAGGGAGCTGGGAGCCACCTAACAGGCAAGCAGGGCAGGTCCCTGGACGCCTCACGAGTTTCCCTGCCAGCTGGCAGCAAGGTGGGCTGGTGCCTGACACTGAGGCAGGTTGTTCTATTCCTGCTTAGTGGATGTTTTTACTGCAGTGTGAAACGAAGCAAAATATAGAAACTGGCTGAGACGGTGTTGTGAGGAAATCCTCTGATCTTGCTAGCTCTGCTCAGTGTTTAGCCTTTTATCAGGACATGAGCTCATTGCTGTTTCAGGCTAAAGACAGAGCTTTGTATGGATTCTTTGCTTTCACTCTTGCAATTCTCTGTTTGACTTGCAGCTTGTGTCAGAAAGGGCTTGATCACAAAAAAAAAATGTTAATGCTTTTACCAGGAAAGTTAGCAGGCACTTACACGTCACTCTTCCAAGGGATACAGGTGTGTAAGTAAAAAAAAGTCATACATTTCTCTTTGAATCGGGCTCTCAGAGCATCCATGGAGATACTAATTATCTTCTGCTGAAGATCCCCAATTTCTTTTATGTCACTGAGAGCTGCAGTTGCCAGGCAATACCCAGTAACATCCAAGTGCCTCGGAGGACTGGATGTAAACTGCAACATCGGCGCATTGTAAATGGAGGCAGGTGTATTTCAAGATTTTTACAGAGGAAAAGATGCATAGAAAAGTTTAAACAGACAGCTGAAATGAGTTCTTTTTATTCACATGATATTTTATTCCTTGTGATAACCAACTTCTCCTTTTATTAAATAAACTCCAACAAAACCTTCCCCAGCTTCTGTCTGATGTTTTTTCCATTGCTGATCTTTGTGTCATACTCATGATTCTGTTGCTGCCGAAATTTACACCAGAGGATGTCTGACTGGGATATCCAGAGCCTTGTCAGAATGTGCAGGGCAGGACTGAAGGACATGGCCAGGGGTATCAGCCTGCCTTGGCGCTGTCTGAGCCATTTTGTGGGGTGTCACAAGGCCCCTGATATGTGAGTGTGGGCTCACACGCTCTGTGAAATGACTGTGGGTTGTGTGAGCTGATGGGCAGCTTACCAGCAGGGCGGCCAGTTCAAGTTGTGGCCATGTCTCCTTCCCCTAGACAAGCTTGTTAAGAGCTCATTTAAAAGAGTCCAGAAGTCCTGGGGATAGTTTTAGCCTCAGCTTCCAGATGCGGCACAGTGTGGCAACTCCAGCATGGTATGTGCTCTCTGCAGAAGAGGCACCGGGCCTGCTCGCTGCCTTTTCCCTCAACATAACCAACACCTAACAAGCACAGCTGCCTTCACCTGGCTGCCGAGGTCCTGATTCCAGCCTGTGCTGCTCTGCCAGATCAGGTACTCAGAGGAGTTCTGTACCAGAAAGTTCAGACTCCACTGGTCACTACTCAGAGCATTTAAGCTACAGTTTATGGTTGAATGCAGGCTCGGCAGCGGGCGGCCGCCCGCGTTAGCGCTGCCTCGGTGTGGGAGCTCTCTGTTGCAGAAGCAAGAGAAAACTTCTGACAAAGCTGGCAGAGTGGCGGCTTTCTTTTGTTTTCTGTTCTGTTTGGTATTTCATCTAACTCTCAGGAGAGTTGTGGTTTTGTCTTCATGAGGGACTTTGTCTTTATAAAGCCTCTGAACACAGGACAGCAGGTGGAGGCTGTGTCTGCGATGTGGCTGGGCACTGCATGTTTCAGGCAGCTCAGTTTCTTTCCCTTAGCAGAGACAGGAGTGAGTTTTAATCAAGCAGTGCTTTAATCAACACCTGGTTAACTCTAAGGTGAAGCCTGTTTGTTTATATTATAAATTAATTCAGCAGTGACTGGTTCAAACTGTGCTTTTAAGTTCATGGGTTCTGCTGTGGACAGAGATATTACTTAAGGGATTTTTTTTTTTTTTGCTCAGGTTGCAGTTCCTCATAGTCTGGAGTAACAGCTTTCCAGAATACATCTGATGAAATTATCTCAATCTATTTCCTAAGGGAAGTGGGTTTTTAAACTGAATATTTCTTATTGCTTTTAGCAGACTTAAGTGGTGCCTGTATTAGGACAATCAGCTGCCATATCCCAGTCCATTCCAAGTGGAAAAAGGACCCTGGTGTTGCCTCTACCTCTCCACCTGAAAATTCACCATCATGTGCACATTCCATGGCTGGATGAAGAACACCTTGGCACAGGTGATGCAGGGGAAGGACAGACTATTTGCATTCTGAATCCAGAAAAGCATAACATAAAGGAGGATGTGCTCTTTTTTTTCTCTGTCATCTCTTTGAACATCACAGTCAGCACTCACTTCCCTGCATTCCCCTTCTTTTCCTTAATATCAGAATGGCTCTTGAGAAGATGTTGTGCTCTGTGCCTCTGGCTAATGTTTGGTACAAGCTGAAGAAAATTAAACTTTCATGGCAGTATAATTCAATGTCCTGTCTCTGCACAGCTCTGTGGATGGATACCAGGCTGCAGCCACTCCCTGCAGTGTGGCCACTCTGTCATTATGGCCATTTTCTCTTGCAGTGACCTAAAGCACGAGTGCTGTTGGTTAACAAGCAGGTAATTTAGACATTCAGAGAAATTTAGGAGGGGCATGCCAGGGGGATGGGAACTCTAGGCCGAGACTTCACACCCAGAGATTAAAGATCATAAGGTTATTGCACCTTTCTTGTTGTAACTAATTACTTGTTAAATTTGTAGCTTCTAATTTATATTATTTTGTGTTTTAGGCATATGTCATATACATGCCTAATGAAATTTAATGCAATATATTTATCACATTATGGGAGAGTGTTATCTTCATCAATTACAAGCAAAAGAGGCTCCTAGAATTAATAAGGGGATAAAAGCTAAATTTGTATTTCAGTGGACTCTTGAAGGCTTATCTCCATGGGAAAGCTGTATGTAAATCTGCAGTGTTCATCTGGCTTATGTTAAGTCCTACGTTTGGATTTCAATTCTATGGTAAGTGCAAAGTATCTCTCCACAATAAAAGGAGAGTAAACTGCCTTGGAGTCAGTGAAGGTGTGCAAGATGGGTCACAAACTAGCTAATATTCCCTATGTTCTGCTCCATCTTGTCTTGCAGCAACCTGTGCGTACTTTTCAGCTAATATTTTTTTTTATAATCCAATTATTGGTTAAATTAGGGTAGCTGTAGTGTTAAGAAATAGGTGGTGTAGTGGAAAACGCGTCATTGTGCTGCTTTATGTTGTGTGCCCATTGGAAACCTTCTCAGTGCTTATCCTTCCCTGTTCCTCACAAGTTACCTGTCCTGTCTGATCAGAGTAAACACTGTTTGGAAAATTCTCTAGCACTTAGACCTACTGAAGCCCCCCTGCCAGGTGTACCCCTGGCTATGGTGTCTGAGCCAGCTTCTTGATCCTTTTTGCTCGTAACACTGCCTGGTCTGAAGTGACCAGTCCACTCTTCCTTTCTTCTGCTTTTCCTGGCACATTTTCTAGAAAGGAGAACACAAAGTTCTGCTTTTCCCAGGAATCATGCTCACCTCCTTTTCCTATGTCAGGGTTTTGCCAGTGGCATAAGCTCATGCTTTCTCTGAATCTCTCTTCAAGGTTCTCACCAGGAATATTAGGAGCCAAATTATCCTTTAGTTTAGTGGCATAAAAAATTGTGTCATGTAGAAAAAGCAGTGAGTTTCCTGTCCTGTTTTCTGCCACACTTCAGCATTCTCAAGTGCTCTTTGGGTTAAGGTCAGTTTACAGAAGCTGAAGATATGGCTTTATACCCCCAAAAATGATTGTGGTTAAATTATTTTTCCAAAATAGCCCTTTTTAACGTTCCACTTTTTCCAGGATAGCTATAAGAGCTTTCATTTTTTTGCACTGTCATGACTGAAACATAGGAACTTTTCATGGACATAAATTTTCACAAGGAAAGATGCAATGTAATTCTACTGAACCTTCTGTACTGCTCGTGCATATACAATTCTTTTTACCTTTACCATACTGGGTGGGAGAGACCCTTGGCTTGGAGTAATAGAGAGTTAAAGTCACTTAGTGTTGGGCTGAATGACTATGTAAATTGCAAGAGGCAGAGAATCTGATTCTGTGCCTATAAATTGTATCAAACCAGCTGCTTGTCAAAATTCATTTTTGCTTTATTTAATCATTAGCTATTACTGGAAGAAAATTGTACTTTCTGCTGCTAGTTCTTCTGTTATAAATTTGGAATAAGAGCCTAATTCTTACTTTGTTCTGTCTGGTATCAGTGGGAATCAATTCCAGTGAAATTTACTTTAGATTTAAGCTACCATATTCATAGCATAACCTGGTCTTTGTGGTTCTTAAAACAGATGCATGGAAATGCCTATAATAGTAAAAAATGATCCAAGTCAGCTGGTTTCATGTCATAGCTTTTATTTCTGTGTGATGGACTGTATTCTGCTGCACAGCTTTGAGCATCAGATATTCAATTGGCTGGCCATTGAGCTGACTGTGGTTAAAAAATAGATACTGGCACATACTTAGTCAGGCATCAGGTTTACAGGGAGAGTCAAAATTGCCCGTTGTTGCAATAGTGCCTGAAGCAAAGGTGTGGCTGAGTTAGCAAGCATCTACCCTTCAAACAGTGATCAGCTTCCACCAGAATGGCTTGGAAAAGCTCTTCATGTGCTGTATAATCCCTCCTTGGCATGCTTTTACTGCCAGTTTATCATGGGAACAGAGTGGGCAGATGGGGTGATGTGCCCTGATCAATTTATCCTCGGTGAGGCTGAGACCATTGCAAAACAGTAGAAGAGGTGCTTGAGAATAAACACGAGAGCCTAAGCCAGCAGTGGCAAGCACAGGGAGCAGGAGTGGCTGTGGGAAGTGCAGGAGCCAAGCTGGTTGTGTATGAAGTGGACTGGAGCTTGGTTCTCCACAAGAAGGGACTTTGTGTTCCAGGGGAGAGGCTCAGATGATCGACAGCCTTAGAGCAGACCCACACTGTGCATGCATGGGGCAATGCCACCACCTTTCAGCTAAGGAATGTAATACTGCCATGCCCAACAGGGATTTTATCCAGGCTGGTGCCCTTTGGCTCCTTCTTAGCAGTTTCCATGCACAGAATGTTCAGAGAAGGACATCTAGCTAAAGGGTGTTAGCTCTCCAATTACCCCTGCCTACTATAATGGCTCCCAGAGGCCCATTCTTTGCTGCTGTAAATTGGAATAACCCTTAAAGTTGGCTAATTTGTCCATGGCCTTTACTAGGGATGAGGGTAATAGGCAGGAGATGTAGAGCAGCCCTCTCCCCTCATTGCCTCAGGGCTCTCTCGTGCACCTCAGCCCAGCCAGCAGTGGGGATCAGCTGTAATCCTGACTCCATGCTGATGGCAAGGAAAAGCTGCCTGGGCAGGATTTCACATGGGTCAAACTAAATCCCTGCAGAAACACACCACCATTCACATTCTCTTATTGTACTCACAGCCAGCACATGCCCTGAGAAGGCAAAGGAAGTTTTTCCAGTCCTCTGGCTACAGCAGCACTGGGGTTCTGTAGCCCAACAGGCACTTGCATAAGCAGCAATCATGGGTTGTCCTTTGTCTTGGCTTGGGAAAAAGAAATACTTTTTTTTTTAGGTTACCTGTGGAATTTTAGCTGCTCAAAAGTTGCATATTCAGCATGGAGAAAATCTGTTAGATGCTTTTCTGCTTGATGATCTGCATGCATAATTTAAAGAAGAGGGCAAAGATCTTGTAGGAGGAAACCTTCACTTGAAAGGAAATGCTTTGTTCTGCTTTAATCTGTGTTGTTTGACTGATCCTTTCTGGTGACAAACCTGGTGCCCTGTTGCTCTACTTCTGAGGCCAGGCAGCAGAGGTCATTTCCATCCTGGCGTGATAAAGTGCTGGGGGTGAATGTGTGTGCTATTACCCCAGTTCTTTGAGGGGCAGTTTGGATTTAAAAGAGGTTTCAGAGGGGCCCCGTAGCCCCCGCAGTGTCTGATGGAAGTTTGCACATTGATTTGGACAGTGCAAAGCTGTGAACAGGGGTGTCCATATCAAATTTCATGTGTGTGTTAAGCTGTGTGCAGGTGCACCTGAAGACCCCTGGGTTCCCTGCCCAGTCCTTTGCACCCTTCTGGCAGCTTGGGGAAGAGACCCCCTGAAGAGTAACTTGGGAGTGTGGGGGAACCTTCTGCTGCTTTTCAACCACATCGGTTCCCTGATCCACTTTCTGTACAGAGGTGCAAAGACTGGTCCCAGCACAGCAGGTGGGTGGTGTGGGGGAGGAATCAGTGGTGAGGGGAGAAGAGACTAAATCTGCTAATCCAGTACTGCCACCAAATAAACACACCTTGAATTGCAGCTGCTGGAAGCTCATCTGTCAGCAGTGCCTTTTCACAGGGTGACAGGGAACAGGAGCTGAGCCTAGGAACTTCACTTTGAGAAGCAAATTTATTTCAGTTAAGTCTAAAAGAAGCCAGATATTCCTTTGTTTAAGTTTATCCAGTCAGATCTCTGGCAGTTTCCCCATTTCCCTTTGAATTATCTCCTCTGAGTTCACTGCAGTGCCTTGAGTTCACTCTGGAGCATAATTGAGTTATGACTGTTCATTTCCTTGTGTTTTTGTGATGAAAACAAATCTGTGATGTGAGGATACCTCTTGGCTTAGTCAGAAGGTAAGTGAAAGCACCTAAATGCGCCCAAATGCTTGCAGAGTCACTGTCCATCAGAGACTGAAAGGGCCAGTGTGACCACAGGCTGGGAAAGTATGTGAAGGATGAGGAGCCTGACTCCTCTGTCACTGATGTGTTTATCAAGAGATTTCTGTAGTGTTTTTACCTTGGTATAAACCAAGCAAACACTGAGAGGAACCAGGCCGAAGTTCAAACGAGCCTGGTTCCTCATGCACTCGCCTTATCTGACTGCTCCCACCCCTTGTGCAGTATATAATAAATGTTACTGAGTTAGTTCTTACGGGCATTGCTGTGGAATACCAATCCTAACTGCAGCCCGGTCAGACCTCAGCTTCCTTCTCTCCGCTCCCATCATTCACAGCTTTTACCAGCTGCAGGTCCTGCAGACAGTCAGCTATTAGGGCAACTGACTGACCAACACAAGGCTCAATTTTTTTGCTCTGAACTGTACCCCTGAAACAAACTTTTTTTTTAATTTTCTCTCAGCCCATTTGCTCCTGTTTCTACATCAAATCAATATGGCAGTCCCAGCCCTCAGACTGATTTCACCAGAACTGGAGAGTATTTAGCTGCACTCAGACCTTGCCTACAATCCCAGGAAGGTCTAGTCAGGTTTCACACTGGGAAAACAGTCTGCTCCTGTCTCTGAATGTGTGGAATTGCACAAGGGAATGTGGTGAATGAGAATGTTTTTCTTTCTCAGCATATCTTCTAAATCCCACTGGACAGTCTGTATGACTGGCAAAACTCTCCCAGAATTCTGACTCTTGTAGCCCATCCCAAATCCTTCCTCTCATTAAAGGAACAAAGAGCATGCCAGTATTTTTCCACAAAAAGCTTCCAAAAATCCTGTGAAGAAAGCTTCTGTGTTTCTCACTCTTCCTGGCTGGGAACCAGTGGCGAAGCTGGAACCCCTAACTCCGAGCAGGTTGGGCCAGTTCTTGTTACCAGTCTTCCCTGGCCTGGGGCTGCCACCATCTGTCCAGGGCGTGACAGACTCCATCCAGCCCTGCCTAAGGCACCTCCAGCCTGGATTCAGTGGTGCTCCTCTTTCCTGGAGAGTCTTGTAGGCACCAGGGCTGATCTGCACCAGGATCTAGCAAAGGTGGGACACATCTCAGATACCTGGGCTGCTGTGCAGGACATTCCCCCCAGGGAGACTCTTCTTTACTTTGTTTCTTGAAATTTAAAGGGGAAAAGGGAGATTAGTAATCCCTCGACTCCTGCACCATCTGAGAATTCCAAATGGATTCTCAGATGCTGCAGATCACCAAGATGATTTTGGACTGAATTCCAGCCAAGAGCCTGGCTGCGCGTTCTTTACATGGAAGCAGCCCTGAAAAGCAGCACAGAAAATTAATGCCCTCTCTTTAGATGTAATGAATGTTTCCCCCTGTTGTTTAATTCTTCTACTCGATATCCTGCCAAGGAGTTCAGTGCTGGATAATACAAATGAAAGCCATCCCCACCCTGAAGGGCTGACAGCTCAAGAGACAGACATACTGCAGACTGGTTTTGCCAGGGAATAAATAGGTGAACGTGGTTTCATGTTTATCACTTTTACCAATGATGAAGAGCAGGACAGATTCAGAAATGAGTAAGCCTGAGAAAGGTTTTTTTACTTGCTGATCTTGGGGGGAAAAAAAAACCCCATCTAGTGAATTTAGGAGAATTCCAATGGGGAAGTAGCTAGAGAGCAGTGTTTGGCCACAGAGAGGAAATCAGACTGTTCAGGGCAAAGTCTCCCCACAGGAGAAAATTACTTTCAAATTCCCTCTGAAATAAATCAGAAGTTCTTCTCCAAATAATCCCACTTAATGCACATGTACTGCAAACTGACTAATTCATTATGTGTGTAACAAAATTGGCATAGTTGAACCACATTTTCTAATTTATCTGATTTATCTGACAGCAAAGGGTTACTGAAAAATTTAAGTACACTTCTTCAGAGTTCAGGGACAATTGACCAAACCTTACCTTAGCTTTCTGGCTACGTGAAGTCTGTATTTCTAGCCATGGCTTAACCATACAGAAAATATGAACTGCAGGATAAGGAAAGTAGCAGCACCTGTATTTTGGCTGCTTAGCTTTATGCAGCTGCACAGGCAAACAAGGTGCCTATGCCATCGCAGAATTCAAACACACTCATGTTTAATTCAAGGCTCTGATTCTTTTAGTTATCAATTATCGCTCTGCAAACTTTTCAGGCTGGTGTTCAAATTTGTAAAAACTTCTTGTATAAACCTTGGCTGTTCTCTGCATGGAAGTGAAATAGTAGGGATTTGCATCTGCTTGTCACAAGGTCCTGGAGGTGATGTGCATTTTTGGCTGCATGCTTTTGCCAACTTGTCTGCATGGCTATTTACACAATATTTGCAACACATATTTTCTCAAAATGTTTATCTATTCATAGGTTTTCATGCATTACAATCAGGGAAGGTAAAGGAAGAAGGTAAATATTACATGGAAAACTCCGTATTAAGGGTTAAACACATCCACAGACACAATCAACAATGTGATTACCATGAGATTGAAGACCAAGTGTTTTGGTATTTCTAAAAGCCTTCAGGACCACCTGCATTTATAGCACAGTAATATTTTAATGCAGCTTTTTTGGTTTAGAGCTCAAAGTGTGAAATTCTCACATACACATTTCCCAGGCTTGTGTTCTTTATATGCCCTCAATCACAGTGGCATTCATAGGAATTTTCTACGAATGCAGGGTTGGGCCCTGCTACAAGTTTCTGTTTTCTAAGTCTATTAGGGAAACACAAGAAGAAGCAGATATTACATGTGCAAATTTTTACTTTCATCTCCAGGTGGGTATGAATAGTGTGTCATTAGTTAATGATGACATAAGAGCTGGCATTCCTGATAAGCCCACAGTTCCTTCAGGCTTGCTGGAAGGTTGCAATCCTATTAGTCAGATGCTGTAAAAGTTGGGTTTTTAATTACCTTGGAGTCAAGATAACTCTTCCCTTTCTGGGCTGCTCAGAATTACTCACAGATACATGTTCAAGGGAAGGATTTGGCCTCCAAATTTTAAGTACAATTACTTTAAAACACAGACTGAAATACAAACTTTTTTTGTATGGTACCGAACAAGCATCCTTTTCCTGACCTCTCTCCTGCCTCTTTGTCACCATCTTTCATGATTCAGGGTTCAAGTGACTTCCTTCACATCCCACCCTCAGCCTCACACTTTCTGCCACTGGCAGTCTGATTACCTGAAACAGGGGACCTGAGGATGGTCAGGGGACCGGTCTGTACCACGGTTAGATTGTGTCAAAGTGCAAAAAGCCTGACTGTGAGAGGGGACCTCAGGACACCCTGCTGGCAGGGAGCCAAGAAGAGCATGCCAGCAGCTGTGTTTTGTAAACTAGCAGCAATCCTTTTGCTGCTGTGGATTGCAAAAGCAGCAGCACTGCCAATGTTCATGTGCCTCTGGCATCCTGACTAAGAATATTTAGTTACATCATAGGTATGTGCAATAGGGTTTGGAGTTTTGCTGGCTAGTGGTGTGATTTTTGGCCTCATGAAATGTGGTTGGATGTGTAACTGAGTGTCAGAGTTATATCTGGGGCTGAACCAAAACCACAGGGAAACAGCCCTGTGTTGTGAGCAGTGATTGGGATAGCAGTGGGGAAAGAGGGACTTGGCTTCTCTTAAGTCATAATCCTGACCAGCAGTACTGCATTGTTTTCCTCCGGGTGTTAATCTGCTGTGAGTAATTTAACTTTCCCTGCATTGTACTGGGTAGCAGAACCTTGCATAGCAAACCTCTTTTGCTGTGCTCCAGTTTGTAGCTCATGGACATTGTAGGAAGCACAAGACTGCAGACCAGAGGTTTGTTTTGTTTCTGTTTTTTCCCCCTGTGGTCCATATGTGGAACTGTGAGATTAAATGTGTACTGTTTTCCTGGTGAAGCTTGTCCTTCTTGGCTAAGGGCTAGTTGTCAATAGGAATTTGATCTGAACAGTATCAAGGTCTTATTCTAATCTCTTACAAATTCCTGCAAACTTTCTTCAAAAAAACAAGAAATGCAAAACTAGAAAGGCCACTGTTTTTGTGTCTGGAGGATATGGACAGGCATCACCATTTAATTCTTTGATAGTTTGTCATTTTATTGTTTTCACCAGCCATATAAGCAGTTTTGCACCATTCTTTACAAAGGTAAGTATTATATTTTCTAGGATGATCAAGACCCCGATTGAAGCTGTCATTTTGAAGGGCGATGGTACAGGTGGAAAAGATGAACACAGCTTGATTGAAACAGAAATGTGACCTTGCGAGACACAAGGTGGCCATGGCAATGGGGAAAGTAGCCTTGTAAAATCTGGTCATGGTCTCCTTCCCTGCCCTGGGTCCTTTGTGACCTGCAGGGAGTGACTGAGAGCATCCATAGTCATCCTTCCCCACCTTGCTGATTCCTCTCCACTCTGAACAGGTGTTCAGAGAAGCCTCAGTCGTTTTTAGCAGCTGCAGAGCTGCATGGCCTGTGTTGCCCAGCAGAGATTTGGTGGCTGCTCCATGAACAGACAAACCTTTCTTGCAGGGCAGCAGTTGCAGCCCTGAGAGCAGCTGTAGAACGTACAGGTGCTGTTCTACTGCTGACCCATCCTGCTCCTAAGCCAGAACCCTGCACTACCCCTCAGTTCTTTCATCTGTGAAAGGAGGTAAGAGGGTTGCTGTGCCTCACAGACATGAAGCTTAGATAATTACAAGTGTGAGACACTGAAATATTGCCCCAGTAAAAATACCACAGATGAAGAATTGTTGCTCTTTCAAGGCTAATGTGATTTTCTCCAGGTTGTCCTGTTCAGTGAATTCTAAAGGGCAGGAATATGGTTTTCTTAAACTCTGTGGAATGATGCTGGATTTCTATTTGTTGGCTTTTATTTTCTGTGACAGTCCATAGGGTTTTTCCTCAAGGGATTAAGGTACCTTTATAGACCTTGCTCACCACATCCTCCTTCTTTCCATTCCTTCTCCTTTGAACTTAGATATACACTTCATTCCAACAAGTAGCAGAAAAAGATCTATCTGATCTGTTACTAGTTTTATAGAATTTAGAATGCAGGTTATACTGGACTATTTTCTGTGGAGGAAAAAAGAAGTGAATCATCCTGAGGTGGGTGCAGTCCCTTCAAGAGTAAGATCTGGAGTCCTGAACTGACAAGTTGCTGTGGGCAAGCTGAACCACTTAGCTCACAAGTCCTTCCCAATCATTATTTATAACAAAGAAGGATATTTTCTTAGGTTAATATTTCAGCTCCTTCTTATCTTTTGTGCCACTTTTCTGAAATCTTTTCTGGGTATGAGTTGATGCTGCACATCAAATTTCTCTTTTGCATTCAATGAGGGCCCAGTGGTTCTAACAAACTTCAAAAGGGATTTCATATTCTATAAAATACTTCACATTTCTTTTTATCAAAGTCTGATTTTTTTTCCCAGGGTTGTACAAGCTCACACTACCTACCGAGTCTGTCTGTCTGCATCACTTTCATGTGTTTGTGAATTGGCAATGAAGCTACGTGGGCCGCAAAGCTTGCAAATGGTTCCCTTCGACTGGGTTTGTACAACCTGAATTAATTCTCCTCTAGAAATCCCGAAGTGCCTTGCCCCTTTTGCCCACTGCTTAAAAGAAAAGGATTCCCTTGGTTGTGAGGATGAGCTCCTAGAAGCCCAGCAACAACAGTGTTGACCAAAGGTTGTCGTTTTTGCTTTGCAAATTATTGATAGGGAAAGAGAAGATGCAAAGTCCAGGGAGATGTTCTCAGCTGAAATTCCTATTTTTGCTCTGCTGTTGCTGAGCAGCCTTGACCACCGCTGCTTAAAATGTAACATCCCATAACTTCCATATCTGGCTGCAAAATTGCTGAAAACCCCAAATGTGCAATTTTACTTACAAGCCACTACTTTTTTTTTGCAACAGTGGTGCAGTGATGCAGCTCTCCCTTCTGCTTATCCAGCTTAGCTATAGATCTAGCAAACACATATTCCTCCAAAGGAGGGACAAGAGGTGTTCTCCTCTCTACAGCTGTTAGTAGAGGTTTCTCCCTAGTGAAAAGCAGTTAAATGTTCAGTTATGTGCTAAAATGAAAGGTTAAAGAACATACTTTGTGTGCTAGTGATCTTTTTTTACCAAACAGTGTAAGATTTTTTTGTCATTCCTTCAATTTCTTTAATCCCAGGGATAGTCAGTGACAACGAACTCTCCGTGCTGGTAATTTGTTGGTGGGGAAAAGAGAGGTTTGTCTGTATTATTTAAAATTCTGTAATGAGGACAGAAGGAAAGATTGAAAGTATTCTCTGAGCAGAGTGACACCTATCTCATCTTCAACCCAGGAACTCTGCACTCAGGGCTTATTTCCCCAGGGAGATCCATGCTGCTGAGGATTGTCATGGCACATCTGGAAGGTGGAATCTGAACAGAGTGGAATGGAAACCTTACTTTTCTTGTAAGGTTTGGCAGGGACAGATGCCTTCTGTACGACTGCCAGCTGGTTCAGTGGCCTACCCTGCACTCTCAGGGCTCTGCCACAGTGACTCAAATCCACACCTTCCCCAAGCATCAAGTTAAAAGCCAGTCTGACTTGAAATGGGCATCTTAGCACAGCCATCAGCCTCTGAGAACAAACTCGGTTATGCCATGTCCTAAATTATACCAGTCCCAGGATACACACACACTCTGGATTCCCTTTACAGCAGTTTCTGTAGTAACTGGTGCTGTCACTGTCCTTGGTCACCCGCCACATCCTTGCAGTCAAAACAGTACAAACCAGAGGAAATTCTAGTCCACTAAATGTCTTAAGGATGCTTCAGTTAATCAAGCAAATAAGCAAGCAGTGCACCATCAGAATTAAAATCACATATATATATGACCCCATATGTATTTCTCTCCTTCTGCAGCCTTTTTCTTATGTTTTCCTGAAAGCAGAGAAATTAATAACTTGGCTGGCATGCGTTTGTTGCTACATGGTTATAGAAAAGGTGCCAGAGCCCTTTAATAAATTATTTCTCTGAAACATTAAATATCTGGACAACAAACTGTCAAGGATTTTCCATGCACAGATGGGAGCTGCAGAACAGCAGATCTGTGGGGTCTGAATCTCATGCAGCACAAAAGGAGTCCTTTCATGTTACATGAAAACACCCTGCAGTGTTTGAAATTAATTCCTTTGGATCAGGGGGAATCAATTTTGGTCAAATTGCCTTCAATCAAATGACTAATGGTTTTGTTAAAAATCTCATTGTCAGTCTTGAAGAGAGATGTTGATCTGGATAAGCTACGCTGAGCTTCCCTTTACTCCCTCACTGCTCATGGCTTGAGAAAACTCTTCAGAAAAATATCCCATGCAGCATATTATGATGTTATCACATGTTAGCACATCTCATCCAGAGCTATCCAATCTGATTTTAAATTACATGTAATCCAGATTTCATATTGTTTTATTATTTTCTTCCTCTATACCTGTTCCCAGAGTGCATTCAATAAGACCATATTATTCCTTCCTCTACCATGAATATTCATTATATTCAGGTTTTCATTTTGGGATCTGGGATGGGCAAAGCTACTGAGGTTTCTTTCTTGTGAAGTCTGTTTGATCAGGGGAGTTGTGGTTTCTTAATTCTCTAAAATTCTACACCGGGCCAATTTCACTTCTCTTTATCTGATCAGATTTTGATGTGGTGTTAGATTAAAAAGAAATGCCATTTTGGAGTGCAGCATCTGAGATTTAAAGAAAGAATTACTTCTGTTCAGTTGTAATGAACATTATTTGCCCTTTGTGTGCAGGTCTTCTATTAGATCCAGCAGCTTTTGCCTTAGATAATAAGGAAGGGATTATGTGAGAGATAAGTTGATTACTCAATAATTCCCCAGGAAAAAATTCTGAAGCAAATTCAGGTGATAAACACCATCTGTGTGGAGAAGAACCGTCTGTGAATGGGTATGGTAAATCTCTTATATGTGTGTGTGCAATATGTTCTCCATATCCC
Organism: Picathartes gymnocephalus; assembly: GCA_013390045.1. NCBI lineage: Eukaryota > Metazoa > Chordata > Aves > Passeriformes > Picathartidae > Picathartes > Picathartes gymnocephalus. Next base: position 578,611 of record WEKY01048653.1, on the reverse strand, counting down.
AAGCTGAGGTGCTCAGGTCCACTCCCTCAGTCAGAAATATCCCACCCCCAGCCCCCCATCACTATGTCATGGACATCCAGTGCTTTATTTCCAGATCTTTCTTTAGTAAAGCAGAGAAGAACAGTAACTTTTGGGCATCTCTGAGTACTGTCCTTGCTGCTGCTGAGGCCCAGTCTTTTCTTGTTTACTGGTGCAGCTCGAGGATTTGTTCCCCAGGTTTGCTTTGAGTCATTCTCATGATCTTCTTGCTTCTCTCCAGAGCTTCTCAGATCTCTGTATCCCTATCACCATGGGTAAGGTTCTTTTGGAAAACTTTTTATATTTTCTTTTCTACTTCTTCACATTTTTTTATAAATACACATATCCAGTGGAAAGCTGGTGCCAGGTTTTGGCTACACGTCATTTCTTCATGTGAGCTACACAACAGCCAGAAGATGCTCCAAACTGAGTTTATCTTCGTGTCCAGGGTGGATTCACTGTTTCATTGCCAGGTTGTCATGTGGAAAATCTCCACTGCTTCATTCCTTGGAACATCTGGTTATTGGTGGCCTTCAAATTCTGCCCATAATGGTTAGGGAAGCCAAACTCTGTGGTCTACCCCAGAACAGGTGCTTTGAGGGGGTCCTTGAAGAAGTGATTGCCCTGACTGCAGAGCAGCTTGGCATTTCTGAGCCCACCAACCTGCTCCTCCAGCCTGTACAGGACAAGCCATGCTCTGCTGCTGCACAATGCACAGCACACAGAACTTCAAGACAGACTGATTTATTCTTATGCAGAGTAGCTACAGAAGATGCAGAGTGTGATGCAGTGAGATTTGCAGCTTTGTAACCTTCTGTACAAGAAGAAAATAATGAAGAATAGAGAACTGGGCTCTTGATATTTCATGTAATGCCCTGTTGAGTTCAGACAAAGTACCATAATCAACTTTATAGTGCAGGTGTGGTTGTAGTAAAACTATTTACTCCTCTTTTAAATCAGCCTTTTCCTAGGTAAAATTTCTGTAGAAACCATAGAATGTTGGGACACATATCTTTGGGTGTCATATCCAAATGTTGGGGAAGTTGATATTAATTTTCTTTAAAGTCTCATTGTCTTCATTCCTTTGATTGAAGTTAATAATTTAGATAATATTTCCAAAGGGCTGTGAAACTGATCTGAATCTGCTAATAACAGAGAGAATGGAAAATATTTGGAAACTGAAATGTCATGTTTTTTTTAATCAGTGTGGCAAACGTTTTTGGAACAGATGTATTTTGATTTACCTTATCAAAGGTTTAAAAAGCATAGTGATAACAAGCTCATTGCATAGACATTTTCAAGATTAATAAGTTAGCTTAAAATTTTCTGCATTATCTCCACACTTCAGTTCACCAAGCTTTCAGATGTATCTGAACAGCTGTATCTGAACATATTAGAGAGGCTTCAAATAACTTTCAGGGGGCTCACTTAAAATTCAGAGCATGCCATGATGAAGGCAAGCGTTTCTGCAATGGCTCTGAAGTGACCAAGTAACCCACTGACTCGCATTACAGACACAGTTCATGACAGACTTGTCCCCGAGAATCTCTGAAATTGTTCTCTCCAGCCACGCTCAAAGCTCTGCTCTTGCCTACCCCCACACCCCTCTCTGTACCTCTCACCAAGAGCTGCTCTTATCTCCCTGATTCACACCATCCAATGAATGCTCTTCCAGCATTTTGGAAGTGGTGCCTTCACCAGTCTAAGCTCACACTCATCCTTTAAGACAGTAGGAATCCTAAAAGAACCTTCTGTCAGTGGGATAAGAGTATGCTGGGCTCATCATTTGTCATGCCAACACCTCATTCTCTTTTTTCCTGTCTTTGTTAGTGTTTTGTGCACTTTTTCTTGAACTGTAAGATTTCAAGGGAAGAAGGCAAGTTCTCAGTGTGTGTTTACCTGGAGTCTGCCAGGTTGGGTCTGTGCCCTTCATGGAATTTGTGATAACGAGTGGCCAGGTTTTTGGGGGTGTTTTAGGGGATGTATTGTGCACAGGTGCTGTGCTAAGTTCCCTCAAAACAGAGGGCTGGAGTAGCAGCCGTTGCAATACTTCCTCCTTCTTCTCAACACCCATTTTAGGTCAGGTGGTAATAAATGAGCTAACGTGAGGGCAAGGGGCCACAGCCACTCTCTGCAATGCTCTTGGAAAAGAGGTGGCTTTTTTTGCCTTGACTACAATCCAAGACAAATGAACATGACAAGGATTTTCTTTGGGTTGATCTGGGTTCTCCCAAGAAAAAACAGGGTCTGTAATCATCCAGTCTAAAGGAAATAAAATTCTTCCTGAATAGATTATGTTTAATTATGTCTTTTCTTTCTCCTCTGCCTTGGTTTTAGGTAGATGTGAAATAATGATTTGCACTGCACACAAATTCTCATTTTTTTAACCTGAAAATGGCTGGGCATGTAATGGTGAGAACAGGGAGAAAATTTTTCTTGTAGAAAGGTGTATTTCCTTCAGCGTTTCTTTGGCTTGGTCCATAATAACTTTTTTGGGTCCATTATCTGTGCCTGACTGCTGACCCATCACACTGCTTGTGACAAACTGTGCTCCCACTCTCAATTAGGACATTTTAATGAAATTGATAGCACTGACAGCTGCATGGTAAAGTGCCACTCAAAAGTGAAGCCTGTAAGCCCTCTTAGTGCAACAGAAAGGGGAAAACTACAGGCTTGGATTTAACTGCATAAAAAGTTGAGAAGATGACTAGAACCGCACTATTCAGGCATGAAGGGAAATAGCATGTGAAGTTATCCAGGGATGTGTATCATGGAATCATAGAAACATGGAATCATGGAATTATAGAATCATAGAATGGCTTGGGTTGGAAGAGACCTTAAAGGTTATCTAGTTCCAGCCCCATTCCCACCTTCCATGGGCAGGGATGCCACACACACACATCAAGTTGCTCAGGTCCCCACCCAACCTGGCCTTCCTCGTGTGTGTGGAGAAGGATGTTTGGGCAAATGCCATGAAAGCAGAGAGCATCCCTAGCTGTTGGCCTCAAGATGCTTTGAGGAATGGTGGTAGGAGGAGGTGGTGTTGCCCTCAGGATGCTCAGCAAGGGTCACTCAGGCTCTGGACTCCCACAGTCACCACCTCTCTGGCTGGGGGGAAGGAAGACAATAGCAGCTCTGGGTAAGACGAGATCCAAAAGGCAGAGCCTGAGAGTTGGGATTTTCAGTGGTGTCTGAAAGCAATGTCTTAGAGACAGACCTAGACTGACTGCCAATCTCATGCTCAGAAAACCTCCTTCATGTTTCAGGGTGCTACCAAGCGATTTCCATCTCCTGTATTTGCTCTGCCTACCAAAGGTGTTGCAGGCATTCCATTCTCACCTGTCAGGTAGGATGCAGCTGTGACTGTACATGTGTCCATCTCTGTAATGTAGCCAAATGTTCAGCCTTGTTCTAGAACTCGTACAAAGACTTTCCATCCCAACCTTGCACTTCTCATGCCCATAGCACAGAAGGGAATAAGAGAGAAACTGGTGAAGGCAGACTGGCTGAAGAAGCAATGTTGGTGATGCAGAGAGGATTCTGGGTTTGTTTATTCTGTCCTCTGTGTGGAGAGTGGAGAGCCCAGCCACAGTCTGTGCTGTAGCTCAGGCCTTGACTCCCCATTTGGATGGGTTGGCATCATTTCCCAGCAGAAACCCTGAGCTCCTCTGCTCTTGGGCAGGGTGAGGATGCTTTGATCACAAGCTGAGGGTGAGCTGCCACCAGCCAGGTGTAAAGAAAGGGAAGGGGTCAGGTGGCTTGTGCTGCTTAACCCAGGGCTCAAAACTGTGCTTCAACGAAAATTGCAGAGAAGCGATTCAGAAAAGCTAAAGGAAAATATGGGAATTATAAAGCACAGAATAACTACTTCACCATCCTCCCTTTCCCCCATTCATCAGCCTGCACACTCTCTTAAAGGGAGGGGGCCTATGGACACCTTGGAGGGCATCTGCAAACACACACACACACTCCCCTCCCCCACGTTTCTTTTTATTGCCTCGCTTCTACCTGTAATGAAAAAAGGTCCCTGCTGTGGTCAGACTTTGTGTTGTTTGATTTAAGCAGAGATCACAGTGATGAGGGCTTAGTGAAGGCCTTTTGTGTGTGTTTAACACTACAGCTGCCAAGGTGAAGAGAAAACCCAACAGACGAAGCAAGATGCTCTAAATACTAATAAAGTCTGAGGGTGATTGGAAGGAGTGGAAATGGGAAAGCCCACAATCCAGGTAATTAAGCTGTAAAGCCCACAGAGGAAGGGCTGTCACCAAGTCATCTGATGTGGGACGAAGACCAAAGCGCGGTGTGATTCTTTGTTTCCTAATCCCCTCCTCCGCTCCCCAGCATGTTCTTATTTCCCTATAAAGTCTTTATATGAAAGGTGGAAAAAAAAAGATTAAAAAAAAAAAATCCTGAAGGATAAATCTTGTAATTCAGAGCACTGAACAGCTGGTAGTTTAAAGCACAGAACAGCAGTTTAGTGATTAATTTACCTCTTTAAAATGCTGAACAATACAATGCAATAAAATATAAAATTTTATTTTGTATGGCCTCCTTCAAACCGACTGTATCCTGGAGCTCTTTCTAAAGTTAAAGTGCAGCTACAGAGTTAAATAATCAGTAATAGCAGAAGGCAGAGGTATAAAGAGAGATGTGCAAGCAATAAAAAGATCAGCTCCGCAGGAGCCCCCCTCCAGTCCATTTAATTTTACTGAAAGAAAGTAGCCTTTGCGATGGTTTTTACATACTGATGCATTTTCCCCTCACATGCCCTTTCCCTCTTCTTCCATCTTCTGGGAGCATCGCTGTGCCGCTCCCCTGCGGCACCAGGCAGCGGCTGGGACAGCCACGGGCAGTCCCTCTGCCCCGCTGGCATCGGTCCCCACCTTGCGGTTCAATGTCACCCCCGGCGGGTGGCCCGGGCACCGCCACCCAGGGGGTTCTGCCCTTTTGTGCCTCCGGCCCGGACGGAGCAGTCCGGCAGCCTGCAGTGTGTGCGCTCGCATCTGCCGCCTGTGCCCCCTCTGGGGACAGCTCGGGCTGGAGCTCCGTCCGGTGGCACAGCGAGCTGCGACTGACTCGGGTGTGCCCTGTGCCTGTGTTCAGAGGGGGCAGGTGAGAAAGGTGGAGGGGAAATCAGGCGGATAACGATTTTGGTTACGGGGAGATATGCATTAGTTTGAGGCGGACGTGGGCAAATTCATCCCTGGCGTAACATCGGCGAGCTCCCGGAGACAGCAGCAGGGAGTCATTTTACCCACGAAAATAAGGAGCCACGCTACCCTCATTTGTCAGGCGCAGCACAAAGGGAAGATGTGAAGAGCTCTGCCTGGGGTGGGGGCTGAGGGGGTCTGCACGTTTTGGGAACGCTTCACATCTGCAGTGTTTGGGCTTCCTGGAGTCAAGCTCTGCCTGCCTGTGTTCTTCTTCCGCTGGGTAATAATCAGGGAGCTAGTTAGCAGACAGATGCTAAACCTGCTCTTACCGCATTTAGCATTTCAGAATAATGAATAGATTTGCAAATGATGTTTCAAGGCTGCTTCTTTTTCAAACAATGGCATCGCTAATATTCCCAGATCCTTTGACTTTGCAATTGTCTTTCTCAGACAGTAAAACGCTGCAATTCGCTTTCTGGAAAAGGCAGAAGGGAAATGGCATTTCTAAGTAATTTCGAGAAATGCCTTTTATAGGGAAAAGTATGTGCTGATAAGCTACCCGCCTAAACTCACAGCTGAGTTGCACCGTGCTGCTGGCACTGCTCTGATTTTACACCGTGGAACCTGGGAGTTTCTCTCCTCACTCCTACGGACTCATTTCTGCTCTGGTGGGCTTTTACCCCAGTGTTGACAAGCTCAGACTCTGGTCCTGAGACCACGAAGCAAGGCTGCCGGCCTAAACACACAACCTAGAATTTGCCTGAATTCTTATGTATTCAGCCTGAAAACTCTTGACGAATCTTGCCGCGGGGATTTGAAGGTCACCCTCCCGAGAGCCAAGAGTAGGGCACCGCAGCCCGTAGTTGAAAAGGCACCTTGTGACTTCCAAAACCAGAGCAGGGCATGCCTCTTGCTTTCGCTCTTGCGCTCCCTCTCCGCTAACCCATCTTTAATATGGATCTAATTCCGACTACATTGCAGCGCCGCGAAATCACATTAGGCAGCGCAAGGAGACTCGCCGCCCCTTCAAGCATGATAAACTCTTGATTGCTTCCCCGAAGCTCTAATGAGCCCGCGTGGGCTGGGCGCGATGGAGACGGAGCTGCCGGGGCGTGCGGGGAGCGGCGGGGGG
>WEKY01048653.1:367839-572290 GCA_013390045.1 Picathartes gymnocephalus | reverse complement strand
GGCGGGGGCCGCTTCTCCTCCGGGGGAGCCAAACCCGCCTGCAGCCCCGGCTCGTCTTCTCTGCCGCTCACAGACCAAGGCTCCTGAGAATTCCCGAAAAGGCGGCGAGGGCAGGGGGCGCGGCATTCCCACACCGGGCGGCTCTCCCTGCCTTCTCCGCACTGCCAGGCGGAGCAGCGCATCGCTGTCTCCCCCTTCCCGGGGACCCCCCGGCGCTGCGCGGAGCCGAAAGCGATGCTTTATCGCGCCTCTGCGTGAGCCAGACGGAAAGGTTGCGGCAAAGGTGGGAGGTGTTAATGATGGGTTGGCACAAGGCAGTGCTTATCTCTTTAAGAAATGGAAATGAGGTCTAATTAGCATATACTGGTTGCAATTAGCATATAAGTCCCGTTCGGGGACTTGGAGGAAGGAAAAGGACTAGGCAGCAACTTAATGGGATTTTATTAGACGAAATTAGCCAGCACTGAACAGTCATAAAAATATCTAAATTATTAGTAGCTCTGGCAATTTATTGTGAGTGCTTCCCGGACATGCTAATGTCTGTTGGGTCTGCGTCATGCCTGCTAATCACAAAAACAAACTGTGGGACAAGAGTAATCTATCTGGTGTACGTTGTTACGCTATTGTAGGCACAATGTGACAGCTTTATATGCATATCTATGTGCGGGTGTCGCATGGTTCGAGGGGTGCGTTTTTGCTAATGCCTTATGAGTTATGTAAATGGGATACGTTTGAGCAAAAATGACAAGCTGGTCTCTACAGAAACAACCTCACCTGTAATACAGTGGAGAGAAGAGGAGGATGAAGCATAGGGCTTTTTTTGAAGCAAAATGAAATGTAAACCCCCGACAGTCACGGCAGCCACATGCACTCAGAGGCCAGAAGAAAAACCCTTCTGTGTAAGATGATGATCTGTCGAGACAAAAAGAATATTTAAAAATGAAAACAACCTCACTCAAATATATGTATTTTTAACACATCCATGCTTTCTTTCTCCCCCACACAGGTTAGATGCTCTTTTTAATGAGCACCTTCTACAATATCCACTTTAAGCGAGGTCCAGTAATTGTCTCTCTCCAAATGTGATCAGCTGAGGGTGGATGCTGTGAAAGTGAGGTGATGAAGAACCAACATTTTTAATTTATAATGAAAGGTCAGGCAGACTGACCCAAGATGGGGTCTGATAGAAAGTTTGCTGCTCAGACAGGAAAAAAATCCCCACGATAAGAAAAATTACACCGCTCTTCCCGAGCTCCTTGCTCAGTGTTTGAAAATAGAAATGACTCCTGCAAGTTTTTCTGTTGCACCAATGTAGGACTTCTGGCCTGGTCCAGTAGGGTCTTGGCCAACCAGCAGGTGTGAGTGCTCTGTCTCTGGGAGTGGAATGACACCAAGGATTATCCTCTTTGTGCTTTTATGGAACAAAGTGGAATTATTCCTAACATTGCCAGGACCAGCATGAGCTCTCAACACTTAGTGGTGTTTTCACTGTAATAAGGAACAAAGGATAAGCAGGAGGAATGTTGTAATGCACCTTCTAGTGTCAGATTCCTTGTGTTAATTTATAAGTGGTGCATTTTGTCATATTATATATGGAAGTAAATGTCAGAAAATGTCAGGTTTGTGTCAGGTTGGCAAAAGAATCATAGGGGCTAATTTAACAGAAGCTAATAAGTTAAAAAACAAAACAATAAAAAATGGATAAAAGTAGTCTTAAATGGTTGATATAGTTCACCTGGCCTCCTATTTTGGAGAAGGATTTGGAACAACTGCATTTCATCTGTTTGATATGTTCAGAGCATGGTGAGTGTCTCTGCAACGTTGACTGTGGTGCCTGATGAGGAGTCCAATTTACATATTCTCAATTTAATCTAAAGTAGGTGCTAATTGATTACTGGTGAATGTCAGCACGCTCTGATTATCTGCTCAAGATGCTCTGGAAAAGAAAAAAAACCTTCAACCCCGAGCTGCAAGTGGGAAGGAGGTGTTCGAATTTAGTCTGCCACGTGTGCTGGTTTTGACTGGGGCAGAATGAATATTTTCCATAGTAGCTCACGTGGGTCTGTGTTTGGGATTTGAGCTGGAAGAGTGTAGGATAACACAGGGGTGTTTTCACAGCTGCCAAGCTCACACAGTGTCACAGCCTTTTCTGCTCCTCACCCAACCCACCAGCGAGGAGGCTGAGGGTGCACAAGGAGCTGGGAGGGGACACTGCCAGGACAGCTGACCCCAGATGACCCACGGGATATCCCAGAGCATATGGCACCATGACCTGCATATAGAGCTGCGAGAAGAGGAAAAAGGGAGGAGGTACATTCAGAGTGGTGGTGTTTGTGTCCTCAAGTCACCATCACACGTGATGCACCCCTGCTCTCTGTGGGAAGCAGGGAATGAATTCCTTGTTTTGTTTTGATGGCATTCATGGCTTTTGCTTTACTTGTTAAACTGTTAAACTGTATTTATCCCAACCTATGAGTTTTCTGAGTTTTCTCATTTTTATGCTTTTAATTCTCTCCCTCATCCCAGCAACTGGCTGTGTGGTGTGTAGTTGCCATCTGGAGTTAAACCACAACACCACAGAAAGGCAGTTTGCTCTTTTACCTGACATTATATAAAGGTTTTAATTATCCAGGCCTGAGGCTGTTGAGTGACTGCTGCTTTGTCGTGTCCTTCCAAAGCAAATGAGACAGATACAGAATTGTCCTTGCTTTCTGACTGATTTTTCCCAAACAAGACATCTTTTCTACAGGGTTTTTCTCATCTTCTCCCAACCCTTCTTAATAGTTTCAGATTTCAACCCTGAACATCCTTCCCCAGACTTGGAAGGCACAGTATGAGGTCAGAGAAGGAAGCTCAGGTGGGCATTTAATACTCCATGCTGAATTTCAAGAGACAAACCATTGGATCTCAGCACTGTGTGATCCCTGAATCCAGGACTGCGAGGAAAGCATTCTGTCGTTGATCCTAGCTCTGCATGCAATTTGGGCCAAATCTCACATCTTTAAACCTCTCTCATGGCTGGACAGCCTCTTCTTTGCAGACAGCACAGACCATCTCTCACTACAGAGAGAGATGTGCAGGGCTTATCATAATGAAATGTTGGTGGATGTAACACAACTAATCACATATTTCCAGTCAGGTGCATTACAAGTTTTACTCTCATATGTTCCTACATTATTTTGGAACTCTTGTGGGTTTTTTTGCTGAGACTTGAGCTTTTGGGGTTGGATTGTTTGTTTTGGTAAGTCTTCTTATCTGGGCACTGAGCCTAGCATTAATTTGTTTGTGTACTTTGTAGCATGCCTGGTTCTGTACCTGGAGATAGATATCTATCTATTATTTAAATAAATGCCTACACTCTGCATGAGGAATAAGTCACCATGAACAGAAATTTTAAATAGGTGAGCTAGATGCAGTGAGAAAATGCTCTCTTGCTGTTTTCTTTTTCTTTCCCTTCTGTTCCTGGCTACAATTAAGTGGCAAATTGCTGCTTCTTTGAATTGTGGTAGGTTTAATCAACAACACTGTAGCAAGGCCATTTTTTCCTGGCTCAGTCTTGGTATGTGGGGCTATTTCCCCAGCAGAAGTACCTTCCAGTTTAGATCCTGTCATGCAGAAAGCCTTTTCTTCATGTATGCTCTCCCTCTGTGGTTTCCACGAGAGCTCTGCCCTCCAGCTTTTCCAATTCAGCATTCACGGTATGAACTTGTGTGTTTGGGAAGCTGCCAGGGGATGGGGAGCTAAGGCAGCAGCCAGAGCCGTCTGGAAGTGTTGTGTTTTTTATTTCCTTTGAGCAGTTAATCTCCATTAGATTGCCCAGCTCCTGTTATGCATCTCTGATATGGATAAAGGTCTGTGTAGCAAATGCTGTCATTAAGAAATTTCCCTTCCTGTTAGTGCTGCTTATTAAGGTCTGAATGCTTGAACACTTTAGATATGTCAAGTTGTGGCTCTAAAACCATTTAAATTTTTTTTTTCTTTTTTTTTTTTTTTCTTTAAATCCTGCAGCACTTTGGCTTCCTCCCATGTATGCATTTCTGATTACGTTTTGGTTTATCCCAAACACTTGCCTGCCTGCTTCCAGCTCCTTCCAGTTTCCCCTACATGGGGGAAAAAACCCATATGGGGAACAACCCATACTCTCCAGTGCCCAGCAGAAGTATTTCTGCATCCCAAAGTCCAACAAAGCCAGTCTTTATCCTGCCCAGAGCTGTCTCACAGATCTCCCCAGTGGTAGGTTTTTGCACCCTGTACCTCACTGTCTGCTCATCCCTTGCCGTTCACCTTCCCAGTTCCCTGTTCCACTGACACATGTCCATGGTTCTGTGCCCTGGGTGGCCTGGGGACCTGCTCCCTCTCCTCACTGTCCTGGCCAGCAGGGCTGAGCTTTCCACTGGGGAAGTGGAATGCAGACCTGCCTCCAACAGCCTTGTCCTTGTCCCCACTCAGCGCAGCAGCTGAGGAGGGTGAGCCAGCCCTCACAAGGAGGGAACACTTCCACATCGCGTGCAGGCTGCCGTCTCAATCTTGTCTTCCAAGCAACACAAAGCCAACAGCAGCCAGACCAGGCAGAGCTAGGAGGAAAAGCAAAGGCTTGGTAGTTTTTCCCAAGCACTTCTTTTCCCTCCCCACCCTCAGCTTTGTTCCTGCCCTCTGGAGTCACCTGCCCCCCAGTTTGGGACCTGTGTCTGCAGAGTGACTCCGCAGAAGGAAGTGCTGGCCTGGGCACGAGGGCAGAGTGGCTGAGCGGCCTGGAGGAGCCCTCGTGCTTCCCCTGCATTCCCAGCTGCCAGCAGTGTGCTGAGAGCGTACGGGTCCCACACCAATGGTCACTTTCCAAATTCAGCAGAAAGGTGCAAGGCATTTTCTGAAGTAATTTTCACACTTTCCTTCTGAATCTTGTTCCCCTGCAGCAGGGACATCCAACCAAGCCCTCTATGGATCAGGGCTCAGCCTTGGCAGGCAGGGGAGGAGCTCCACTTGGCCTGGATGTTCATTCAGGCAGGCAGGCCTTCCTGCCTTTCTCCATTTCCTCCCTTTGGCAAGGGAATGACACACCCCCTGCTCCAAGAGCTGCCCCCAGCTTTCCTTTCTTTTCATTTTCGCTTTTTTTTCTGTCCCTCTTCTCTGTCTTTGTCTATCATTTGCCCACTACCCATGCACAAGGCTGCCCTTCCCTCAGCCTCCTCAACCTCCCTGTCTCCCCTTTGGAGTCCCAGCCACCCCCCTCATCCCGCATGCCCAGTGCCTCCCCAGAGTCCCTTTTCCTGTTTGGAACCCTTTGTTCTTACAATTCTCTGTCAGCTAGGCCTTCATTTTGAAAGCAAATCAAAGACAGTCTGTTGCGAGAAAATGGAGAAGTGGTGAAATAACTGGGGATGGGAGAAAGCTGGCATTAGAAAACCCCCATTTTGTTCTCTCTTTCTTTTTCTGGTTTTGGCACAGGTAATGCCAGAGTTGTAAGCTGTATAAATTCTTCTTTTCTTATCCTAGGAAGGGCCAGTTCCTGTTTTATCACAGAGGAAAATCATTCCAGCAAAAATGGGAGCGTGCTATATATTTTGATTGTAAAAATGATGCATTAGAGGAACTCGTACAAATTTCAATGCTGAGCTGAAGATTTCAACAAAATACAAGGCAGCAATTGCTGGAAATCATAATTAATAATTAGTTATTATCCTATAACTATCACAATAATTAATGTGCAGTGCTTCGCTTCACCAGTTTTTTTCAAAATATTTGATTATTTCTGCCTTCACGGTGCGAATTTCAGGTGCTGAAAATGAGTTGCTTTGCACCAGTAGATCTCCTGAATATGCAATGAAGAAACCCGCAGCAGCCAGAGCCCCAGCCAAGGCAGGAGATGAGACGGTGAGCTGGGAAACAAAGGTGAAGGAGAGAAGCAATGAAAGCGAAGCATTTCGTACAATAGCTAAAATACAAATCTCTGGAGACTCTAAGATATTGCATGAACATCAATTTCTCATGCCTATTGTCTGAGTGGCATTAGCGCGCGTAGGACTCGGCCCCCCTTCCTCTGGGCGAGGGGAGCATCATGGCAAATCAGGAAATAGCATAATTGAATCAGCTCCAGCACATGACAGGGCTTAAAACCCACCCAGAGGAGGCTCTGGAATGACCACATATCCCAGGCACCTTGGCATCCTCCCTGCCAAATTACTTCTGTGAGTCAAGCAAGCAAGATTTAAGCCGTGGCAGGAGGCAGTCCAGTCATGGATGTCATTAGTGGTCTCTCTGGCCATCTGAGAGACTTTATGAGCAAGGAGCTGGATGAAACAGCTTTCTAGAAACTTCTTCAGAGAAAAGACAGCTGAAAAAGAAGTGAGTCATGATGCTGCTTAGAGAGAGTTTGTTTTGAATTTACGAATAGAACGAAATGCTGGTAGTTCGTCACTGAGATAACACACGAGAGTCAGACCATGCTTCTGCAGGTTGGAGAGGTACCATTCCCATTCCTCTCTCCCTCCCCTTTCACCCCTACATAAAAGTTGACAATTAGTTTTTACTGCACATACATGAAGGGAGATACATGCTTTGGCCTCTATGTGAGAGCAATAATTCTCTTAAATTGATGTGTCAGCGAACTAAAACTCAATATTTTTTTTTCGCACGGTGTATTTTGCAGTCAGAGGACCTTCACTAATCGGAATAAAGCAATTTGGCTCCCTGTCATTGCTCACTGAAAACATATGAGCTGGTTGGCACATATGGCCTCCTAGATTTATCAGTGTCTCCCATCTAGTGCATGGGAGGTTCAGGGCTGCAGCTCGGAGAGGAGTGAATTTTTATGAATGCTTTTTCCCCTCCCTAAGAATTCCCAGAGCTAGATTTATTCCTCAGTTTCAGAAATATTTAATTTATTATCCATATCCCATATCCTCTTGAGGTCAAATCAAAGTCATATTTTACATTTTTTTATTTGCATTACTATGTCTTCATGGCTTTGTTCATGGAAATAAAAAGCACAACAGTCCAAAATTTGGGAGAACTACTGTTCCCACAACTCTTTTTTCCTCTCTTTCCTGAGAGTGCTGTGATGTGAATATACATAGCTGTCCTTTCAGCAGGACCTGTGTAAAATGGATTTGCTGCATCTTGCATCAGGTTCACGAAAGGCCAGCTGTGGTGTCATGTCTTTGTCACGCTGTCTCCAAGGAAGCCCTCACCTCGCTCCCAGCTGAGCTGGTGCCATTTACACTGATGCTGTGCTGGGGTAGATGGGATAGGCATGTTTTAGCAGTCAGCCTCTGCAGCTTGATTACACCAGAATATGCCATTTTGCCTCACTGACTCTGTGCCTTGTAGTCCCCACTCTCTCCTCACACAGCTCCAGGGATTGCTTTTTGCCAGCCCTTGAACTTGTTCTTTAGCCTGGAGGAACTTTTCTCAGCCTTCAGATAACGTGAACCACAGAAGCACACTGGGATCCCGCAGCAAACACCGCTGGTTTCAGAGAAAGGGGTGTTCTGCATCGGCTATGGGCAGCTGTTAGCGGACTAGTTACTTCAAAGCTGTGCCAAGGAGAATGATTGTTTGAGGTTGGAGAATTATTTGAGTGTCCAGGCAGCTCTTCCAGTGCCTGTTCATGACAGCAGGGGCAGCCCGGTCAGGGACAGCCTTCAGTGGGGAGAAGGAACGTGGTTGGATTCCCATCCTGGCACAAGGCTGGGGCTATGCTTCTGGTAGCACCACAGTGACAATCCTGTGTCTATGGTGACAGTATCCAAGGCCTTGTTACTGTCCTCTGTAAATGGCCTTTAGGTCAGATGGGACCTAAAACACAAGCAGTGCTTCAGTGGGAACCCGGAGGAGATACTTTAATAGTGGATGAAAAATCTTTTCAACGTATGTATTTGAGGAGTTAGTTTCTTGCTAACTATTCTCCTAAACCCTGCTCTTCTCTTAGCCCTTCTCACCTGAAACCAGAAATACTTTGAAAGCTGGCTTGGTAGGAGGCACATGGGCACTGCTGTCCCTCTGGTTATGGACTTGCCCTCAAGAGGATGTCAGCTGACTCCTGATCCATGCAGGAGGCTTAACCATCTCGGCCAAGCCTTCAGCTAGGACATGGCAGTCTGGAAAGTGGCAGCTTGACCTTTTCCATAAATGAGACATCTGTGCTTGACATAGAAAGGGTCAGTTGTGTGCCTGCCTTTCAGCCTTTCCCTGGAGGTGACCTGCTGGTCTCAGCAGCTGGGGAAGGACATGCTATCTTTGGCTTCTCCTGCTTTTATTCCCATCTACCTTTGGCATGTGGTGGAGGGAATGCTAAGAATATTGGTTAATAACCAGAGAAAAATATCTCAAGCCTTTGTAAATCTATTTCCCCTTTTAATCACACTCTCTCTAATGAGCTGTATTTTTCTTACTTATCATTTCCTTTGTTCATGCCCATTACAGAGTTACTCACCATTTTAGCTCAAACAATACCTCTTAAATAAGGGGATAATATTAAGTGTATCAGCACAAGGAGGGGAAGCTGATTTTAAAAACCGAAAGTAGTGCTTGATTTCCACTTCCAAAGCATTTAATTTCACCTGGTCCGCACTTTTAATATTTTCCAATAAAATAACTAGATGGGGGCACATTAAAATGGTCTCAGTTGAGCTGTTTTAATAAAAGGAGAAAGTTTAAAGAGCTCGGCCATGGATGAAAAGCTATTTAAAACAGGCAGGTTGGGTATTTCTGGCATGGATGCATGAGGTATCTGTCTCCACCTCTAATTAATAGGTCTATATTGTTCAGTTCTACAGCACTCCACATGACAGACATATGAAACACCCAAGAGACCACCACGTTGTCCTGTGCTGCACCTCACCCTCAGCATGGCCCCAAACATGTGTGTACAATTTATCCTGCCTGTGGGCCTTGGAAACTTATGGTTTGGATCTTTGTGCCTCACAGTCCTGTCAGTCTGGCAGGGCAGTTACAGCTTTTGGAAGTGAATTATTCCGGGTCATGCTGAGTTCCTGAAAAAATGACACAATCTTCTGCAGCACAGGTAGAACTGCAGAGTCCAGAACTGAGAACAGCATTAGTGGTACAAAGAAAACTTGCTTTGTTCTGCATCCTTCCCTGCAAAGGGTTCCCATTGGCATTTCAGGGGGATTTACACCAAGGTAAAAACAACTGGGTGCTTTTCCTGCAGTTGTGGGTCCTACCAGAACTACCAGGAAGCTGGACTTGCTTGAATGGGGAGGAATCACTCATTACCTATCTGAGCAATTCCCCGTCTGTGGGAATCTGGTAAAACTAAAAGAAAAAGGGCTATCCAATGGGTGAATACACTGGAGACCCATACAAAATACTCATGCATCAGCCTTGCTGCTGTGACCTGCAACCCCTCAGTCCTTTGTAACATGATCCCACATTTGTAAGCTATGAAACATTTAGAATGGTCTCTGATGATTTTCATATCTAAAGAACGGGAAACCAAAAAAAGATCTTTCTTTCTTTTTGAAAACCTGGCTTAAACAGGCTGTACATAATGAACAGTTTTCTATTTTGCCATACACGACTGTTGTGTACCAACAGGAGGAAGGTTTGAATCTTGTTTTGGATGTCTCAAAGTGCAGAGGCACAAGTTTTGCTGAATTTTGTCACGGAGAGAAATGAGAGACTATAAACTAGGATGGAATTCCCTTAAGAACCTGGCAGTGAATACATTTTCACCAAGGGTTTCTTGGTGAGGGATGGCCCCCAAAAGGATCATTCTTCTCCTATGTAAACATCCAATGCAAACCATGATGCTGTTGGTAGGTAACAACTCATCCATTGTGCAACTGCACAGAAACAGTATTAGTATCCCTGTAAAATGTAGTTACTGTCTACAAGGAATGCTCAGATGGCAAAAGCAGCATTAGAATTCTTTGTACACAAAGGAACTAATTAATTCTGGCATCAAATAAGGAGTGTGGGAAGTTAATTGTTCTAAACCCTATTTCACAGTTAGGTGTAGGAGCAAGTAGGACTGGGTGCATAAGTGATATTATGGAAAGAATGGTCAAGTGACTTGTGTGACATTCAATAACCAAGGGAGCAGCAGAGGCAAGGATTTATCCAGTTTCAGATTCCAGGTTGATCTTCTGTTTATTAGATCATATTAGATCTTGAAGGCTCTGTGGATATTGGTATGCTTTTATTGGCCACTTCCACTGCATGTTATTTCCCCATGGTTTTCAATCTTATCCTTTAAGGCCAACATTTGTTGTCAAAGATTATAACAATGTACAACAGATTACATTTTAATGGAGGATTCTGAAATAACGAGGTATATTTTCCTCTCTGCCTCCAGTCTCATTGCTTCCGGCGTGATCCCCTCCAGGACAAGGACATTGGAAACGTTAACAGACAAAATGATGTTGGAATTTGAACAACACCACCAAGTCACAGTGCCAAATACCTTTTCTGTGTTTGCATCTCTGAGGAGAGCTGTGCTGGTACAGAAGTTGTGAGAAAATATCTTCGAAAGGGATGCAGGAGGGAGTGGAAGACGAGGAAAGGCAGAATCAAAGAATGGTTGAACCAGGAAGGCACCTTTAGGACCTTGGCTAGTCCTACCCCTTGGTCAGAGCAGGTCACTTAGGTTGCTCAGAGAATGTCCAGTCAGGTATGAAATATCTCCAGAAATGGGGACATCACAGTCTCTGGACAACCTGCTGCATGCTCAACCACTCTTACACTAAAATGTTTTTTATTACGTTTAAATGGAATTTCTCTCCTGTCCACATTACCGTGTAACCCTTCCTTGCCATCCTATTCCACTACTTCTTCACTTGATTGCAAGGAACCACGTCTCTCCCATGTCAATCCTACTATAAAACACTCCTCCCCAGGTTGACCAGCCTGTTGACAAAGCTCCTTTGTCCTACTTCATCTGGTGAATCCCATCTCCTACCAGTCCCTGATGCTCAAAGAGAGCCCCACAATGATAAAAGCTGAATATCTGCTGTTGGTGTTATCTGCACAACCAGATGTTGACACACTGAATCTGTTTTTTCCTTCTCAAGCCCTTCCCCATCACTGGCAGAGTGGAAGACAAAACCAATTTAAAACCCTGTAGGTTTCCCTGGGTGTACACTGGTGGGACACAGCAATTTAGCTCAGTCTAGTGAGGCTCAGTAGGGGACCTGGGTGGCGTCCAGTGTGAAATGGCAGCTACAGTGGAAGAATGCTCCTTTTGTTTTTCTTCTGCATGATATGAAACCATCAATCTCAGGGACTCTGGCAAGACAGTCACTGAGTTTGGGAGTCCTTTTTCTCGTGTCATTTCACCTGCTGAAGAGAAACTACTGCAAAACAACCAATGTCAATACCATAGCTCTTGAATTTTCCAATGCAGCCTCTTCTCCATCTGGCACTGCCTCCTGCTGCTTGCTTTGAGATCTCGTGAAATCACGCTTGCGGGTGGTATGATTGTTCCTTGAGATGCAACACGAGAGAGGGCACCATCCCCTCCTGTACTTGCTGCATATTCCTTGTTGCCTTAGTTCTTTGCTCCATTTAGTGATGTGAAAGGTAGGAATGGAAGGGCTTTGAACAAGTCCCAGGGGCCTCAGAACAGAAAAAGGAATATATCTGAGGAAAGGGAGAGTATCTGAGAAGAGAGGAGTTATCAGCATGAGAGACCTCAAGCTGAGTGACTGAGAGTTGACGTTCCTTCTATTTATTTATAAAATTTGTAACTGTGAAAATTAGCCTTAGAAGCTGTAGCCCCATTACTGTTAGTTTTATCGTCCTTCTAAGACATACCCTGAGGCATTCCTAGAGATTGAATCCTACAGTCCTTTGCAATAAGCCCATAATTGATTATGCTATGGAGCTTTAATATGGGTTGAGAAATGGAATCCAGAGTAAATACATTCAGAATTTAGCTAGCAGACCAAATTTAAATCTGGTTTTCTGAACCTACCAGGATTATTCCTTCCCAGCTCATGATTTAACTTGAACTAGCCAATCTGAGAGATGCAGTGTGTCTGGGCTATCTGCTTGCTGGGTTTTTCTAAAGAAGTTTATCCTGTACACTTCACCTGTAAATTTGTAAAGATAAGATTAGATTCTAATATTATTCATTAGAGGACATTTTAGGTTCCACCTAGTACTTTCCCCAGTAAAGTCTGTCAATAATCTCATTACACACATATTTGCTGATTTCTTACATTTCTGAAAAAAAAGTATATTAAACAATATTCAAGGGAGTAATTAATTAGGTGGTGATCATCATTTGTCATTGTATTTCTCAGCTTAAAATATAGCCCACGTAACCTCCTAGACTTCTTCTTTTTTCCTGGTTCACTCATTTGACGAAAACGAATCCTTTCTAAAGAAGTTTTTTCATTTTGCTCAAAAATGAGGAATGAGGTGTTGGGCTCTTTGCCTTTCATTAGAAAGGTTCCCCTTTCCTTTCCCCAGGTGCTAAGGACCATATTATTTCCTTAGCTATGCAGGCGGCTCCTGCTGACTGTAGCTAATTCCAGAGCTTAAAGTGGGCTGACTTGAAGTTTCTTAAAGCACACCATTTGCTGCCTCAGAGGCATCCTAAACAAGCAAATCCAATGATGTTGGTACAAGCAAAAGGAATTTTGTTCAGAAATTACAGGATTAGCACTGTTTTCTGACCATTTTAAATCCTGGATTTGTTTCTGGACCATAAGTCTCTACAGAAAAATTTGCTTGTGAGATTCAGACTTCTGAGTTGGTTTGAGGTAGAAGGCTTTTGATTCACAACACACTTTTATTCAAAACTAATCCTCACGAAACCGTGTTATTGTCTCTGTGTGGTCTTCAGGGAAAAAATAATTTGTTTCATATTTCCCACTGGAAAAGAACTCTCTCTCTTTCTCACTCTCTCTTTTTCTCTCTCTTCTCATCAATAGCTACAAAATTGGTTAATTTCCTCAGAACCACTACACCACTGGGTCTGCTCTGTTAAGAAATCATACACAAGGATTGTGTGTTTCCACAGACAATGTTCTAATTCTGGTGAAGTCTCCTTTCACATGTTCCTACCAAAGGTTATGATACTGTATTTTTGTTTTCTATGGCCAAGTCAGTGGAACAAATGCAAGGTAAAGAGACAAAAATCCATGACACCGAATTGGAGAGAGATGCAATGAAAGAGCAAAAATATTTCATGGTTTGAGCTCTTCCTTACTTATCTCCCCTGTAAAAGGGCACGTGATACCTTTGACCCACGATGTTTGCAGTTGTACATAGGTTAAAATGCAGCAAAACTCGTGTGGGAAGGTAAGGCATGGGTCATGAGGTGTACATAAACAAAAACCCTTTAACTTAAGGTTCTTTAGCAAGCATAATGATGTTGTATTTGGATCAACTGTCAAGTTAAACTGAAAGAAAAGGGAATATTTGGTAAATTTTTAATCTGTTCCTCCTAACACTGACCTTGGTCAAAGTCGAGAAATGCATGCTTAATGTTATGCAATAAACTTAAATTTTAGCATTATCTTTTCTCACCTTTTATCTGCACTTTCATTGCTCCAGGGAGACCTTGCATGTAAACTACCTAATTTTTGCTCTGGCACTGGGAGGTACCTACCTCTGCATACAATAGCTCTCTGCAAAGATTTGCTGTAGAAAAAATGTTTATCCCCATCTGAAAACACCACTTAGAGCTGTTGGAAACAAGAGTAGATGATGTGGTCATTAAAACCTGAAGGTTTCATGTCTGTTAAGGGAGTTTTTGTTTCTGCTTTAAAGGAGGGTTGACTGCAGAGCTTCTGGCAGGAAGGGCTTGGGGGTGTGAGCAAATGTAGACCAAAATATAAAATCATTGTCATCTGTTTTGTATGGAGGAAGAACTTGGATTTGGAGGGCAGAGCCTAGCAAAACTGTTCCTTGTAAACTGTAAAGCTTCATTGGATAGAGAGACAAAACTCTGCATGGAGGTGAGGAAACAGAGATGTGCTGGGCTGAGAACCACTCAGGAAATTACATTCTCTAGGACAAGTCTCTCCTGGTTTCTTTCATTTTCACAGACTCATTTTAACTTTCAAAAAAATTTAGTTACTACCCCTTACAGTGATTCTGTTGCTTGATGGTGTTGATATCTGTTACCAAAGTGGACAATCTTCCCCTTTCCCCCTTATTGTCCTGGCACAATAAGAAAAAGAAATTACCCCAGCAGTTCTTGTCTTGGCAAGTTGTTTGTGGTGGACAGTGATTCTCTATCTTGCAAAACTCCTGTAGGGAGGAGAAACTGGTAACTTGCTGATAGATTGTACTGCCCCTCCTCTGGGAAGCACTCTCAGACCTCAGGAGTTACACACACACGCACAGAGGGTTATCTATGTGCAAGTATGTGTGTCTCTCTTTAAAATGCACAAATTTGGAGGGACAGTGAGCAGATTCTACTCCTTAGTATGTTTTTATGTGCATCTCCAAGGTTGCTCACATCTTCTTTAGCATTAAAGAGATTTCTTGATTTTGAAAGAGAGGATTTATTTCTAAGAACTTTGATTCTCATTCTCATTTATAACTTGACATATTTCCCCTCCCCTTATTTGCTTGAAGTGCGAAAACAAAACTGATGAAAAAGCCTGTGTTAGAATGACATCATCCCCCCACCCCCCATACATCTTATTGTAGTACATCAGTGTATTTATGAGGTCTTTATTGGACAGGACAAATTTATTTTTCATTTGTGCTGAATTGTTTATGCCCTTTTAAAAGTGCACTGCATCCTCAGCATTGGGCTTTCGGTTATCTGCCTGACAATGACGAAGTGTTATGTTCTAACAAGTGCATTAAGATCTTGTCCTGGTGGATATTCGGTGCTATTTGTGAAATGACAGTGATAAGAAGAGACATGGAATGATAAAGTGTGCATATATCTTAATTTTTAGTAAACTCCTCAAGCCAGTTCAAGTTGGTGGTGACCATTGATTATTGTCTTATTTGAAAAATCAGAATTCCCAAAGGAGTTTCCTCCTGTTCAGATGATTAAATTGGGGTCATATTTGCAAAAGAAGTCATTGCCAATTTGCAAAGTGTGCTTATGAAGATCTGCTTGCTTATTTTGGTGCCTGGATGACAGCTGACTGACCCAATGAGAGAGCTGCTACCAGTCCTAATTCTAGTCAAGTTATTACTTTACTAGCAAGTAGCTTCCAATTAGTATGCAGCGTCTGGAGTGATTTCATTCATGTTAGGCATGCTGGTCATGCTCCCGGGCTTGTGTGTTCTGGCTGGCCTCTGGCTAGCCTGGGAATCCAGGAGGTGCCGTGCCAGCCTGCTGCAGCTTTTCCAAGGGAATATGTAGGAGTAATTAACAAAAGCCTCTGACTGCCTGCACCAGCAGGACCTGTGCCATTCCAAGCCTCTCGTGGCTGATGAAAAGTCACTCACCACAGAGGCCAAGAGCTCAGCAAAGAGCATGGCTAGGGCTGGGGGATGCCTTCCTGGGCAGGAGGGGACAGCCCAACCCTGCCTACACCTGAAAGTACAGGCCAGCCATGGCAGGGGAGCTCCTCGGGAAGGGCAGGGCTCCGTCCGAGCTCTCAGGTCTCCAGTGGCATCACAAAACACACGTAGGGAAAAAACACTGCTGTGTGCCAGTTTCACAGTATCAGCCCTGCAAACGCTGCTCATGGATATGTCTTCCTTTGGGAAGTAGAGGAAAGCCTCTGTGCCTCCGAGGGGAATTTCCTTTCCGCTTTGTCTCCCTCAGGAAAATAAGCCCTTTAACTCAGGAACAAGGATGGCAGCAAAAAGAGTCTGTGAACTGTAGTCCTGTGGCCATTTGAAGTTCTCATCTTAGTTGGTCTTGGTGGATGGATCAGATCTGATTGAAAATAAGAGAATAAGTCACTATTGATGCTTCTCAGCTATTTTTTTTTTTTTCTCTCTCAAACTTTCCAAGAAACAAGGCTATTTTGAATCTTTTCTCCATGTTAATGAATACAGCCTCAGGATTTTTTCTCACCCAATTCCACACATCGCCTTGTCATCATATTAGAGAGTGCCACAGCATGGAGAAAAACTAGAAGATATCTCACTATATGAAGAACACGACGGGAGAGTGACACAGGCTAGAAGATGTCTATCAAATCAGCTCGTTGTCACAGAGGGGGAAGGGACACACATGGCCATTAATTTGGGGAAAAAATAGATGTGATTTCCCACTCTGATAGAATGTTTGTTTTTTGGGTTTTTTTCAGCAAACCCTCCATGGTTTCAGGGAAGTTTGTTTGGATTTACAGCAGAGGAAGGAGGAGAAGGGTGGAGGCCATGGTATTTAAACCTCCTCTGACCAGCAAACACAGCTATTGATCAGACACTGATTTAATCACTAGATTTTGCCTTTTCCTTCTCTATGTGTGATTTTCCCTGGAAATGAGCCAAAAGAAACTCCCTGACCAGCTAAGAACACAGTGTCATGCACACCCAGGTGACTTTCCCTGGACCCCTGTTACAGGGTCTGTGCTATTCGTGATGCTGCAGCTAAAAAGCATCAGAACTATCCTGCTTTATCAGCTCTTGTGTCCAAACTGTGGAGGGAAAACAGCACCAAAAGTGGGGGAGATCTCTTTCAAAAAACTCACCAGAGCTCCAGATTTTTTCGCTGTCAGCCTGGTGGAGACTTAATGCCAGCTTGTGATTACTTAGGGTATTGTATTTATGGCAAAGTGACATATGAAGCAGGACTTGACAACTCTGAGTTTGTCAGTAAGATAACTGAGATCCTTAAGAGCTCTGTTGGCTGAACTGTGGAGTCATCATCCTCCTGATTACCTGTGCAGCACTGGGATGGGGATCTGATGACCTAAAGAGGACACCTCGTGTCTAACCACGTTGGAGGCTGGAAATTCTGCCTTTAAGCTGCCTTGGCAGAATCTCATGTGGCCAGAGCATAATTGAAAAATTTGGTTCCAGGGCAAATTTGAAAATTAAACAAGGAGTTGAGGGAGTGGCCCCTATGGAAACCATGTCAATGAACAAAGAGCATCAGAGGATTTCAGTGATGTTTGTATAAGGAGCATAATGTTTGCTAGATTCTTGCGGGCTTTAACTGTCTGTCATCCTTCTACAGAAAAACAGCAGAAACTAATTGAAAGAAACCAAAACCAAATAGAGGTGTGATAAGTTACTTGAAATTCGAAATTCAAGTTATATGGCACAGTTTTGATAGGCGACATCATGTCACATGGAAGATTTCTGTTTGTTATTGGGGCAGTGCAATTTTTAGAAGATAATTTCCATTGCAGACACTTTAGTTTGCCTGCTGAGAACTCATCAGTTGGAAGAGGAGTATGTTAAAAATGAGAAAAAGTGGTAGATTTCTATTCTAAGATTTCTAATTTCTGTTTAACTCAAGCTACTAGCAAAGCTTTGGGGTGATTCAGTTAAAAGAATTAAAGACAGTTTTTTCCTGGATGCAGTTCCTTTGACTTAGAGGGACCACACAAAAACCATGTTCCCAAGGAAGTCACACAACTGTCTGTTCTTTGGCAAACTTCCAAGCCCTTTTCAGACTCTAAGCAACAATTCTCTCAGATATTTCTAAGGCTCCTACCATCAGCAGTTCTGTGTCCATCTCTGAGGTTTTCTTACTGTTTCCTTGGGGGTTTTTCTCTGTATTTGTACCTTTTCCTTTCTCTCATGCATCTGCGTACATACAGCCACAGAGCCCTGTCTTAAAACTACACCCAGTACACTCCATCCTTTCTTGCAACTGAGGCTCCTTATAAGCTCCATACATTCTCATTTGGGCCTTGACATGAGCCTGTGTTTTGGATGGACTGTGCTACTGCTTTAGCAAGCTAATTTAATAAAAGAGCTGATGGCTTCTCACACCGTAAATGAAGTGTAGATGCTTCGCCCAAATACGTTTAATCCAACAGAATGCCATTGCAAGTTTAAATACATTTTCTGACACTTAAACTGTAACACTGAAAATGGAGATGGAAGTGCAGTGTCTGGGACAAGAGGACCCTGGTCCTGTTTCGAGTGCATGGGTGCTCTTTGTACCACTGCACAATGTGAATGGTGATAATGCGTTCTGAAATGTTTTTTCCAAGTAGAGACTGGAACACACAGTCCTTTCAAAGGAGAAAGCTTTCATGGCTGTGCTTCTTGCCTACTCTCCATGAGCCTGAATTCAGAAGGCAGACAGAAAAATGTCAGAAATTCCCAACAGAGAAAATCTTACGTGAAGAAGAGCAGAATGTTAAAGAGGCAGTGGGAGAAGCTTCGTAGCAGCGGCCTCCACTTCCACTCAGGCAACACTGAGGGCTGATCCCCACCCCAAAATCCAGCTGCAACTTCTCCTAGTCCTCTTTGAAGGGATCACTTGCAACAGTGTTCTGCCTTTGCATGGCCGTGCGTCACTGAGCTACCGTGAGCATTTTCCAGGATTAACCCTGCTCTGCTCCTCAATTGGTTTCAACGGGTTTAGCAAGCCTTTTTTTAGCCAGCATGGAGAAGCTAATGCTCTTACTTCTCAAGCTTTTTAAAAAGTGCATGAAGCCAGATCATCCCCTCCCAGTTTTGCCACAGAAGGGATGTAGCTAGCAGAAAGCCTCCAAAGATAGTTTGAAATCTTTTCAAGGAAAGGAAATGGGGCTTAAGAGACCTCAGCTCTCAACCTCCTTGTCCTCAACACAGCAGTGTGGCTGAAGGTCTCTGTCAAATCCCAGAGAATTGCACAGGACTGTCCCATTCCCTGGAAACATGGGGGCAAATAGGTCAGAAAACACATGATTCACAGTGAGACAAACTCCCTGTGTGGACAGTCTTGAATTCCAGACATTTAGGTAGACCTTCCCAAGAGCAGAGTGTAAGTCAGCCCCAACATTCTCACAGAGATCTGAGCTTCCTGGTAGCTTGTGTGAATCACAGGTTGGGTTGTGACTGACATAAATCGTTCATGCTGGACTCTGTGCAGAAGGACCAGCCTCCAGCTATGCAGACTGGGCAGCAGTATTTTACTCTACTAAGCTGATGGACAGCATTCAGCATTTTTTCTGTTCCTGCCTCTCTCAGGGATGAGAGAGGAGAAGCCCCTCGGATTGCAGCAGGCACTTTGGTGGTGAATGCCTGAGAGACACATTGATGTTCTACACCAAGGGTTTGTGTTCCTTCTGGATCAACAGCAAAGTGGGACAGAGAGAAGGCCTCCTGGATCCTGTTCTGGTGCTTTACTCATGGATAAGGTGGACTTATTTGTTTGGATGGCTTCAGTGAAACTGTTAGTAAACACATTTTATTTCTTAAGAGTTGGAAGGAGTCAGGCACAGTTCTGCTAGGCACAGTACAAGGACCCTCAACAGTTGCCCTGAAAAGCTTACGAGATAAATAAGATTCATGTGAGACTGGGGTATTGCTTTTTTTGGTTTTGAGGTTTTTTGAATGTGTTCTGAGGTTCTTGAAGAGTTAAAAATAATGTGTGTCCTCCCAGGAGACAGAGCAAAAGCACATCCAGAGGGGAAAAATTTTGTTTCCAAAGCCATAATCCTCCTTCTCACCAGGAGCAATGCTGAACAGAGTAATTCAAAAACTTCTGCAAGAGAGAGGGGGAATCACAATTGGCTGTGGCCAATCATCAGTAGAAACAGTTTTCTGATGTCAGCTTGGCTTCTATGTAATTTTAACTGTCACAAAGATTTGGAGGAAGACTGGGTGACTCATCACACCTCTTTACCCCTTTTTAGGCAAAAAAACCCTTAATGGCTAGCTTAAGAGCTAAGTAATAACTGGTTATATAACCTTGTTAAGTACATGGCAGAGCTATGGAAAATGGCTTTTCATTTTGGCTTTCCACTGACTCAGAGATTTTGTGTTTGTCAAATCAGGCTATTACGGAGCAGCAATGGAAGAACTAATGTAAACTAATTTTGGACTGCTGGAGCAGCTGGTCCTCCTCTTTCCCCGCTACAGGCTGGTCACACAAAGTTCTCTCTGCTGCCCTGTTCCAGGGTGAGTAATGTTTTCATGGGTGCTAGGCTAATCTCAGATGGAGGCTTGATTTCATATGCAGGGTCCAGCATGTGTCCAGCATCTGATGGGTCTGCAAAATGAAAAGGGCAGAATTCTTCAGATGCAATTTTATTAGAAAATATCTGCTGAAAGCATTTTCTGTCCTTTTTTTTTTTTAATCTGAACTAGAAATATTTTAAAAATATCCCCCTATTTAATAATTTCTGTTCTCTGTGTGTTTGGTAATTGTGGTTTCTTGACATCCAAGGGTAGGTTTATCTTTTCCATTTTCCCAACAGGAGGAAGAGTGAGTCATATGAACTGAATGAAATTTTTCCACAAAACCCAGAGAGCTCCGAGAATTCAGTTGAAGTCTGGGTATTTGGCTTAGGACTGTAAGAGGGTTTACTGGAAGGTTTGCTATTTCAGGATTATTCCAGGTGGCGACTTTGCAGAAAGGACCAAAACTGAGTGGAGGGCAGCTCTTAATCAGAAAGTCCATTGTCAGAATTTTGGATGTCTGAGTACAAGGGATGCTGGAGAAAAGCTGATGTGATCTTCTGCATGTGAAGCTGCCTCAGGCCTTCCTGCTCCAGAGCACAGTCTCACGGATTTACCTTTGCATTGTGAGCTGCTGAGTTTTCTTTAAAACAGGCACACACAGAGACACACACACAAACAAACATATATATAAAATGTTCTTGCCATACACCCAAAAGAAGAAATTCAGATCTTATTAACTGATAAAAGACTAAATAGCCCCCTTGGAAAGCCCACTGTCCTCCGCCTGGCTGTAAGTGCTTGGTACCAAGGGCGGTGATCCATCAGTCCCACACCTGCGGACCACCCTTTCCCTACAGCCCAACCACTGCCTGCTCCATCGCAGCTGGGCTCTCCTCCTTGCCCAGATTTACTTCTTGAACACTGTGTGACAAGGCCAGCATTCAAATGAGAGAGAGAAAGGAGTCAGAAGCACAGGTTCTGTTCACCTCCATGTAGAACTCTTGGCAAAACTATGGAACTGAGCCTAGAGACTTTCAGTGACATTTTCTGCCCCCAGTACTGCCAGCAGCAGGGGAGGTGCTGTAGCTGTAGCATCAACAACATTGACAGCCCCCAAATATTCATTGCGCCACTTAACACCTTGAAGAGATTCTGCTATACATCCTGGAAATGGGAACCCCCATAATTTCAATGTTCATTATTTTTTCCCGTGCTTAGTACCTTAGAAAATTTCTCAAGCTGCTTCCCCATCAGAATAGGGGCACCTTCCCTTGCATGGATGGCTCATGAAATATCCACAACATCCCCAGAAGCACTGGAGTACATAGGAGACTATGACTGGAGGAAATCTGGGTTTCCTCTCATTTTCATTTTCATTTTGAGACTGAAATTGAAACAATTGCATTCATGAAAATGAATGTGCTCATAATGATAATTTCACCTTTCTTTTTTCCTCATTTATTATTAATATCAGGGCACAGTTTCATATTCCCATGTAGCTAAAAGAAATCAGAGTTTAAATAAAATTAATTGTCAAGGTTTAAATAAATTTAATTGCCTGTTAGAAAGTGATAGAGGCAAGGAATTCTGTTCCTCATTCTTCCCCTCTCTCAGCTGTCTCAGCCTCAGACAGGACGATACTTTACATCTTCCCTGGCAAAGTGGTTCTGGGAAAGGTCTTCCCATCCCCGGTATACATTTTCACTATCTCCAGGTAACTAAGAATAAAAAGTGTTCCATAACTTTAATAAAATTCTTTTCCTTCAGTCAGATTCTTAGTTTTGCATTGTCAGTGTTTTCTGAGCTGGGTTTCCCTTTCACTCTCAGTAAATTTAAAAATGAGTGTGGTTTATGTGGGGATCATTCATCCATCCATGCAATCCACAGCAAAGAACTGTTTGGGAAAAGACCTGGCATAACTTCATCATAGAAATTACAAGGACACAATTTGGTACAGCTTTAATTGTTTTTTCCAAATTTGTCACTTTTTTGAGAAGGAAAGGTAACTTAGCAGTAAAAAATATGTTTGTTGTTTGATCTCCTGCATTCTATAGTATTTGCATATATAGTGGCAGGCTTGTCATCTATCTTTAGCTAAAAGTACTGTGAATTTTGTGTGCAAGGTGTTTTTCACTGATGTGCAGCAGGTATGAGTCCAGGCAGGTGCCTTTATTTCTCTGTCTTGCACCAAGGTAAATCTGGAGGGTTTTGTTCCTCCAAATCACCTCTGGATCTAGATGAGCACAGCTGAATATTGAATCTGCCACACCGTCTTCTCAGCACAAAGGCTCTGAAATGGATTTGTGAGCCTTAAATCAGTCCCTGGGGCATCCTAGTCCACACTGTAAAACCGCCGTATGTAAATTGTCACCGTTCAATAAGTTGCTCAGGAGGGAGGGAGGACGGGATGGGAATTGGAAGTTTCTCATAGCCCATGCTGAGTTTCAGACAGAGGTGCCCTTCCAGTTCAGAAGTCTCTGAAAAGCAGGGGAGGAGATCGTATGGCTGCCATATGGACTGTGTGTGCCAGATGGGGATGTTCCCTCCTTTACTCCCACATTCTGCAGAAAAACAGAAATAAAAAATGAAACATAAAACCCAAACCCTTTTCCATTCAGCCATAGGAACGGTGTGGAAGAGGAGTACAGGCCCTCCTTCCAGAGTATTTATCTGATAATTCATTAGCTGGCGTCCCCCATTTTTCACCTCTTCAGGGAAGTCTGCTCAGAATTTATTGCTGAGACATTAATGAATTTTTAAGCCATCGGGGAGCAACGTAAATAAGTAGTATCCTGGATTGTTACATAGCCATTATCAGGTCAAAATGAATGCACAGGGACTGTTCCTTCAAGCAAAGAGTAAATCTTAACGAGTTACAAGGCACTGAGTCCCTCACAGGAATCCCTGCATGGCCCCATTCAGTGAGAGTCCAGCAGTTTCCTCGACCCTCTCCCATCTGAGGGGTGAAACAGTGTCCCCCAAGGAGAATATTTTGATTTTCCATCTAGGCCTCAACAATAGCATTTTGTGGTTTTATCGTGACAGAAGAAAAGAATAATTAAAAAGTTAAAGTGCCCTTGGCCTTGGCTTTTCCTTCCGCTGGCCAGGCAGGCAAGGTTTAATCATATGGCTGTGAGTATTTATATTAACTTTAATAGAACTGGTTACCGACTTTATAAACACAGGAAAAAAATGAAGTAGCAGTTTTTATGATGGGACCAATTCTAAGAAATCTTGTCTCTAGTGCTAGGACTGGATTTGTTTATTTGTTTGCTTTTTACTCTACAGAGGAGAAAAAACCCTTTCCCGTTCCAAAATAGATAATCATGCGTGAAAACCAGACATGTAAAATATCACAAGCAAGGATTCACATGCCCTGATGCCTTGAGTCCAAAAAAAAAGGAGTCACATTACTGTCAATGTGCTTTGGATCATTAGCTCTTAAGCCTCTAATGATGTTCCCTAATGACTCTGCTGTTCTTCCTCCTCCATCAGACTCTCTCCAACCTGCAGAAGGTGTGCTAACTTTTCAGGGTTTTGCTGTAGGAGAGCCTTGAAAAGACACGTGAGTATCCCAGTAATATATGAGACTTTACCTGTTGGGCGTCTGGGATGTAATTTACAGGAGGTTGTATCCACAATATTCATTACGTGAAGGCTCGGGTTCTTACTCATTTTTTATTTCATTCGTTTATTCTGCTACAGGAATGAGAATAAAAAGGAACACCTGTCCCACGATTAAGACAACTTGCCATTAATTTAAAACTGCAATATAGATGCTGGTTACAGAATTGTCTCCTCCCTCCTCTCCTCACACACACATTTCCATACACTAACCAAAAGCCAGCATTTTTCCTGGTCAGGTCCAAGGCTGGGGCAGACCAGCACCATGATATTGCCTTCAGCTTTCTCTGTGTGAGGTTTGGCACCCATAGGCTTTGCTCTGCATGGATAGAAAGCTCCCTTCTCTCCAAAGTCACAGTGTACTCTGACTTTGTTTTCAGTCTGCCAACACAGTTTACATTTCTTTCCAAAACTAAGGGTGACCAGGGCCCCACCTTGCAGCCCCACTGTGGCAATTAAAATTAACCCTGCCCACATGCTCCAGGCAGGGATACAGCCTAAACGGGTCTTAGTCAGCCACTTTTTTCCACTTGCACCTTCTCTACCTCTCAGAGAAGTTGTTCTCAATTTAAGGGGGAGCAGGACTTGACCCTCCAGGCTGGCTGTAATTGCAAAAACATAGGGAAAATTTGTAAGCCACATGCAGAATGTAGGAAATGGTACTTTCCATCAAAGTTGTGCAGTAGGGAGTCCTCAATATGTTCAGAGGGTTTATAACTTAGCTTGCTGTTTTCTAGGTGCTGGAATAGTACATATTTGGGAATAATCTCTGACCTCACCCCTTGCCCATCTGGCCTCTTCTTACATTTTTGTCACACAAAGACCGCGAGAAAGACCACAATTATTTCGGTCAGGAGCTCTATCTTGCTGCCTTTTGACACTGCTGCTGCTCATAGTTAGAGAGCCTTTCAAGGAACAAGACTTTCTCAGCCTGTGTCTCAGAGCAATCAGCACGGCAGCACCAAGGGAATCCTCCCTCTCCTCACACTGATGGAAAAGGCACAAGAAAATTCTTCACAGGGAAAAACCTGGAGGAAAACACTGGTGAGTGAGCAGAAACATTTCTGCTGGCTGACTGGAGAGAAATGCAGCATCCCCTGTGCAGTCTGAGCCCCCGCAGCCAGGCCGGTCACCCTGGGGAGGTTTGGCTCTTTGGCTCCAGCCAGCTCCGGCACCTGCAGGGAGCCAAAGCGCCAGAGGCGGCTGCAATCCCTGGAATGAATTGCCCTCTAGAGGTACTTTGCTATCTCTCCGCTGAACTTCCTGGAAGCCAGGACAGTTCCTTGGACTTTAAAGAGCCATTAAACAGCCACAGCTCAGCGAGGTGAGTGCTCCCTAAATCCCCAGAACTCCCCTTCCTAAGGGGGAATTCACCCCTTCAGGATCATCTGTCCTCCCTCTCTATCGCCTTGGTTGGGCACGGCAGGAATCATTGTGCAATCAATATTATTAATACAGCAAACCAGCACTGGCTCTAAATATGCACACACCAAGCAAACAAATCGAAACAGCAAAAGAGGTCTTTGTGGTAGCACAGCTTCAAAGCTGAGGTTGTAATCACACAGAAGCTAAGGAATGCAAATGTGTGGTAATCAGAGTATTGTAACTCATCCATCCAAATGTTAATAGTATTTTCTCACCATATATTACATTAGCATTAATGGTTTAGGTTCAAATTCTGCACTGTTTTCTATAATTATGACTCATTTTTCAGCTAAGGGGACTATCCATGGTAATAAGCATAGCAGCAGCACAATTTTTAAAGGCTTATGTGAGCACGCCGTGTGTGTGATTCTCCCTGTAATAACTTTTGAAACCCTCTGGCCAAAGCCAGGCAAAATGCAAAAGCACAGAAAGATTGCTTAGGTGATTCAGCTCCTACAGGTGTGTGAAAATAGGGAGTTGTGAAGAGAAGAGAGCTGCCACTGGACAGGATGCCGTGCTGCAGAATGAGCTCAGCCACTGCTGGGCACTGGAGACCTCCCACTGTCTCACAGGCCCTTAGCCCACCAGAGAGAGCACCTTCCCAAAACAAGGGAGAAACTCCTCATCTCTCAGCTGTCCAAGCATTTTTCTCATTCCAATGCCAGTGTCTACAGAACTGCCTGTTAACTGAATGGTGTCTTAAAGCAAGTGAGAGAACATATCACAACATGTATTTTAGTGTGCCATATTCTGCAACTGTCCTAAAAGAAAGATAAAATTAACTCCTAGGTTGCTCTGGGTGTACAACCTGACTGCTGCCCTCCCAAACAAAAACACCATCACAGTGACACAGGGCTCTGGTGCACCCAGGCTCCTACACTCGTGCCCTTCTCAGTATAATACTGATAATAACAACAACAGCAATGCCTGGATAAAATCCATTCATATGGAAAGTAGCAGCAGGCTAGACAACCCCTTTGCCTTGCATCATGCAGGGAATCTTGCTTCATCATGCTTTCCCCCCCTGCTCTGGGTCTTCCTCAGGTATGGATAAGGTGCATGCAAAGAGGAAATTCTTAAGCCAATATGAATTCTGTTACCTGAAAACACAACAAAGAATATCAAGGGATTTCATTCTAAAGGTTGCTCGAATAGACTTGCTTTTCCTACCCTATAAAGGAGTACAGAATAAAAGCGTGATTGATTCTGTGTCACAAGTACAGTGATTATTAAGGTGTTACAAGCCAGAGAGAATTGTCCTTATTTTATTAGAAAGAGTCCTGGAAATTAAGTTTATTTCTATCTTGGTAAAATCAAGTCTGTCTCCCATCTGTCTCCACCTCCTACATAACACTCAGGCATGGTTGTGCGAGATAGTGTCATTGATGCTTGCTCCTAATTCCCTGCTGCACTTTGCATATGTAAATCCCCAGTCCCCCTGAGCAAACACATACAAAGCAGGGAACATCCCCATGTGGTGAGAATGTTTCAGCATCTCCACTTCAGAAGTGGTTGAAAGGAAGTATGGCAGGAAGGAGTGGTGTGGTTTGTCCTCGAGCCAGCTGGTGATGGAACCAAAACCAGAGCATAGGAATTGCCATGCTGGGAACCTTAGTCTAGGCTGGACCCCTCCTTTATTTCTGTCATCTGAACCTTCGGGAGAATGACCCAGCCATTGTGGGCTCTGCATAGGCTTATGGACACTAAAACCAGTCCCACTCTGGGTTTGGTATTCATGTTTTTTTCCAATGACATTGAACTTTGAGCTGAACTCCACCTGTTCTTTTCCCTAATCATCAGCTTC
Organism: Picathartes gymnocephalus; assembly: GCA_013390045.1. Classification (NCBI taxonomy): domain Eukaryota; kingdom Metazoa; phylum Chordata; class Aves; order Passeriformes; family Picathartidae; genus Picathartes; species Picathartes gymnocephalus. The sequence continues at coordinate 545,481 of WEKY01048653.1, read as the reverse complement.
CCTTTGCTTATATTCTTAAGCGTGGATGAGAGCGGATGGCAGGTCGCTGGGTTAATCTGCATCTAATCCACAGCACAGTCACGATGAGGAGCAGAAACCCTGTTTAGCTCCCTGCTGTGAGCACTCTCCTGCCTGCTGGGGGTGGGAAATCCAGCAAGCTGATGCACTTCCGCTGCTTTTCCACTACAGAGCCTGTGACAAGGAGGTTTCAGCTCTGAATGGGACCGTTTTTGTGCCCTAGATAGGAGCAAGCCTTCCTAGTCTTTTGTGGGCAGACAAGAATGTTTTCTTCTTGAATTTTTAGTCAGCTGTGCCCCAAGAAACACTTTTTGTCCTGCTGTTTTTTCAGAGCATTTGGAGAAGAGAACAACGTAGGCAACCCTGCTCATCAGACTTGCTCTCTGTTTTCGGATCTCAGACTTGTATTCTGTCCAGCCTGAGTCACTGCTGTTGGAGTGGCCCAGTTTTGCCTTCCCTCACCCCCTGCTTTATTAGTGACAAGGAGGATGACTGTGCAGCAGCAATGCTCTGCCGTGAGATGTTCCCTTTGTGTAAGCCTTCTTTTGTATTTTGACATTTGTGAATGTTCTCATCCTTTAACACGCAGGCAGAGCCTAAATTTCAAAGGTAATCGCTGCCTGCAGTGACAACGTCAGACGAATATGGGCCCCGTGTTTTATCCATTCAGGCCCACAGGTAAATAATATGGGGGTGGCAGCAATGATGCACACAGGACCCAGGCTTCAACCTCAATTTTAGCCTGCTTTCCAAAAGAGAGGAGCTGTCTGTAATTCCATGTTAGTTCATTCAACCTTCCCACAATTTCAGAGCCTATTAGCAGATTTTCACTGAATTTGAGAGAGAGATGTCCCAAATATAATTAGGTCTCCGAGTCTTTATAGACCAGGCAACTGAAGAGAGACTTTACAAATTCTCCAGTGAGGGAGAGGCCTCTGTATGATTCTGTCTGTCACAGACATAAACAAATCCACAGGGCTTTGCTCGCTCTTGAGACCCAAACTGATGGCAAGCCAGACTTCTCCAGGTCACTCATTCCCAAAATAAATTTGTGCCCTAAGTTCATGAGGCTCTGCTCCCATGAACTTTTATACAAGTGAGTGGGTTTGTTCTCACAGTCAGTCCTACCCCTGGGCAAGGGGCAAGGATTGCCAAGGCATCCTGCTTCTGCTATGGAGGAACTGACTTGCATCACTTCTTTATCTGGGGAAACTCCAGCCTGGAGAGTTGCAGTTCTCAGGCTGCTTCAGAAAAGGACACCTTTTTGTCAGCTCTTGGAGGGGCAGGGAGCAGAATCACCTCAGTATTGGATGAACCTTTAAAAAAAAAGTGGATTCACTAATTCACTGAATGTGGCCAGGGAAACATAGAAATGATTTTAAAAAATCCCTTAGGTCAATAACCAGTCTGCTTTTGGAGAGACACAAGGGATCAGGGGGCGTAGGTTTAATTAAGCCAGCCAAAAACTGAAGGGAAAATTAGAAACCATTTCCAACAACGCTTTACAAAAGCTTCCCATTGAAACAGACGCATTAATTGAATAGGAGCGGAGCCGTACTTTGATACATGAGCCCCAGCCCAGGGTGCCTCTTGCTGCAGAGAGCAGCATTGTAAGGTTTCATTCAGAAGCAGCAATCTCTCACCGTTATCCTTTCCTCCTTGGCAAACATCAGCTCCCTCCCTCTTTTTTTTTTTCCCCTCTCTCTTCAATTAAATGTTTAATTAAAGTACCATGACTCCCTTTCATTTGGAAAAGTAATTGAAGACACTAGAGTGTAAAAAACAGGCTGAGAAGCAAGCCACACACAGCACAGAGCATCAGCAAGGCCTACAAAAATGTAGCCCTTAATTTGCCTTGGTGCCACATCGAATTGGGGTGATGGTGAGGCGATACAGCTGCAAGAACATCTGGAAGGAGCTGATAAAGATGGGTTGGGCCCGAAGAAAGCACTGAGTGCAGCTTGCTTTTTTTCCACATCCTGAATGGTCAGCTCAGCACAGTTGGGAGAGAAAAGCGAGGCTCACAAAGATGCAATTTCTGGTAAGTTTTCATGTAGTGATTCAGGAGAGCTTGTTGAGTTGCTTGATAAGCAGGCTGGTGCCTAATAAGTATTTTCTGCTGTATCTTGTAGATCAGTCTTCGTCAGGTTACATGGTGGCTCATCACCCTGACACGTTCCAGGACCAGGGAATGCCTCTGCTCTGGCTGCATGGCTCTTTCTCCCCAATATCTTTAAGAAACCTTAGCAGAAATTCGTGGTTACACAGATTATCTGGGCAGCCCATTTCCAGCTATTGGCTTGAAGATGACCTGGTTAAATCTGACAGTTTGGCTTTCTCAAACAGGCTTAAAAGCAGAACACGAGTTCCTGCTTTTCTGTAACTGGGGGAATTCCACAGAGTTTGAGCTTTTAATGCCTTCTGAATTTTCTTGCCAATAGCATTACATTTCTCTTCACACATCTTTATTAGAAAATACTTGAGTTTGGATAATTTTTCTCACCACCTTTAATTGCTGCCTCATGCCTCTGCCATACCCATGCACACCAAAAAATTTCTGCCCTCTGATGAACTGCTGCAATGGGGAGCTTCTCCTTGCAGGCTGTGCTTGGCGCTGTTTTTACCTGCTATTTCCAACCTAGATGAATGTTTGTGTGGTGCACAGACTTGCTTGATTGATTGAGGCCAAGAACAAGGCAGCTTGATTCATTACTGGAACAGTATATGTGCATGTCTGATTGATAGGGGAGGGCTTGGAAATGAACCTGGGTCAACAGTCAGGCCCAGGGCCTATCTAGAGGAGCAGGCATAAAGTAAAGCCTAACCAGCCCCCTCTGCACACAATGGCTCGGTGTGCAGCATTCTGAGGCCGTGACTGGCTTCCCAAAATTCCCAGCACTGCAGTGCCCACACCTGAAGAAGGCAGTACTAAATGCTGTGGGAACTTTGCTGCTGGGCTGGGTGAGTTTTCTCCCCAGGTTTCTCTGACTGCTCCTTGGGCAAACAGACAGAGCTACAGCTGAGAGCTGCTGGCTCTGAGTGTGCACAGGACAGCCCATCAGCAATTTTCTGGCATGCTTCTCTGGCATTGCAAAATCGAATACACCGGCATGGAAACACAATTGGAAACATGTCATTTCTGATGAGATACTCCCAGAAACCAGGCAGATGCAGAATGACATCCTCCTTGCCAAGCAATTTTTGAAAGCTTCCCTGCCTCCCCCCGCAGCAGCCCACCTGGCAGGCTGGTGGGGAGATGGCAGGCAGGGGATGGAGTCTGCCAAGCCTCAAGCTCCTGGGTCCTTGGCAGAGGGACTTCCCAGGGCTTCCTGGCTGCTGGACCTGCTGGGCAGCCTTTGAGCCCTGGGAGTGCTCTGGAGAGAGCAGCAGACAGCCAGCCTACGCTGTGAAGTCTCAGGGAATTCCTACTTCAGCCCTGCAGTAGAGACACAGATTTCTATCTTTATATGTGTTCCTTCTCTTTTGGAATCGAATTTGGTGGAGGCTTGTTTCCTTGGCTAGGTTTTTTATTTCCTTGTTTCCTTTGTTTCCCAGGGCACAGGAAGAGCAGTTTCTAGTCATCTCTTCTATGAATAACTTTTGGTAAGAGGACACTGGGTGTCTTACAAGGATTTTTTTCCTCCTGTAGTGCTGCTCCTCCTTGGATCAAACAGAGCACTGGAGTCAAAGATGTAAGGTGGCAGTGGGTGAAATGTGCATTTCACTGTTTCTTTCCCAGCACCTTCTAACCTTTCAGAAAATCAGTTGATCAGGTACCTAATGATCCTTCCTTTTTTTTTTTTTAATTTTTTTTTTTTTTTTACTGCAGCTTTACCAGAGTGACTTCACCTCAAAGGGTCACTCACTTGGTGGGAATTGAACAGTCAGTGGGGCAACAAACAGGATCCTGATGTCACAGATCCCTGCCCTGCCTCTGCCAGGCAGTGTCATGAAGATTCACCCTGGCCCCCCTGGCTCTAGTGCACACGTGCTCACAACCACACAGTTCTGCACAGGTTGGGAAGAGGCACAAGAGAGCCTGTGTGAGATCTGGGCTGTCCCAGGTCCTCCAAGGACCTTAAGTGATGTGATTGTCCTCGTGCTGCCCTGATTACCCTGGCAGTCCCACCTCCATCCTGACGTTGTGTGGGCAAGGTGACACTCATGTGACCACTGTGTCCTAGAGGGAACAAGGAGCTGCTCACAGGCTGTGGTCCAAAATGCTGCTAGCAGGCACTCCCAGGCTATTTGATATGGGTCAGTTGGTGGATTTTGAGGGTTTTAGTTGAGGGGAAATACTTGAAGGCAGCTCTGAGGCATTCCCCTGTTCAAGAGCCTGCAGTGTGCGTCAGCAGCTCTGGGCTGCTTTGTCCTGAGGGATGGAAAGGGAGGCCAAAGAGGGGAGGGAAAGACCAGTGTCCCAAGGCTAAGCTGGGAGACAGAAAGCTCTGCCTGGAACAGTGTCAAGACCCACCAGAGATGTCAGCAGGATCTCCCCTGCAGTAAACCCTTAGGGGTCATTTGGTGACGTTTCCTTCTTGGCACAGCTGCAAACACAATCTATTGCCTCTGTTTTGCTCTCTGGTGTTGTTTTCCCAGTGACTTTAGTGTTGATCTAACATAACCACTGCATCTCATTCCCATCCTAGGGTGATGTATAATATGAGGGAGGCCTGTTTTTCATTACTGTTGAACTTGCAGCACAGGAACTTTCTCTGACGCAGTTCACAAGGGGGTGAGGGGCTGGGAGGGAGGGTTAGTTATTACCTCTGTTTCCTCTGTTGGAGCATGGGCTTCTCTATCAAGCTCTGCCATCTCTCCCATGGGCCAGCAACTAATTCCTCCATACCCCTGCACGCTGGAGCCTCTCTTTATAAGAGACTTCCAGTCCTGACAAATTATCTGTGCTGATTTTGTGACATGAACTGTTACCCATTAGGGAATGAAGTGGCATCAATAAATTCATTTCACTTACAACCTCACACTGTGCATGAATTGAAGTTCTAGAGGTGAAAGACATAAATTTACCAGGTGGGCAGGCACACAGCTTCCCCTAGGACTGCACTTCACCCTTGCTACGTGTGCTGCTTCTGCTGGGCCAGCCCAACATTTATTTTGCATAGAGTAGATTTGTCCTGTTCCATGCACAGTACATATGATTTATATTTGCTTCAAATAGCTGTGTGAATAGCCTCACAACAGGACAAACTCCTGGTTGTCCCTTCACCAGAAACACACACCAACTTCAAACCAAACACAGCCTTTTGCTTTACAAGATAAGAAGAGTTAGTATTTGAGTACTATCAGGCTATGCAGAGTCAGTAATTAACGAGTTCTCCCATTTCCCTGGTAGGGGAAGTGAGACAGCATTATTTATTAGACAGAAAGGAGTTCCCATACACGTGGATCTACATCTTAGTCACTCTGATGTTAAATTCACTAAATTGTTCCAGCAGAAAAGGCTTTCCTTCTCCCCAAACACTCTTGCCAGTCAAGTGGCTGAAAATTTCACTCATTTACCCAAGTGAAAATCTCACAGTCCCCCAGACAAATAGAAACTTCCAACCACTTAGTTAAAAGCCTCTTGTCATGTAAGACTGCAGAGAAAGGACTAAAAGAAAGAAGAAAAGGCTTTCCCCAAAAGGAACAGACAAAAGTACACACAGAGGTGGAGAGGAATGTAGCTGTCTTTGTGTCTCCACTCTCCATCATGACAGGGATCCTGTTAGGTTGTGCACCGTGGACACTGAGTGAAGGCAGCCCCCAGCCTGGAGCACTCCCTGACCTTGTCCCCCCGTCTGAATGTTTGGAATGGCTGTTTTGGAATATAGTTTACTGGACATAATATAAAATAAGGGGTTTTGAGGCTGAGATCTCTGCTTTCCTTTTCTTGCAAAGAATTAGACATGGTCATGGGTGACAGGTCTTTAAACAGATATTAAAGGAAAGGAACAGACAGGGATGTGCCCTTCATCACCCTTAACACATCTGCAAGTGCAGGTATTGTGGGATGGGCGGACGGAGTGGAGTCACAGAGGGTGTTTAGGCTCACATTCTCTCCTAAATTGCTTAAGACAGAGCACTGGGCATGACAGGCGTCTTGTTTGACACAGTGAGACATTTTTTGTGCTCTTATGTTAAAAGGGAAGGCTGAAAACTGCCTTCAGAAGCCATAGGAGGGGAGGCATGGTTTTGCTGGGTTTTCCAAATGCAGCAAGCACTGGAAACACCTCCAGGGTTTCTGCTGGCTGAGCTGCTGCCTTTTTGCTTTCATCCAGCAATCACACACTTTCCCATCCCTCTGAGGATCAGACCTACCCCCAGCAACAGCATACAAAGGTCACAGTTCTTGTGAATGTGCAGGAAAATCTGAACAGTGCTTGGGCAATGAATCTGGACAGGAAATAGTCCCTTTTATATTGTTTTCTTGTTTTCTGGGGTTTTGAGGGGGGTTTTACCTTTTGGCAAAAACATCATATTTGGGAATACTGTCTAAATGCATCACAGTGGTTGTTGCTTAAAAGCTTTAGTCTTCTCTTCACTTCTATACTCTGTGCTCCCTGCTTCAACTACATTAATTCAATGAACTGAATCTCATTTTTGTTAAGCATCCTGTTGACCTCTCTTTAGCTACAGGAAGCTCTTCACCACAAACATTGTCTCTCTCCATTCATAGCTTGTCATCTCCACAGAAGAGAGATTGTGATCCTCTCTCTGCCTGGAAAGTGTTTATCTTGCTGTTGTAAGTAATTGGGACAGGTTGGGAATGGACAAGGTGCCCGGGAGGATTTCTGGGGGAGAGAGACCAAACCCTAGACACACCTCTGAATGCCTGTTTCCCCAGAGAGTCTCCACTGCACATGAGAGGGAGAGCCACATTTCAACTCCTTCCATGCTTGTCCCCCTCACAGAGCAGCAGGACCTCAGCCCTTCCTTTGGGTTGTTGTGATGCCCTCTTCTCCAAGGACCCATAATGCAGTCACAGAATCACAGAACCACAGAATCACAGAAGAACCACAGAATACTCTGAGGCCATGTGGGGTGGCCAGGTGGTCACTCCCAGGGGCACCATGCCATGGCCAGCCACGCTGCCATGCCCTGCTCCATCCTCCCACCTGCATCTTCCCTCCTCACCACTAACCAGCCTTCTCCCAGCCCATCTCCCACGGTCAGAGGGCTTGCAAGACTCCTGTGCCTTTGGGGCCAGAGCCAGGCAAACTGACCAGGAGAGAGGTCACACGGAGGGAGAAGGCAGGGAAACCCACATTCCTTCATAACATCAGCAGCAGGCAGGACCTGTTCATACTGAAGCTCCGGTGCATGAAGAATTATACTCCAGTCTGATTGTTTTATAAAAATCTGCTCCGGCACCTGTCCAGAGCCATGATCACATCTTCAGTCATGTGGCCAAATGCCTTTTAGTTTTAATCATTTGATCAAATGCCCTAGTGAAACAGCCATTTGTTCAAATGATTGAAAGTTTGTCATTTGACCAAATTACCAGTCTGGCAGAATGACTAACGGGTCATGCCACAATGTCAAATTCTATTAATGTCACCTGGGAGGCACAAGTGAGGAAAGTAAGGGTTAAGGGGAGCAGTTTGTAGGAGTGTTAATTGCCTTGCCATGCACCCCTACACCCACACAAGTGTGGTCCCAAGGAACAAGGTCTGAAATCACCAGGATGGCTCCATATCCACCTGAGCACGTCGGTGGATGGAGGTGCTCCACGTGGACATCCCTCAAAACTTGGAGAGAACAACTTATGTCACTGAAGGAGCCCAGGGCTGCTCTGTCAGAGGAGAAAACTGGATCTGGAATCTACACTTGGACTTCAAATGAGGACTGCCACTGCTGGGACTAGTTGGAGGATTAAACCTGGCCAAACCATGAGCCAGGAACCACAGCTCAGTGAGAGTAGTCCCAGGCACTCCTAATGCCACCGGTGTTACTACACTTGCACTGCCTGGATCAGCTGGGGACATTGTCATCATTCCCTCCCTCCTTCCCCCTCACGTTTCTGGAGATGCATTTCAGGGATGGAAGGGGAGGAGGGAGTGGAGGGAGAAAGACTAAAATGTAGCTTTTGGAGGAAGTAAGATCTGACAGCAGCCATATAAGGGGGCATTAACCTTTCATAAACCTGCTCTCTGGCCTGTGACTGGAACCAGGGAATAAATATAATTCTTGAAGTAAGTGTTCTGTGTGCAGCACGGCTGTTCTGATACACACTGGCTTCCTGTGAATTGCAGCTATATTTACAGGGTGTTGGCATAGAGGTGAGATGGATTTTGCTAACATTAAAGAAGCAGCAGACTTCAAGCAAGAGGCCAGCACTGAGGAGCCAACCTCTCTCATTTTCTAGGAAGGATTTGTCATGGACATTCCTGGTGAGTGATGATGCTCACAGAAGAATCACACACCCTGTATGGCCCTGTCCCCACAGAGGCAGGTGGCTCCTGTGGTGTGACCAGCAGTTCCAGACCTCTGAGGGTCCTGGAAGGAGCTGGTGCCGCAACAAATTTCTGTCCCTTCCCTCTCAGCTGCTCATGTTTTGCTTCAAGCAAGACATACAGGGCATGGTGTGCCACCACTTCTCATCCAGATGTTAGCCACTTGTTAATCCTGATAACAGAGCACTGCCACGTGGGCACAGCCAGTGAACCCTACACTAAGTCAAACACAATCATAACAGTCTGATTATGTGACTTGAACTCTCGACCTGCAGATGTGACACACACCAGGCCAGGAGACAGCATGCACAGGAGGTGTCTGTGTGCATGAGCACATGCACACACACACAAGCGTGATCTCTGCCTCCTCAGGCCAGCTCCACTGGTGCTCCCTGCAGCCCCTGGCCCAGGCAGAGCCCTCTCCATCTCATAATGAACCATCTCCCTGTGCAGGTGAATGAGGACGGAGGTGATTAGTGCTGTCAGTTCAGGACAGCTTCCGTCCCTCGTACTGGATCAGCACATCAGATCAGCATGTCAGGGCAATAAGCCCTGCAGCCTGTTGCCCAGCTGTGGAGGTGCTGGCTTGAAGTGCATGGTTCAGCACTGTGCTGTGCCAGGGACGTGGTGTCAGGTGCAGAGACAGGGCAGTGACTTTATCTGTTGTCCTGCAGTCACTGCATCTTTCCCTTTCTTGTGACTACACCTGGAGTGCTTGGGATTCATCAGGTCAGTGTGGTTGCTGCTGCTGTCCCTCATCCCTATCCTAAGCTGTCAGATAGAGGTGATTGGAACTCCAGCCTATGCCCTGTCTTTCCATTTCTTCCAGCTGGATTGTGTACCTCTTAATTTCAGCCTTCTGCCCACAGGCTCTGTCCTCTCTGGCTGCATGAAACACTTCTACAGCTGACTGCAGAGCCTGTCATGTTAGAGAGGCGTTATGTACCCTTTGCACATCTACATATTCTCGAGGACTGTCTGCACTGGGCCTGCAATATGATATACACACAAGCCTGGAGGAAGCTGCAAAGAACTATATTGGTCATAAAGAAATCACCAGTTTAGCCTCAGCTTGAGGTAAATGTCTCAAGCAAACCCATTACATATTCTGTGTATACACAATGGGCTTGATTTGAGATGTATTTATGCTCAAGGATATTATGTATTCTCTTTATACACCATGCAAGGTTAAATTTTTTTGAAAATTTACATTTGCTTTTTATCATACAGATGATTTATGGCCAGACCTCCTGAATCTATTTGAAAGTGTCCATTTATTCTTGATTAACTCTAAAAGTGCTGGAGATCACCAATTCACTCACTGCTATTAATGTATTTAGGAACTAGACTCAGAAAAGTTTAACTAAACTCTTCTAGAGGAAACTGAGAATCCAGATTTGACCTGTTATAGATAGGGTCGATGTTAAAATTCAGCTTTATATTGGAATTTCTGATTGGGGGCATTTAGATTTATAGCAGTGATTTGGGCCAGTCCCTAATCAATTCCTAGATAGTACTTTTTCATCAGCTGATCTGACAGCAGGAAGAAGGTCAGGATCATAAATTTCCCCTTCCTGAGTGCCAGGAGAGGAGGTGGGAAGTGCATCCCCCAGGTGAGCAGCCAAGCCAGGAGCAGGGACTGGGACTCCTGTCTCCAGCTGTCCAGCCTCTTGGGAGCACTGGGTGCCTGCCACCACCTTCTCAGGAGCTCAGCTGGCCTGAGGACACTCAGAAAGGGTCACCACACACTTTCCAGAACTGGCTGGGTCGGGTGGGAGCACATTGTCAGCCTGGGATGTCAGCACAATTCTCCTTCACCTAATATATATCTCCTCCTGTTTTTGCCTCTTCCTGTTTTCCTTACCATGGCTTCTCATGCTTCCAAAACATCTGAGGGATGCATGAGAGCCAGGCCAAGATGCCCTTTCATGGAGAGTGTGAGCAGAGAAAATGCTGCTGTTGGTGCGCAGGGTGTGAGTTCCGTAACAAGGTGCCCTGAAGTTGGACACTCATCACCACTATATTTAACCATCTGCACAAGACATCTGATCTCCAGCACTGGGGAGTTTGGATCTAGCTTTACACAAGCTTAGCTAACACTGTGTGGGTGGGTTTGAGCTGCAAAGTGCTCAGGTTTGGACTCAGTCCAAAAAAGACACGAAGCCGAACAGAGCAGAGTGCCTTTCGCCCCTGGGCTACCTCTGTGGCTCTTTCCCTTTCACCAGGTGCCATGTAGCTTTCAGAAAATCCTTTTCCTCACACTCTGTCTCCTAAAGCTAAGCTCCTTCCCATCTCCTTTAGCTTCTCAGTGTCACCTTTTCCTCCTTGCCTCCTTGTGCTTGTTCCTGCCTTGATCCTACATCCCTCTTGTACACTGCACCATCAACCCCTTCCCACCCCACATATGGGGAACAAAGGCTTTGAGGGTGTTGGTGTATTTGTTTTCCCCCCTCGGAGGGTTGTGCAGACCCTCCCTCCCCACCTGTGAAGCCTTTGCTGGAGGAGGAACACCAGCAGAGAAGCATGGTGTCACGTCAGAAATACCTGAAGCACTCATGGCTAGGGTCAGGAGGTGATGACCTCTGCTTGCCTCAGCTGGTGCAGGCTGCAGCCTCCTTCTCTTCGGTGATGTGATTCACTCTGCTCTGTGATGGCAGCCTCCATTTCCCCATTAAGTATAGGAAGTGCGGTAAGAAACCAAATTCATTCATCCCCTCAGAGCCTGGAATGAGCAAGAAATGATATATGCATCCATATTGAGGTAATGGTATTTCAGCCCTTTCAGCACCGCTGGCCAATGACTGTGGGGCAATGCCATCTGGCACAGAGAGGGGCTGGTCCAAGCAAGGCACAGTCTGAGTGCTGATGTGGAGTCTGTTGCTACCAGAGATAGTAAACCAGCCAGTCTGGACTTTGTAACATCTTCATGGCAGCACGGTACTATTCTGCCCAGCTTATAAAAAATGAAACTAGTGTTTGATGTAGCAATAGCATTTATATCTATCACACACAGCATTGTAAAATATGTCGGTCAAGGAGAGCTCCCACAGAACAGCTCAGCATTCAGCTCCTTGAAAAGCTGCAGGAGAATTATTATGAGCATTTTTAATCAAGTAACAGATATGGTTGGTGCAGTCAGGATTTTCAGAGAAGCTCAAGCTTCTGATAAATATGTCACAATCTGTGATAACTTTGCCAAGTCCTTTAATATCCTACAGCTCCAGTCGCAGCTGTCTGACTCCTGCAAGGTATGGGAAGGAAGAGCAAATGTCAGTAAAATCACTTTGTTTCTTTCAGACCAACATCACTTCAACTATCTCAAGGGCAAATCCATGCCATCTCCTTCCCCCTTGCTCTTATAGGAAGGTTTTATTCAATAAAAAGACCTTTCCTGTTGGATTTTTGGAAAAGATTTAGGACTCACCCATGCTAGGTAGCAAGACTCCCATGTCCACCAATAATAAATCTTGCATTTTCTCAGCTTCACTGGTGTAACCTATTGTGACTTTGCTGGATCTGCATTGCACCTCGAATGCTTAGGCCCTAAAACAACAGTCTAGCACCTCATTTCTTCAGACTGGGCCAACGAGGCCAAAGGAAAACACCCAAGGATCACTGCTTCCCATGGAAGGAGCAGGTGACCACCTCTCAGGGGGAACGTGGAGAGGGAAGGTTGCAGGAAGGAAGGAGCAGAGCCCACACAGACAGGACCTCAGGGAGACAATCCCCTGTGCTGGAGGGACCACTGGTTGAAATTGGGGTGAGGTGGATCTTTCCTTGTTTTCCAGGAAGTGTGAAAGGAGAAATTCATCACAGCTGTGCACAGGGGAGCACAATTCTGACTGAACTTCACAGAGGTAATTTTTGCGGTATTGCAGCTTGGCTCAGGGATGGAGCACAGACAGTCACCCTCTGCAAGGGTTGGGGCTAGTTCAGCCTGGATCTCAACCTCCTTGGACATTGAAATTTTCAGAAATGGATTCTGTTGACATGAAGGAATCATGACCTTTTATTCAATGCAAAATCTGAAATTGCCAAGAGAGATTTTTAATGAGTCTTAGCTCAGTGTGGTTTTTCAGATCAGCAGCACAGGCATCTCTGGGAAATGCTGTAATATATGGCTTTTATCTGGCAAATGACCACTGCTGGTTCTCTGAACAAGAAATTAGGGGAAGGGCTTGCAATTTTGGTATATACAGTATTCTCTTTTTTTTTTCTCTTGGTTCCTCTCTTTCCAGATGTCTATTATCATACTATAGGTAGAGCAGCAGTCTGTACGGCCTCTAGGAATATTGTAGGATGTGGGGAAGGGAATAAGGCATTAGAAGTCATGAGATCAGACTGGGAAATCGACTAGGGAATGCACAAAAACCAGCTTAGTTTTATCAAATATTACTTTAAAGGACATGGACAAGAGGAGATACTGAGGAAATCTCCTCCAAAGCATTAAAAATCTGTGCTAGAGAACAGCTGTCCAATGAAACACATAGTAAATAAAAATGCAAATCCTAAAACACAATATAAAACTCCATACAGCCACAAGATTGAGAAAGGTCACCGTTTTGGGAACAGCAAAATCTTCCAAGTAATTGATGCAAGGTGGAGCCCCAGCATGTGGGTAAACACTCTACTGCAACTCCTGCGAGAGCCTTGTCAGTGTGAAAATCCCAAAGGCACTTCTGGAAAGAAAGGCTGGGACTGAGGGAGGACTTCATGGTAAATATTAGCCTGAACAAACATAAGAATGGGGCGATAATCAACCCAGGAACTGCCCAAAAAGCAGATCCAAAAAGCAGATAGGAGCCCCTATTTCCATACAATCACACATGCCCAGCCTCATCCGCGAGCACAGCCTGGCTGGATCGGGCAGGGTGGGAGGGAGCTACAATCCCATCCACCAGCTAGCTGCTCTCCTGAAGTCTGGCCTGCATTCAGAATAATCTTTTAAATCCCTCTTCTCATCTCTTTGTCTGCAGCTGTGGTGAGCAAGCCCAAAATGACTGAGCTTTCCGCTCGCCCTCCATTTGTTCAGTGCATTGACCTAATCCTCTTTCAAGGGCTCCTGGGGTACAGCAGCCCAACCACTCAGCCTCCTTCCCAAGGACCTTCCTCCAGCATGGACCCCAGGATTAGTCCTGAAACATGAGACCTGCCAGAGCCCTCTGCTTGGCGTGCTCCTAGCTGATTTTCCAGGGCCAGCAACCTCATCAAGGGGAATTTCCTTTGACGCTTACAGTGGGGAAGAAAACGCTTTCAAGAGGGCTTTAAAAGCAAAGCTGCTGCTGGCTGATTCACTTGCAGTAATCCAAGGCAGCAGAGGAGCTCACAAGGCAGCAAATGGGCTGTTGGACCAGAGATGCTCACGTGGTGCAGACAGGGGGGCATGGGAGGGACTTTTAGGATGGGGCTCAGCAGCCTGGCAGTTCAGGGACAGAAATTAAGACCATGGCAAGGAAGGCCAGCAAGCAGGAGCTGGCACAGGGTTTCCTGAGTGTTATCTAGTGCCTGGGAGAGAGACTGAACAGAGAAGAGCCCAAAACAGCCCCCTGGGCTTGCAGCAGCAGGGACAGTACCTCACACCCCAGAATGAAGGGTCAGCAGGGTGGCTGTGTGGAACCAGGGCGAAACAGATTGCTGTGAAACAGTTGAGACAGGTTGCTGGGAAAAAGTTGAGACAGGAGAGGGGAAAAGAGCCTTGTGTGCAAAACAGAAGCTCAAAGTGCAGAAGTAAGACAAGGAAATATTTTACGTCTTTTATTAACCCACTTGAAACAGCAGGACAGAGAGCAGTATTGATAAATAGTCGTACTGGGAAAATTTGCAGACCTTTCCTTCTGGCACCACTCCACCACTGGCAGCCATGCAGATGAATTAACAGCTCCGGTATCTAACCCTGGCCATTGCTGTAGCAATTTGGAAAACAAAGCTCTGGGTGTCCTGGCTGCCTCACAGTTGTGCAATGACCCACCACATCCCAGACCCGGCACCTACACCTTTGGCTCCCTCTTGCTTTATAAGGAAAGAAGGCCAGTGCCCTGACCTTTGCAGCACTTTCCTGGCTGCCTGCCTGGTCGCAGTGGCTCTGTGGCAAGGTTACCAGGGGTTGGAGAGGTGATGGTGGTTTCGGGAGAGAAGTTCAGACGCTCCTGTGCCTGGTTTCCCCTTCTCTGCCTGTTCCTACCAAGGCTGCTGCAGCGGAGTGTAGGAGTGACTCACAGCACACAGGGCGGGTTTTTTTTTGGAGTGAGAGGTTTTTCGGATGAGCAGGAGCAGTGGATGAGCCTGTCTCTTTGGCAGTGGAAGCAGAGTGTGTCTGAGAGGTCACTGCTCTGCTCATCAGGGCTGGGCTGGTTTTGGTGACTGTTCCTCTCAGTGGTGCCCAGCGCCATTCCCGTGTCACGCAGTGCCTATAACTCACGGAAATAAAGCACGTCCGACACCCCTCTGAGACGTATTCTATATGAAAATTTGGTTTATTACTGTCTGACCCACAAATCTGGATCCGCTGTGTAATTCTACTGGCGTCCATCAGTCAGACAGACACATTTAATGAGAATGAGAATTTATACTGCTACTTCCTATATTGGCTGCTGCCGAAGTGCAATCAACAGTCAAGATCTTCCCTTGCCAAGAAAATTGTTCCTGAAAGAGTGCTGGCATTTTAACGTTTCAGGAGAGCAAACCCAGAGATCTAGGGATGCCTCTTTGCTGGATGCAATTCTCCCATGCTGGATACGGAACCAGGGCGTCTGTCCTGTCTTGGCAGATGGGGGATGTGCAGGCAGTCAGTGGAATAGATAGAAATGTATAATAGATGATCTTGCTCAGCACTTGGGAATGTATATTCCCCAGTCTTCTCGGGAAGCAGCGTGTTTGATTTCCTTCAGCTATTTTTTTAAGGGCTGTGTTGTTAATATTGACATGTTTAGGTGTATTTGAATTGGCTGTTGCTGTGGGGGCAGGGGAGACTTCTCCAGATGCGTGTGGCAAGTCAGGTGCCTGCCTCCTCTAGAAAAATGCTACTGAAAATCCCTTTTTCTCTCTATCTTTCTTGCCCTTTTTTCAGAAACCTTTGCCACCATTCTGGCTGCTGAAGAGAAGTCAGTGAGGATTTGAAGGAAGAGGTGTCATGGCATTTCAGCACTTGGCAATGCCTCCTGTTTGTCAGAGATACAGCCATAGCCCTGCACAGGGTGCCCCTGCTGCAGCTTGCATTACATTTGTCCCCTGGCATTTCCCCACCATTAAAATAAAACCTTCATCTCCCTGCAACTGCACATTCGCAGGTAGGATTTCCAGCCATGAGCAGGAGAGCAGGAAACCCTTGTGCTGTGGTTACATGGAGTACACCAGCAGTGAGGTGCATCTCCCCTGAACTGGACCCTGACGGCAATTTCGGTTTCAGGAGGCAAAGTTCTCCGCAGTGACTTTGCTTCTGTATTAGATACTTCCTTCTTTTAAAATCAGGTGTCTTGCGCTTTGACTCAAAACTCAAAAATAGACAAGGGGATGAGAGTCTTCCTTCTGAAATTACCCGTTTTACATTTTAACTGAATTTAGTAACAGTTTCTCTGGAGTAAAGATATTTTGGCTGTCTGGATTTTGAGCCAGACAAGAGACCAAGAAAACAACCTTTCCTTCCAAAGTCAATTTGGACCAAGATCATTTTCTTTCCTCTGACAGACAGGTTTTCCAGCTTGGAGGAAGGTATTTCTCATGCACTCCTCATGCTTTACTGAGGAGCAGAGGTCAAGGGAACTAAGAGACCAAAGCTGCATTGGATAAGACCTGTCAACACCTACCGTTTAGTCTGATGCTGAGCCACTACCCTGCATGTAATGTTGCTGGCAAAACCCACACATATATGGCCCTGCAAAGAAAATGGTGCTGCAGTTTTTGCAGCTCAGAAAGGGTGTGTTGTGGGTGGTACTTAGCCTGAACCATCCTCTCCACAGCATCAGCTCCCCACCATGGGAGACCACAACCAATACCTGTCATGACTCTGTTGGTGGTTCTCAGGCAATGCCACTGGTGAAATGCTGAAATGCCAAAAAAACCCTTGAAAGTGCCAAGCACCCTCATTTCCCTTTGATTTACATGGGAGCTGGAGGCACACAGCACCTTGCAGGTTTTGGACCTGTGTCAGCAGATGCTGGCTGAGAAGGGCAAGGAGGACCTTGGGACCTACAGGCCTGTCAGTCTCACTTCAGTGCCTGGAAAAGCTATGGAGATTATTTTGGGAGTTGTTAAAAACCACCCGAAAGACACCGCAGCCACTGGTCACAGCCAGCACTACTTCAGGAGAGGAAATTCCTGCTTATCAAAGCTGATTATTTTTATGACAAGGTAACCCACCTAGCTGATCAAGGGAAGTCAGTTCATGTAATTTTTTTGGATTTCAGTAACGTTTTCAATACTGTCTCTCAGAGAAACCTGGACAAAATGTTCATCACACAGCAGGATAAACACATCATGTGATGCGTGAGCAACTGGCTCACAGGTTGGTCACTAAGGGTTACAGTGAATGATGACATCAGACTGGTGACCTGTCACAGGTTGGGGTCCTGCAGGGCTCCATCCTCAGCCCTGTGCTCTTCAACAGCTTCATAAATGACCTGGATGCAGGACTGGAAGGGATACTGAGCATGTTTGTAGATAACACAAAACTGGGAGGAGCTGTTGATTCCCTGGAGGGCAGGGAGGCCCTGCAGAGAGGCCTTAACAAATTAGAGGACTGGGAATCACCAACTGTATGGCATTCAGCAAGGGCTAGTGCCAGATTCTGCACCTGGGATGGGGAAACCCTTGGCTGTATGGACAAACTGAGGAATGAGATGCTGGTAAACAGTGAAACATAAATACTCTCTAATTCTGTGACTGCCAGGACTGTCCTTTTTTCCCCATATTTTTTCCCCAAGGAAGAGATTTACCTAGGATTTCCACTTTGCAAAGGCAGAGTAAGGCAAAAGCTATTCTGGAGGCAGAGAAGAGTAACTGCAGTTCCCTTTCTGTTTTCGCATTTGCAGCTATATGGGTCCATTTTAAGCGACTAGGGAAAAAATTGTGATGCTGTTCCAACAGTGGAGCAAATTATTCTTCACAAACACAGCTAATCTAGGCTGCAGGGTTGCAATCATTCATTACAGATGGGCTTCGGAGGAGAATAAAATGTGTCTTCTAGCCAGCTGCTAACCCCAAAATTAGAGGATCCAAGTACAAGAACTGAAACTTCCTGTCTCCAGAAAAAGGGTCCTGGTTCAGTGGGAGGGGGAGATTCCTGCCTCGGGGTTCCTTTCGCAGCTCAGCAGCCCTGCTGCCGGGTCCTTGCTATCCATCCCTGTCATGTTTAGCACCACCACCCTGGTCAGATTTTGACTGCCAGCAAACAGAAATCAGGCACACGCAAATCAGAGGCGGGCATGAGGACGGTGATGCTACAACATCCCCAGTTTGTTAAAGCACCAGGCTCCAAAACACGAATTTACCAGCAATTTTCAAACCCATGAGCTGTTCTCATCAGATGATAGAGCCTGGTTCCATAGCTTTCCCCTGGGAAATCCCCTGAGGCAGGAAGGCAGTTGAACTACCATGGTTATAACTTTGATATCTGAATGAATATCTGCTAGCCTCAGGCAACCGGGCTTCTGTTAATTTTGACCAGGGAGCATGATACACTGTGGCAAGCCGTGTCACTTAGGATTGTATCTGCTTAGACACGATGCCTCTGAGTAATGTAATTTATATTTCATGCACAATTGAAGCAGCTAATGGTATAATTCTCCAAGGGGGAAACAAGTTGTTACAGCATTAATTACATTGCAGTTGCCATTTTTTTCTTTCCACCCTGTGCCGGGCACTTTCGAGTCATCAGTTCAACGACAGCAGTAGCTGGTGTCACATAAAAGGGTCTCTGGCCCTGCAGCCACAGGGGAGGGAGGCTGGGGCCACGTCCCTTTGGGGGTGGCAGGCAGGGGGTCTTGGCTGCCGAGGGCAGGCTGCCTCTTGCGTGTGCAGCCCAAAACTGCAGCTTGGCACTGGGAGATGGGGTTTGGAGAGGCAGCCAGACGTGCACAAACAGCATTGGACAAGTTGTGAGAGGGTGTCGATCCTGGGCATCCCAAGGCAAGGTGGTGAATAGTTGAGTACCCCAGGATTTGGAGGAGGGATGGCTGAGTGCTGTGAGTCTGTGCCGTGACTGTGACCACTGTGGAGCAAGGATAATTCAAGAAGCATGTGAAAAGTGGACAGAAGTTTAAAAAGCATCTGATGTCTCTGCTAGTCCAGCTTTCCCCTGTCCACAGCGATCACAGAGAGGATGCCATGCCTAAGAAAGCATCCACAGAGGAGATGAGCACAGATCTACAGAAGTGAAGCTGTCACAGGTATTCCAAGGAGGGGGATTTGTCAGCAAAGGGAGCTGGGCACTCCCAGGCACTGAGAGTTGGGCTCGGGGACAATGCTGACCAGCCTGATCCAGCTGGAGGGCAGCAGTGCTGTGGGACAACCCTACGACCATGGCTGAGCCATAGCAGCAGCCTGGGGCAGGCAGAGAGGCCAAAGCAGCCCCAGGCAGGGCTTTGGAAACTGCTGGCTGTGGGTGGCTCTGGGCTACAACGGGTGCTTCTTTTTGCAGTTTGCATACGGCATCAAAAACCACAGAGCCAGCAGCTGAGCTAGGAGGAGGTGTAAAAATAGAGCCACTGGTACATACCACAGTCTGCTGGGGCTGGATGTAACCCGAGCACACACTGATGTCAAAAAAACAGTGAAGGGGAAGGGGAAGGGCAGAATTACACAACTTCGGCTGCTAGGAGCAACTCTGAAATAAAAATAAAACTCAGTGTGTGTGTTTTGGCCCAATGGCACGTCTCAGAGGGAACCAGCACGCTGAGCTGCCAAGTGCGAGGCCAGGATCAAGAGGAACATCTGTGTCCGGACTTCCCGCACTGCCAGGAGACTGGCAGGGTGGTACACATGACATCTCTAATCAGGAGGGGGAGGAGGAGGGCATTGTGACAAGGTGGATGAGGGAGGTGGCCTTTGCCTGTGCTGGGAGCCCAGAGCAGCACGAATCACACACACCAAGAGCCAGCAACTCTTTGTGGTGAGAACTGGTGGCCCAGATCACAGCGCTGCAGAGTCCCACGGAGGGTGCTAAGGAACGTTCGCACTCCCTTTCCTCAGGCACTAATTTCGTGCAATCGTTTATGCCAAACGATAAAGGAACTGATTGCAGATCCATATGGAAAATGATGCCGTGCATCTCTGCAGAGATATTCCAAGCATACCATGGGACATAAGATCTGAAGGAGGGAGAACTGGAAAATTATTTATTCACGGAGAAATGCAGCTTGTAGGAAGCCAAGATTATTCAGTTCAGTTGAAGTTTAAACTAGAAAACAGCTTTGGCAAGAAAAAAGTGTGAAGAAATTGTTTCTAAAAAATTCATTAACATCTATCTGTTCCATAGAGTCACTTCCAAGAGGAAGTATCTCTATGGGAAAGGGAAATTCAAGTATTCACTGGAGGATGCAAGGACCATTCTCCAAGGGGAGGAGCACAAATGCCCTCAAAGAGGTTAAATTTAAATCAGTGATTAAATAATATTAGCATATTAGCTATTCATTCATGTGGGGACTCCACCTCCCCAAGTGATATTCTCCTCCCAAAACTGTCAAATCCCTCATACTCTGACTCTGTGGGGATGGTGCTATTTACACAGGAGCTGGTGAGCATGCAGAGTAACCTCCAGCCCTGTGCGATGTGCTCCTGCCTAATAGCTGGACACTGTCCAGCAGGATGGAAGACTGTGTTTCAGTCTCTTTCTGCAGCAGAGCTCCACTCTGTAATATTTTAGCTGTGAAATTTTATCCACAATTTTTAGCCTCTTTGGGGTGTGTTTGCGCTGTTCTGGTGACAGCAGCAGAGGTGTGTCGTCAGTCCCTTGTGAACACAGCTCTGGATACCTTATCTGAGGAGTGGGACCCTTCTCCACATAAATCTAAAAATCACAATCTGATCCAGAGGGAGATGTGAAATAGATGTTCTCCTGCGGAGTGAATCCTTCTGGCTGATGCGAGCACACAGCCAGGCGGACAGGCACAGACAGACCATGCTCAGGGCTGCCTAGATGCAAACCACCTCCAGCCTGGAAGCCAGACAGCCACAGGCCAGTTTGGGCCCAGTTCCAGGCTCATGGGGGATCTGAGCCAGCTCCGAGCATCCACCCAGCAACCCTGGGTCTGGCTAAAGTCCCTCACAGCTCTGACACTGACCCCAAGTGCTGCTCACCAGCTGGGATCCACTGGACCTGTTACTAAATAAAATTTGCATGCTGAGGGATCTGTCATGGAAAGGCTTTTTTCCTTTTTCGTTACACATAATTCATGTCAGGTTAGGTGACTTTCTGCAGCTTATCACCTTGGGAAATCAGGTTAGTGATGTGGAGAACTTCCACATGGTCTGAGGTTGCTGGCTTTAGGCATTAGGAATTTCTTTCACTGTTTGTTTAAAATCAGAGCTGGGAGCCACACAGCTTTTGAGCTGGAGCTGAATTTCTGCTTAATCTCCACTTGCAAGAAAAGTGTGACTTTTTTTTTTTTCCCTTAGCAGTGAGGTAATTAAAGGAAGAACAAGGCAGATTTGCCATTCTGGGAGCTGTTGCTGTATATCTGGGCTTCCACAGAGAAGGCTGGGTATCATTATGAAGCTGTTCCAGAAGAAATGTCAGAAATACACTTTTACTGATGAATAGGCAGAAGCCACACTTTCAGATAGGAATATTTACCTGCCCTGCCATACACCCCAGCTGCTGCTATGTCCAATATATAATAATCCAGTCCATTTTAATAACCTACTGCTCTGCAATAGCCAGGATTCTCTCCATTTGGAAGAAAAAGGCCACATTAACATTCAGACTGTAATCCACATATCCTAAGAGCGTTTATAGCTGCTGCCATATACCCATGGAGCTGGATCAGGGCTGGATTCCACATCCCCTCAGGCTGCCCCAAAATTCAGAGGCATTTGATTCCAGGATCTTCCAGGGGTTCAATTTTTCAAATCTTGCATGCTGGTCTGAGCCAAGAGTCTGTAGCATGCTTTGTGCTGCAGCCTGCCCGCTGTGCCGAGAGCATCCTGAGAGCTGCTGTCACACAGCCTCGGGGACTGCTGGGCAGAAAGCTGAGCACGTTGTGCTCGTGGGAAATGGGCTGGGAGTAGGGGCAGGGCTGTGGCACTGCCCTTGGAGCGTGAGCTGCAGCAGGGGATTGCTCACAAGACTGAGACCCACCAGGGCTTCTAGCCACAGGCACTACTGTGTGACCTGGCATCCCCTTCCCATCCTCATGTAAGAAACCACAGGTCAATTCCAAACAGGTTCAGAAGAGAGTGAACAGACTGTTGCTTTATCTAAGGCTCCAATGAGCTGTCTTTGCCCTCTAGACTCCCCAGTCATGCTGAGATACAGCCTGGTCTGCATGTGTAACTATCTTTGCAACTCCTCCATGGGGGTAAAAGCATCTCAGGCTTTTAAATCCAGTCCCGCCAGCAAGCCAGGTCCCCTTGTTCCCTGCTCCACCTCACGACGCCACTCCAGCTTGAACAGCACGGCAGTGCCAGCAACCAGCTGGAGAGGTGCCAGGAGCATGCAGGGAGCTCTGCTCGCATCTGGGAAGGCTGGAACAGAGCAGCCAGAAATATCCAGGGTTCCGTAAGAAGGGCTGGCGCCTTGGCCTCGCGCTGCAAACCAGCGGAGTTCTGATAAGCTTTGACAAAGCATCCAAATCCTCTTTTAATTTCAGCCTTTTCTCACCTCTGGCTCAGCACCAGCCTTTCAAGAGACACAGCAGAGGGAATGAAGAAAACGGTGAGGGTGTGCCAGGTGAAGAGAAAACCTGCACCTTTACATGTGATGAAATTATTTTTGCCCCAGCTTAAGACTCTGTTGTGAGACAAGTGTCCATGCCTGCAAATGCTCCCTGGAAAGTAAATGATGATAAATTTGAGTCTAGCCAGCAAAAACTTTCACCCAGGCTCTCTCAAAACTAAGCAGGTTTTGTTTTGTTTACAGGTGTTAGCCCCCAGGAATGGAGGGGCTGACCCTCCCAGTTGGGGTGCAGGCTGGTCCTGCCACCCTCAGTGATTGTGTGACAACCCATCTTCCTGTGACTCAATGACATTTGTTTCTTTAATTAGAAGTCGTGGCGAGGAAAGGAAAGGAGTTAATAAATATTTGCTTAATATCCCAGTAGAAGGATGGGATTGAGTAAAACATGCCATAAAATCCAGGAGTGCACCAGCTTGGCCACCAGAAAAGAGAGTGAAAGGCAGAGGCAAACCGCCTTTGGCAGCTACTGGCAGTGAATTCATCAGGTCTGCGAGACAAGAACAAGCCTGCATGCCTATTCTAAACCTACCCAGATCTTCCACAGAGGTGCTAAATGGTTTGCAAGTAAAAGCTCCTCATCAAGAAGTATCCTAAACCCCCACAGTCATTTCACAAGAAATGCCACAGGTTTTGGATGGTCTTTTAATCCTTGTTAGATACATGAGCACTCCTTCCTGTGGCTCAAATAGAAGCAAAGCTTTGGACTGGTTAGCCTTAACCCTGTCTCTGAGGTATGATCTGCTGCTAGGGTAAAGACCTCAGCAGAGAAAGAAAAGCAAGGCTCCAGCAGCAGGGTCCGGGAGCTCTGGCCATGCCTTATCAGCGTTGGACTGGGTGGGCACATGCATGAGTTTGCAGAGCCCTGGTCAACCCAGAAAAAAACACCTACAAGCCACATGAGCACATTCAGGAGGGCTTAGGGCACCTCTGCAGAGAGATCTGAGATCAGGCAGCCCATCCAGACCAGCAATTCAGAGAACTCTTTGGGAAAAAAAAAAAAAAAAGTCTCTCCTGTGCTGCAAAACTGGTCCCAGGTGAGCCTGCTTTTTAGAGGAATCACCTTATATTGTATCACCAAGGAAGCAGCCCTGGCTGCCACACAAGCAGAAGGCAATCCTTCCAGATTTAATGCAACAGCCACATGCAATGACACACACAGTTCATCACAGAGGCAGGTAGCAGGGCCCTCTGCTCTCATTCATATGAATATAATGCCTACAGCAATGCAAGGCATCAACATTTTTAGAGCCAACAGTTTGACTTTCATTGCTCCGTTATTTTTAATCGTTTTAATCTGCGTTTTTAGCATTGTGCTTCTTCTCTTTTTTACTCCCAAACAAGACAAAAAGTATGCAGCAGCTAATACCTCTGTTTTTAATGGCTTGAAAAACAACGAAGGAACATTAAGCAGTTCCCGAGCCTTCCGGAGCATTGGTATTTTTAAAGATGAGATTGATCAAAAAGGCTGTGAACTCTAATGGAGATGGATTGGCTCAGCACTGTAATGCCAGCATGGAGGCTGCTTCAGCATGGATCCCAGCCTTTTCCTTTCAACTGCTTAGTGCTCCAGTGGCCAAAACTTCTTTGCTGAGACAAGACTCAGCCAAGTACAAAAAATCCCACGTTTCTTCTAAAAGCTCAGGGACAGTGAATTAATTAATTAATTTTGTACTAGTTGATTGTTTTTGCCACTGCTTCACTGCAAGCAGGGAGCAGAAAAATCCTCTCCCCGAGGCTTCTCTCACATGTCTGAGCTATCCCAGACTGAGAGGAGCAGCTCAGCAGCATCCGAGGGAGGGGAGGGGAGGGGAGGGGGGAGAGGAGAGGAGAGGAGAGGAGAGGAGGTTTCAGTCCATTTATTGCGCACCCCTACTTCTGCTATGGATCTGCCTGGTGCCCTGGTGTCCCAAGAGGGTCCTGGCAGCCTGTGCTGTGGGGATGGCAAACACTCCCATGGGAAGCAGCACAGCTCCTGAGCCCACCTTGGCATCAGGGTGAGGAGAGGCCAGCGAGGAATCTGCCTTGCCACCAGCACTGGGGAACACTTCACACCTTGCTGTGCTGCCTCCTCCTCAGCTGTGCACACACAGGATTGTGGAGGAATGCCTTGGCTCTTTCTGGCTGCTTGCTGAAAGGAGCACAAGTATCCTAAAGGTTTTGTTTTTGTTTTCCTTTTTTCTCTGGTTTTTTTTTTTTGGGGGGGGGTGTTGGGGGTAAGAGCAGAGGGAGATGGCAAAGGGACCCACCAGGTTTATAGCAGCCTGTCAATGCAGTGATACAGGAGGGACCTGATCTCAGACACCCTTCATTTGCCAGAACCAAAGGCATGAGTCCTGTGTGTTAAATGAGGTGAAAGCCACCCATTCCTTATTTCCAGGCAGTACCAGGACTTTGACAGGGACAATTGCTTTGGCAGGGGACCCAGCTCTGCATCTGCTGCCTCTTTAAAACATTCTGTGCTATATTTCCCTGTGGCAAGGCTGTTCTTTCTCCTCCTTGGGTAAATCTGGATGAGCTTTGGGGTGCAGAGCAGGATGACAAGGTGTGGAACAGCAGCCAGCTGTAAGAGCTTATTCTGGTGGGAGAGTAAGGAGCAGGAGCAGCTCATGATTTACACCCTGAATGCAGTGGCACAGGTTTTCTGTAGCAGGAGACTGGATCTGAGAGTTTGAGAAGCCAGGTAGGAGGCCCAGAGATAGTCAGAGACATTGGGGGCAGCCATCAGCCCTCACACAGCTGCTGGCAGCTCTGAAGCAGTTCTGAACCGTATCAACACCGAGCCCTGATGTCCAAGGGCTTCTCCACCCCCCAAGGAGGGCACTCTGGTAAACTGCTCTCCAGATTTTCCCCACTGGCAGAGTATCTGCACCAAAGCAGAGCTGCAAAGCCTCCACATCCCATCCCCTGAAAATATGCTGCTGCTTCCCCATATCTCCCTAGTCTGTAAACCTTGTCAGGGGACAGCCTTTACTCTCTAGATTTAAGGCGATGTAGTGACTATAAATATTGTGCTTTGAATAAAAGAGTTGTGAATACTAGATGAGTCCATCTATTGTTAAATGTCATATTTAAATGTTTTAACACTTGGAGTCCCAGCTGCTGCACCAGCAGGTGAGACCACACAGCCCCCCCCAACTATTTCATCGTCACTCAGGTAGGACAAGGAGGCCACAGAGTGAGATGGTGGTGATGCTTTAAAGTTTTGCCAGCACAGCCATGTCACACATAAGCATGAACAAAACACCTTCCTGGCTCAGCACGGTGCTAGCATGGTCTTTGGACAGGTCCACACCCCTCTGACAGACCCAACCTTGCACCAGCACAGCCCTGTTTGGCTGGGGTCTCGTCACACTGATGCTCACTCTTCACCAATGCCCACTAATTGTGTCAGTGCTGATGGGGAGGTTGTAGCTGCCTGCCTAATTAAGCCACAGTGGAGAACTCATCAGCTACTCTGCTCCTGCTCCTTTGTTTTGCATTAGTACCTTTTATCACAATGGTACTGCTTTATTCCTGCCATTGTTTTTTCTGTATTTGGAGAGTAGTGACTTATTTATTTTATTTGTGCTCTTTTCCCACCTGACTGCTTCCACACTTCTGAACATGGAAGGCAAGATTTAATGCACACGGAACACCACAATTAGCCCCATCATGCTAATAACTTGAAGGAAACAAATAAATAGCAGAAATGGTGGCACTTTGGAAATTCCCATGTGCTGTGGGAAGAAGGCCTGCTGGTCAGGGCACATTGATTTTTTTCTGAATCCATCCATGCAGGATTCAAGGACAGGACAAAACACTATTAAGTCAGCAAGCAGAATGCAGTAAATAATAAGGGAGCTGGAGAGGGCTGAGGCTGTGTGCTGACTGAGCCCAGATATAAATTGTGGTGAGCTATGCACCTCAGCATCACCATGACGCTGCCTCTGGAGCACCAGGGAAACCCAGACAGGAAACAGGAGCTGGAAAAGCCACTTGGGACCCCAGGAGTTTTGCACGGGTTTTTTTCATTGTGGAGGCAGAAATAAACTCCTTCCCATCATCCACAGAATTCCTTGCTGCTCTGGAAACCTGTGTGGATAAATACCACCTCTTCTGCTGGAGTGCAGTTATGTCTGAGCCAGATGAAGGCTTTAGCACTGGGCAAGTTTTGCTCCAGAAGTGGGGATTCTACCAGCAGGGTTTAACTGGTACAGCTGTGTCAAAGCACTCTGCCATCATCATATTGCTGCTGTAGCTCTGCTGGTGAGGCGCTTTTCCCTAGGTAGAGATGCTCTCTGGCCTAAGGCTTGTTTGTGAAGGAAGGAGAGGGGAGATTCCAACAGATAAAAGCTTTCCACAGAGCAGCAGGAGGGAGAAGGCAACCCATTAGCTTTTCCACTTCTTTGTTTGCCTTTGTCATCTCCAACCCTCGGTGTACTTCAGCACATCGGCTTCCCTCAGAGTTCAGGGGAACTAATCAAGTACGTAAAAAGCTTTGTGCAATCCAGTATTTGCAGGGCCTGGTCCTGGTTAAGTGATGTCGGGAAAACAGAAAAGAGATGAGATCCGTGTTTGAAGACTCAGCCCTGGTCTGAGGACTCCCTGCTTCTCATGCTCTGGCCCACACAGAGCTGCAGCACTGCCATGCCTTCAGGAGGGTGATTCAGAGCATCCCTGCAGAGAACCGAGCACTGCTTGTGACTCATGGCTGTCAATTCTCATGATTTAATCAGCAGTGCTATGCTTCACTGGGGTTTTCCTTCCTAAAGTACTGATGGGCTGCAAGAAGTCGGCTTTCCTTCGCTGGAAGGGAATTCTGTCTGGCTATCTCTGTAAACAAAGAAAAACCTAAAAGAGAGTAATTCTTCTGGGCCAGAAACCGGTGGACTGGTGATCACAGAAAGCAGATTTCCAAAAAAAGTCTCATGATGTGTGAACTGATTTTATGGTTTGGGATGCTGATATCTGACCCTTGGGCCCTGGGATGGACTGACAACAATACATTTGAAAGAAAGCTGTGCGTATTCACATTGAAAACATAAAAAGGAGAGAGTCTGGAAGTAAATCAGAAAAACATTATCTCAGTTGATATTAGCTCTGTAAAACAGTGGTGGTCACAGGCCTAGATAGGCAAAGGGCTCTTTAGTGATACCATTTAGGTTACACCAGTGCCAGTGTGACAAGACAGCCTGAGATGAGCTTTTCCTCTGAAGGGAGGAAACTGCAACTGCTCCTGCCTTGAACTCATCTTCATTCATTTCTTGGTCCTTTCTTTCCTCCCACTTTTATGCTCTTCAGTGCCCTTGGCAACACATGCAGCCCCTCTGCTGAGGTTACTGTCAGCACAGTACCTGGTGGGGAGGGGAGGTTTGGTTGAATGTGACCTCTCCAGAGCACCTCTGACAGCCATTCACCCTCCAGCCTGCCCTGCCTCTGTCCTGCACTCTCTAGGCTGGCCCAGGTGTTCTCAGGGAGGGTGGCTGGTCTTTTGGCTGGCAGGGAACAAAGCAGCCTCCCCTGGACTTGCACCCAGGGCCCCCCTTCCTCCTTGCCATGGGACACTGCTGACACAGGTGACAGATGCCCTGACCCCCAACATTGTCTTGGGATCTTGTAAGCCCCTTTCCTCCTTTGGTGGAGGCAGAGAAAGGCAGGGGCCAGCAGATGCCATTTGGCTTTGGTCCATCTCTCATTCAGCCAAGAAACCACCCTCTCCTGTGACAAAGAATTCTTGAGTCAGTCCTAAGAGTGTTGCCAAGCTCTGCCCCGTAGTTTCACTTTGTTTCATTTCAGGGAATTCTCTCTAGATCTTTCTGCTTAATGCTTGGCATGTTTGCAAACTGGTCATTAGCTCAGTACTTTTCATGAGGCACAACAGAAACACCCCACAAGTCCTGCACTTTGAAAATTAAGTTATGGAGGTCAAATCCCAACACATCTACTACAGTGTACTGCAGCCAAGTGTATTTTTTATTTAATCTATAATGTTTGAAGTTAAAGAGGAAGGGCAGCAGCATGCAAAAATAAATCCCAAAAGAGCATATGATGCAGAATAACCTACACCATAAAGTGGCCATGACAGGCCTTGAGGGGGCAGCTTCAGGTGTGTTAAAGTGAAGGTGTGGGACTTCTGATCCAGATCTTATCTTCCACACTGGTCTTACACTGTCAGGAAGGACTGTTATAAGTCACCACTGAGGTTGTCTCCTGTGATGCCAATGGCTACAAGCCCTCACCTCTCCAGGAAAAGGTGAAGAATTAGGTGACAGGTCACGGGGCTGCCATTTAAGCCGTGGGGGGAGGTGGATCACCAGGCTGAACGAAGAGCCAGTCCTGGCCTTCAGAGCTGGGAATATCCCCGTTTCACAGGAAGCTGTGGAAACGGTCCCTGTTACCTCAGCCTTACTGTTGCCTCTTCCAGATGACAGTGCTTGAGTCTTCTGCACATCAATGTTTCCATCAGGTTTCACTCCCTGCCTAGTCTCCAGTACTTGCTTCTCAAGTATTCTGAGCAGGAAAGGTCAGTTCCCTGTGGACTGCAGCAATGTGACAGCAAACATTCGGACTTGGAGGAAGTTAGTCGTTGGCTCATTCAAATGCCAAAATCCAGGTGAGCTGTCCAGGTGAGCTGCAGCTGGGCTTTCCTGGTGGTAACCTTCAGCAGCACCGAAGGAAGCCCTGGCACTTGGAAAATCAGCTGGAAGAGGAGCACATGGCCCCCATCTCCCTATGTGCCAGACCAGGAATATTTTCTGCACCAGGAAATTTCCCCAGTGTATTTCCAGTTATCTGTTTTGCAATGCTGTTGTCCTCCTGTGCATTTTAGCCATCTCTGCTCGCACTGGCTACATTTTCCTCAGTGCTGGCTTGTGACAAGTTAACCTTTTTACATTTAATTCTCAGAAATGCAAATGATTGCCAAAACCCTTCTGTGTTATGATTTTAGGGGCATAATTATTAAACTGCATTTGGAAAAAAATAAGGCAACAATTCTCATGATCCAAAGATTTCCTGTTCTAGTGAAAGGGGCATGTGGCAGGACTATCACCGAGAAAAGGACAGGATTAAGGAACTCCTTGCTCATTCAATTAGAAATCCCTTTTCTAAAGGGAGCAAGTAGGAAACCTGAGGGAGTCTAGAGTGGTGGCTTGACCCTGGCTGGATGCCAAGTGCCCAAAGCTGCTCTGTCACCCTCCTGCTCAACTGGAAAATCTGAGAAGTCCCTAAGGGGTTTACCAGCTTCTTCAGGGTCTAGGTTGAATGTGAATGCTCCCAAATAAGATAGTCAGGGCCATTCCCTAACGGATTTGAGCAGAACTGGGTCTGAACTGGGAAAGCAGACTTCAAGCCGTTTTCTTAATCACGGCTGGGTCTGTAACTCTCCTCAAGGCCTCAAAATCTTTTTCCTCTTCCCTTGCTGAGAAAGAGGAAATGAAAGGTTTTAGACATCAATATTTTCAGGCCCAAAACAATCCCATTCTGTTCCCTGCCCAGGTCCATGGCCTGACTGTGAGATGGATAGCTCTGTACATTCAAAACAGCCCCTGATTTTAGATGCTGTGCACACATGGGATGTGTGCACAGAAGGGTCTGACTCTGCATCTCCTGTCCCACACGACACATTTCCAAGTAAGTCCCACAGAATGCCAGCCTTTTCTTCAGCCACCCTTTTCCTAGAACTCACGGACACAGAGCTATGCACAGGAAGTCATTGCTGACTTTGTCCTGCTTGGAGGCTCAATCCCTAAATCTCTGCCCCTCGTTTATCCTGGGTAGGGGGACTCCTGCCCGGGTTAAATACCTCCTTGCAGAGGTGTTTAAACTGGCAGTGAAACATCTCCTAGTCCCTGTTTTCTTGTTGGGGAGGCAGAGCTCTCCTGCACTGGCAGAAGGCAGCACCTGTGGTGTATCACGGTTCTACCTCCCAGCTTGGCCACATCACAGGAGCTCTCCACATCCCAAGATACACCCAGCAGCATCCTCCTGCTGTGCTGGCCCCAGCCCTGTGATTGACAGCCCTGACCTCCAACCAGTCCTTTGCATCCCCTCCTCTCCCCCCATCCCAGCCAGCTGCCCTTGGCATCCCTCTGGGGACCACCAGCTCAGCAAAGACAGCTGATGCTCCCACAGAGAGCAGCAGAAAATGGGGAAGTAAACTGAGCTCAACCAAACCTCCCTGTGGGAGTATGGGAGCACCAGAGGGGCTCTCCTGGTGCAGACCCACAGTGCCACAGGCTTGCACACTAAGCGGCCCAGGGCACACTGTGTCTCCAGCAGAGCCCTCTTGCTCTGCTCCTGCTGGAGCCCTGTTTGGGGGAGAAGCCCTCAGCCTGGCTGCTAATGCTGCTGCACATGCATTTTGGGTTTTGTGAGCTGTTGCTCACAAACAAAAGTGTTTGGATGAAAAATAAACCTCTTTAAAATCCCAGCCTATTCACTCCTGGCAGTCTGGTATTCCTTCAAACTGTCAGACTTAGCAGATTGTTTACTGGAAACGGTTCAATTGGCAGGACCTTCTGCTGTGCAGATGAAATTTTAAAATCCTGTTTCTTGTTGCGCTCAAAGTCTCTCTTTCCACTACATGGCTTCACAGAATTATTATTCACTTGTTTCCCATTGAATCGAAAAATACCCTCTCTCTTTCATTTCTATGGCAAAAGTATGTGGGGGATATTAGCCCTCATGCTTCGGGACACAAGCCAAGGGCTAAGTGCTTGGGCTGCAGGGAAAAATTTCCCTGAGGGACACAGTTAATGCAGAATGGTCAATTATCCCCGAAGAGTCCCAGCTGGCTGAGATGGGAGACACGCTGTTCTGCTGGACAGACAAGTGGTGCACAGCATGGCACTCTCTGCAGACCACCCAAGGGTCTCCTCATCCAGGGGAATCTTGTTCCAATAAACAGAAGCTCCCGCAACTCCTAATAGTGCAAATTTTGCTATTTCCTTTCCTGTGCAGTAGTACAGCAAGAGACAGAGCTGTAACCTGCTTGCCCAGGTCCTGCTGCTGCTTTTGCAGCGTGTCCTATGAAGAGCTAGACCTGTAGGGCCAGGACCTCCTGCTTTGGGTTAAATGTTCTGCTGCCTTTTCTCTCTGGTTAGATCAATGACTGCCAGCAGGAAAGACTAGTTCAGGCAACTTTGTACAGTTTGTTAGGGCTTAAGGCAGAAGAACCTGCCATGAAACAGGCATATTCTCTGTCCCAGCTCCCCGTGGCTGAAAGGTATAACTACCCACAGATCCTGCAACAAGACTTGATTGTTACAGTTTTGATGTCCATTGGTCAAAGAGATGCTCACAGTCCTGATCAATCAAGGGTAGGGAAATCCCCCAAAACACAAAGTTCAATGGGTTAATACATGCTCAGGTTAAAGTGGGAATGGCCAGGTACCTCCCCTTTGTGGGGGGAGCTTTCAGTCCTTCAGTGGAAAGCCTCAGAAATGAGTCTGGGAGTGCTTTGGGGGTCTTTGATGGTTTATGACCCCTTCTAAGACATGAGAGCTGCCTCTCTCATCAGTAGTGGAGCCAGTTATGCCCCATCAGAAGGGACGAATCAGGACCTTTCCCCAGGAGAATGGGAGGGGGGGAGAGTTTTACAACTGAATTGTAAGGGAGAACAACTGTGATGATTAAAAGCACCATCCTGTCTCCACAGGGTCTGCTTCCCATCTGGCTCAAGGCCTGGCTTGTAGCCCTCGGTGGTGGGTTCTCACCTCCTCTCTCATGCAGACCAGAGCCTTCACCACCACATACCCAAAAACGCACCTTCTCCCACTCAGGGGATGCAAACCCAGCCTCAGCAAAGCACCCACTGCCTTCACAAATGGGCCCTTGGTTGAGATATTAATGACTGGCATTCCAGTCTCCTACAGTGGGTGTCAAAACAAGTTCTTCTAGTAAAGTTTCTCGTTAAATCAATGAAATTTCCTCCAGAGAGGGGCCTGATGTGCCATCCCCAGCCACGTTACAACGTCCCATAATCACTCTGTCAGTAGGTGGAGCAACTTG
Source organism: Picathartes gymnocephalus (assembly GCA_013390045.1). Classification (NCBI taxonomy): domain Eukaryota; kingdom Metazoa; phylum Chordata; class Aves; order Passeriformes; family Picathartidae; genus Picathartes; species Picathartes gymnocephalus. The sequence continues at coordinate 513,132 of WEKY01048653.1, read as the reverse complement.
CTTTATCCTCACCTTCTCAGCATTAACCCAACCAGATATCCTGTTCGCCCTGCTTACAGCTGCATTTCGTTGCTGCATAGATTGCACCCCGCAGGCTTAACCTCACTGTGGTGAGCCTTTGTGGGCACCTGTGATCCCTGGGCACTCCGTCATTCATGCTGCTGTTGTCCCAGACGTTTGGGAACCCTGTCCCAAAGCTGGTCTCTCAGTTTGATGAACACTTTCCCGTGCTAATAAAACAAAAGAAAAGCAGTACAAACATGCAGAATCAAAAGGAGAAAACCACACAAATCTCAATTAGCACATACAGTCCCGAGTCTCTACCTCTACCTTTCCCTCCTGTCACATTCCTTCTCCCTATGCTTCCCCCCAGGGGACACAGGTTCAGTGAGTGAGCATTTGGTTTGCATGGAAAATAAAATGGGGACCAAGAAGCATAAAACACCAAGTTTTGCAACTTCCAGCCTCTGCACATTGCTGGGACAGAGCTGGGGATCTTGGATATGTCCCACTGAACCAGTGATGTGCATGGAGCTGAAAGTGTGTGGTGGTTGATTTCTCACACTGCGGAGCAGAAGGTGACCCTCTCTGAGACGGGAGACAGATAAAAACAGATTGGGAGGGCATTACTAGCAAACCTGCCTGCTGCCAGGGAGAGACACAGAGCAGGGGGGCTCTGGGAGCCACCTGCTCCGTGCTGGAGGATGGCTGGGCTTGTTCCCAGAGAGGCTCACCAGAACCATGCAGGCACGCCTCTTATTCTTGCTAAAGTAGCACAGAGGGTTTTTTTTAACCTTTTTTTTTAAGCTGTGCTTTCGAGTGGGAGTGCTGTGTTAGCCAACATTTTGTAAATCTTTTTGGGTAGAGGTGGTTTTTTTTAGCTGCTACACAAAGAGCTACCCACTGACTTGTGTGTTGTTCCCCTCCTTCCCCATCCAGGCTTCCCTGAACACCTCTGGGGCAGAAAAGGAGCACTGGCACCGGGTCCTTACCCCCGTGTCTCTGTGGATGCCAGTGGGAGGGACACGCTCAGCCGGCAGCACAGCCATGCACTGCATTTACAGCAAACTCAGGATCTCCTCTCTCCCAGCAAATCGAGTCATTTGGCAACGATATTCCCCAATCACCGCAACGCTGGTGTCACGATCTGATAGATGTAGCTGTGTCTAGAGGTCACTGCCACGGGCTTTTCCCTTCGCAGCTTAGGTGGTCCTGCCCCGCTGCTGCCCCTCCGTGCCGGCAGGGTAAGCTGGGCCTGGGCGCCACGCATGATGTACATCACAACTGCCTGTAGGATAGCGCCTTGCTCTGAAATAACAGCTGATTCCCGGCTAATAGATTCAGTAATCTGACACCCGGGCTGTAATAATTGTATCTGAACAAGGCAGGCTCCAGCCTCTGCCAGCCTTATTAGAATGAGTGATTGTTTCCATCAGGGATGTAGCTCTGGTGCATTCACCTTTCCCGGGCTCTGAAATACAAATTGAGCTTCTGACCTTGGCAGATATGACAGCTGACCTGTTTCCTCCTTTTTAAATAAGGAGAAAAACAGGCTTTGGAGAGAAAGTGCTTACTTTCTGCAGGCCTCCTTCTGCCAAGCTCCTCACTATCATGAGATCTTAGTTAAATATTTGGCTTGCTGTTATTAGCCAGGATGACGGGCTGCCTAAACCGCTGAGCTCTTTCTGTGAGGCACAGAGGCGCAATCTTCTCTTCCTGCTGGTTTTACGTTTATTCCTAATTTCTCTGCTCCCCAGCATGGCATGGCTGTCAAAGGCAGCCCCTTTTTGCTGTGACTGTGCAGACAAGCCGTCCCAGCGGCTGTGATCCAGGGGTGTTTGTAACCAGGGGATTGCAGCAGGGACGGGGCTCAAAGCTGCACCACTGCTGAGCTGTGGCCAGGCCACCCCTTCCCTGCTCCAGGTGTCAGGCAGCCCCCAAGGGGCTCTCCCGGCGTGGGGGGCAGTGAGCCCTGCTGGTGGGGCACCAAGGCTGATGCTGATGGGTTTGCAGCAGCACCCAGGCCTGCCCTGCCTGGAGAAGGAAAAGCTGCCAGCTGCACTCACAGCCACAGCGTGGGAAATGCAGGACCACAGAGGGGATGACTCCCAGCGGATTTCCCCTGGGAGCCGCAGTGCCGTCCACTGAAATAAAACCACCTCCTGCCCTCAGCCAGGAGCCCTCCTGCTGCCTCCTTTAGTCAGCAAGTCAACAGGCCTCGGCTGCTGATCCTAATTTTCCCCGGTGATGTGCCATGCAAGGAGCGTTTCCCAATGGGCTGCAAGTACATGCTGTGGCTGTAAATATAGCTGGGAGGGAGATTTAGCCATGGTCCCCCCTCTCTCCCTCATATTGCTTTTCCTGAGGTTAAATGTCAAACGTGTCTAAAATATCACTCGGGTCTGCAACCCGTCTGCACTTCAGGAGGGGCCCAGCCGGGCTCCCCTACGGGCTTTGTCCTGATTTATGGAGGTGTGTGGCACAGAGCCGTAAATCGGGGCACGCATCAGATAACGTCATGGGAGAGCTGCGTGCCTTTTATCAGAGCTGGGACGTGAACACGAGCAGGGGTAGGAGCAGGGACAGCCCTGGGGCATGCAGCTTGCTTTTCTTTCTCCATCAACGATGGCAAAAAAGAAGCTCTCCCGCCTTGGTGGCTGCGCAGAAAATCGTGCCTCAGCTCATCAGTGGAGGCACTGGTCCTGTCCTGGGAGATTCCTGGTGGTTCATTCTTCTGCTCCTCTCTAAGTGAAGAGGAGGGCTGGCTTATGGACCTCAGGCAAGGCCTGTAGGTCTGGTGGTTCGGCACAAAAGAGGGAGCCAGGCAGGGCGTTCGAGTGGCGGGAAGGAGATTTATGTCTTTTACTGTCCATCTGCAAAGCAAAACAAAAATAGCTGAAACACCGGTTTTCTGCTTTATCGGCTCTGTGAATAAGCATATAAATTTCTATGACATTTCTGGAGGCTTGCTGAAGGGGAAAAAAATTCATCCCTTAGGACCTGGCCAGCAGCAGTGGCAGCATATGGTCTGCTGAAATCAGTGGCTGAGTGCGTTTGGTGTGTGCTAGCATTAAAAAGGTGACTTTGCGAGTAATTTCAGAAGCAAGGAGGGGTTTCCTCTCTTTTCCTTTTTTTTTTTTTTTTTATTCCTTTTTTTAAATCCTGTCTAAGCTGATGCAGCTGTCACAGCCAATAACTCTTGAATAAGGGAGCTGGCTTGCGTTTACTTGATTGGGAAGCACGAAGGGGTGCTGGTTCTTGGCCGCCTTGTGGAAGCAGGGTCGGCCTCTTCCTGAGAGGCACGGAGGAGAAAGGCAAAGTACCCGGCACAGGCGAAAAGAGGAGTCGGGGATGTTTTATTTTTCCCAGCAGCTGCAGCTCCCTCTGAGAAGGAGTCGGGGCCCTGTAAGTCCGTGGGAAAGGGGCTCCTGTCTCCCGGCTGCAAAAGAATGGCGGGGGAGCGTCATCGCAAAGATAGAACTCATTGGCGGAAAAACAAATACAAATAGGCAACTGTTTATGGTAGATAAAGTGTGGCTTTTTCTCTTTCATCGTTGACTAAAACCTCATGTTCTTTCCGGTGAGGGAGGCAGGAGCCGTAATGCGCTGTCAGAAAGATGTCTTTCAGCCAGGCAGCACCGCTGGATGTTTATCTCCCCGCCATTGTGCTCCGGCGCTTTGAAATGTAAAGAGAAGGCGCTGCTAATCACACTGTTGCTTAAAGATCAACAGCCAGGCGAGATGTACTTTGTCACATTTTCTCTTTGGTCTCTCTTTTTCCGTAATGAAAACGGTGACATCCATTCAGGCTTGCACGCCAGCGCATGGCAGTGGGTTTTTAATGAATCACTCCTGCCCTTTCCCTGGGCTCTGGCAGCCGGAGCTGCCTTTGGAGTGCCCTGATTGCCACCGGAGATGCAGATCCAGCCCCTGGGAGAGCACATCTTGGTATCACATCTGGTTTCCTCTGGTTTGGATCGAATCCGTCCAGTGTTATGTTTGAGTCATATTGTTGAAGTCAGAGAGGATGCGAGATGTAAGCAAAGGCTGAAAGGCAAAATTCTGATGTCAGATTTCTTATTAGTGGAAGAACAGAGAGCTTTAGGGGTAATGAAAAAGAAATTTTAAAAAAAGAAAAAAAAAAGAAGTGTGGAATAAAGGAAATAAGTGGTTATTTGTGGAAAGAAATAAAACTCAATATACAAGACCCCTCTTCCTCCTATCCTGGTCTAGGCTCGTAAATAATAGAGCAGAATGGATGAAGCATGGAAAGCTGGAGCGATAGACCACTGAAATGATGTGGCTGAGGGAGAGGGATATTTTTATTTTAAGACAGGAATTTCCCATGCTCCTATTTTCTTCACTGTGAGATTAACACAGAGGTCTCCACTTCCACTTTCCACTATATCCTGCATGTGGGGAAAATGCAGCAAGTCAAAGTTGTACAAAGAGCATAAGAAGAGGGAGAGAAATTTAGCTCTTCTAATGCTGATTAAGAAGAGCAAACAAAGAAGAGAACAGAAAAGTGAAACACCAGATATTTTCCAGCAAAGACTCCACTGAATCCTATTACAGGAATATATCACAAACAATATGAAAATGCTCATCTTTTGCCTGCCCAGTGCCAAGGCAAGTGTCGTCATCCGGCAGTGAGAAGGCTGGGACACACAGCAGATAAAGCAGAGTAACTGAAGAAATTCATCAGCAGCGTGTGTGTGTGCGTGTGTGTCAGGCATGGAAACACCACCCCCACACCAGTCCTACTGGCTCGCCCTGAGCCTTTCTTGCCCCGTTCCCAGGCTCCTCTGGGAACAACTCCCTGATGCACGGACTAAACGTGGTTAAGCGCTTCCTTGGAGCACAGTGAGGAGGGAGCAATGGCTCGTGCACAAGTCACAGTCCCCGGACAGCCCAGGAGATACGATGCTTTTTTGAGTGGCATCAACCAGCTTTCCCTCTGTGGAGAGTTTCTATCCCTGCCACAACTGTGGGGTGCCCAGTGCGGGTTTGCAGATGGCTCAAGGATGCCAGCGAAGCTGTGGGTACCTCGAGGTGTGGTGCTCACAGAGAGAGCAGCCCACCAGCTGCTGAACAGATCCACGTGTGTCCCCGGCAGAGAACACTCACCAGCCCATCCCTAGCAGTATAAAATTGAGGGGTGAGCTCTCCTAAGCACTGCTTGCCTTCAGGGCCTCTTCCTACATGATAAATACTTATTTAGATGGTACCCTGCAATGTGCGGTTGTACACGACCCATAAATCCTGGTGTTAAATCGGTAAAATAAAAATCCAGTGCTGCGTCAGCTCGGCCTTTGAGGAGCCAAAGCTGATAAATAGGTTTTGATTGGCTCTTTCTACACCGATGCCCCAGAGCAACACCCTCTGCTTGAGTGTGATATTGCTGCAAGCTGACAGTACAAAGGACAGACGCTACCCGTGCCAGCCATTGAGCCGGCTGCCTGGATTAACCCTGATTTCCCTTCCTGACACTCCTTCTGCCGAGGAGGGAAGCCAGGCGTAAGAGCAAGTCCCTTTGCCTGTCATGCTGAGAACGTGGTGCTGGCAACGTAATTCAGCGTGCTAAGCCCGGTTGTTCCCTCCCTGGTCCCTGCTCTGCGGTGGTCTATCTCCATAAAAGCAGAGGATTTACACCGTCTTACACAAGTGGTGTGAGAAGGATCAGGCTGTGAGAGTCCTGAATCCCAGCTTCCCGGGAAAGGCAGAGAACAGCTGCCTTTCAGCTCTCATTGCATCCCTTGGGCTCTTTGTATCAATAAAGTTTTCCTAGGATGTGGGTGAAGGAAGGGCATGTGGGACAGCATCTCACATGCACCTTTTCATGTTTAGCCTAAATGCCTGTGGGAGGAGTGGCACCATCTCCGACAGCAGAGCAGCCAGCTCACACCCCTCTAGCCACCCCCAGCATCTCTGTTGATATGCTAAACCAACAATAAAGACAAATCTTATCTGTCTAATAAGGCGAGTTCCCCGTGCAGCAGGAAGGAGCCTCTCCATCGAGGTGGTATCTGCACCAACCCAGGTGACACCTTGAATTTGGCAGCAGCACAGACTCATCAGGGAAGGGGAAAGCAGGAGGCAACCACCCTTTTCCTCCTGCATTTTGGTGTGTCCCCAGGCAAGCCTGGCTCATGGTAGTGCCAGGAGTGGTACCTGCCCGAAAGGAGCCTTAGCTCTCAGAGGATGCTCTGCTCCTCCCTGCTGCCTGTGTGCTTGCTCGTGGCCAAGCTGACGAGATGCCAGCGATGAGGTGCCAAAATGCAAAGGCAGTACACTGCTTTGCTGCTGATCCCCACTCACCACCAGCTGGCCCGGGGCTTGCAAGAAACCAGCCCTGGGAGTGAGGCCAGCTGCCCAGAGCTGACCAGGAATGAAGGGAAAGGTGCTGGCTGCTGGAGGGAGGCACCTCCAAGCCCCTCGTTATCTCTGGGCATCCCCACAGGCAGGCAGCCCCTGTGTGTGCCACAGCTCAGGGCTGTATCCCTCAGCTGGCTGGCTGGGAACTGCTTTTCACCGTCTCCAGCTGGCTCGAGGACACTGCTGCATCCTACTGGGGGATGACCCGTGTCATGTCTTCATCAGCACTAAATGGAAGAGATGTGACTTTCCTGGGCACAAATTCATTGGAAATGTTGTGTAGGTCAGAAATAAACACTCCCCAAACTGGCTTCTTCTCTAGGTTCTGGCATCCCGAGACACGTCATGTCCAGATCAATGATGGTTATACCCACTGCAGACAGGAGATGGGGTGGGAGATGACATGCAACCATTCCCACTGATCGTGGAAGCACAGTGCAGAGCTACAGCACAGGCCAGACGTCTGTACTTCAGCACACATCTTTGCTTGGAAGAAAAGATTAAAGCCATAGGAACGTTCTGGTTTCCACTGATTCACCACCCAAATGGAAAAACTGTAGGTGAGGGAAAGGAAGGATATGTCCTTCAGACTCAGCTGGGCAAGCAGGGATTCTGCTCAGGTCCTTCAAGGGAAAGGAGATATAAGAAAGTTTGGAAGCAAGACAAGGTTTAAAATAAAGAGGCAGAATATTTGTAATGTTTTGAGTTTTTAAAAATGCCTCCTGCTGGCTGACAGTTGGTTAAAGTCAGCACAAGTGAGTAAACTTCCACCAGCAAAAATCTCAGCCACTGCTAAGATGCTGCATAATAGATGAGAGCTGGGCAGGTGTGGGACCAAATGCCTCTGCTAAATGATAGAGAGATGTGCAGGCAATGCTCTGGGTAAAGCATCTGCCAGTAAATACGCTCTCTTTTGCTATTTGTCAATCTAAGACCATATTATATTAAAAAAAACCTGTACAGATTACCCTTACCTCAGTAATTTTCTCTATGACTATATGCCTACTTTTTTAATAAAGCAAATGACCTGCATCTCGAATCCAAACTTTTCAGACTGCTCAGTTAGAGCAGAATATTAGAGTCTTCGGATAAATTTTCTCCCTTATTGCTGAAATTTCAGCTGAGAAAGAAAGCGTCTTGTGCTCCTTTCTCGCACATCTAAATTCTGAAGCATCAGCTGTTTTGAGGGGGAGGGATAATAACTCCCTGTTTTTAACATCCAACTCAATACGTTTGTGAAAGGGATTATACAGCACCTCGTCCACCCACAGCAAGGGATTGAATGTGGTGACCGGGGAGGGCGCCTCCGCTCTCATGTTTAATTCAGGTGATGTTTTCTGTCTCAAAGGCAGGGAAAGTGAGAGAGGCATTTACTTAGGTTGGAACAGGAGGTCAGATTTAAGTTTGAGTTAGCCCGACTCGGCCACCTGCAGAGTTTTCCTGGTCATCGCTGGAGAAGAGCTTGGGATCAAGGCCAGGTTGGATGGAGCTCTGAACAATCTACTATAGTGAAAGGTGCCCCTGCCCATGGCAGGGGGGTTGGAACTAGGGGATCTTTAAGGTCACTTCCAGTTCAATGACTTTATGATTCTGCAAACTGCATTCTGCCCTTGGTGTTTCTTCCTACCCTCAAACACTGAACCCAAGCAGTCTGTAGCACTGCCCCCATTTTACAGAAGGCAAGAACAAGGTACTGGGGACAAGAACCCTTGTCAAAAGCAACCAGCATGGTGAGAGCAGGACAGGGGTGCAAACAGCCTTCTGCTTCCTAATCGTGGTCTGTTCAGGAGATGGTGGTAGGATCATGTGTGTGACCACACCTGGCTGCCTTTGCTTCCATAGGCTTTTAGTTTGAAACAGCATATAAAGGGCACTGATCAAAAAATGAATTCCTAGGTGCTGGTGGGACCTGGGAGGCTGAGAGGTTTCTCTACCAGCACAACACAACCTGGGGTAGAGGCAGGGGCCAGGTGTCCTAGTACAGGACACGGGGAAGAAGATATGTGAAGGGCTGGTGGGGTGGTGGGAAGAGGGGAAGAAGCAGGTGGTAGTAAGGGGAAATGAAAGAAATATGAAAAGGATCAAGAAGTGGCACAAGAAAAGAGAGGAGAGAAGATTTCCTGAGGACACAGAGCACAAAGGCAAATAACGGTAGTAATGGCGGTGGTGGTGAGCACGAAGAAAATAAAAAGGAGTGAAAAGCAACAGGAGAAAATGAGAATAAAGCAGAAAAAGGAGAAGTAGAGGAGAAAGCAACCATCCTGCCAGCCTCCGTGATGGCTGTTATTTGCAGATAGGAAATGCTGCCTGCAGAAAAGTTGATTGAGGCTGATTGAGGGAAAGAATGAGCCACATGTGACAGATGTTAGTCACTTTGCGTAATGCCCTACTGGAAGGCACTTGGATTCTGCAGGGATGACAGCACTCGAAGAAGCTGCATGGAGCACAGCAACCCCGGGAGCAGAAGGGAAGGAAGATGAATGGCAGGACAGCTTGAATCCCCTGATCTCAAAAAGGGAAGAAAAAAAGAGAGAGGTGAATGGCAGCCTCTGCTTTTTACGTATTTCCTGCCTCCCTCCATGCTCGATCTCCTCATCCAAAACCAGGCAAAGGTCCAGAGCAGGTGGGAGCTCACACTCCTTCCTGCAGGAAGCAGGGCTGCCTCCCTGCCCCTCGGAGCAGCTGTCAGCACCCATGCAAATTGTTTCTAAAACAATCTCTCAAGCACATCATTTACTCAGGTAGATCGGAAAGCAATCTTGGGCAAGAAAAAGAGCCAAAATGATTGCTTAACTGTGCTTTTGTACCTTTTGACAGAGATAATTTTTCCTTATTTCAATATTTTCAAACAATCACTAAGCAGCAAATGGCACAAGGGCCCTTTGTGTGTTAAGGCCCTCATGGTTGCAAGTCTTTTCTTTTACTTGTTTGCCCCACCTTTAAAAATGCAAGAGAGAAGCAAAACTTCTCAGGAACTACTTTACCTTCAGCGTTTGCAGTGAAGCAGCTGCCATATTAGATCATATTCAAATAGAGCCCCAAAGAGGTCGGGAGCAGCGTATTAGCTGAACTGTTTATCTGCAGCCAGCCAAGGGGGGATGGTGCTGCTCAAATCAATTTTCTATGCTCCGACTGGCCCATCTTCTTGACACTTAGATGTCACTGTACCACTGGTGATAAAAAGGCCTGCCAAAAAAGGATGGATTTGGATTCACGCAGGGTCCTACAGTGCCAAATGAGAATTGACAATATTAGTCTTTAGGACAATTTTACAGATAAAATTAACCAGAAGAATAAATTTTCAACAGTTCACTTAATCTAATCTGCTTTCCATTGCATTGAATCTTGCTCCCATCCACAGTTGCCATTTTAATACTTGCAAGCAATGTTGGTTTTTTTTCTTTTTTTGTTTCATGGAACAAAGATCAGGCACATAAACCAGGATACACATTGCCATGAAATGCCAGTCAAAAAATAACCCACATCTGGTTTCTGTAAAAAGGAGGAGGAAGTCTCTCACATAGTTTAAAAGCAAGGAGAAAAAGTATCAGCATGTTAAATTTGGGCCTGAGGTACAGTCATTGATATGATCTGAACCTTAACTTTCCCTAAGTTCATCTGGCTTTGGTCTTAATTTTATTATTTGGATAACTAAAGAGCAAAGGCTGAATCTCAGTTCCAGATCTGGTTTTGAATTAAAAATAGCTGTCACAAAGTTCAAGACTATCCATATTCTACCTTACCTTTGTTACAAACTATGCGGGCCCTTGTACATCTGTGACTATCATTCATGGTATGAGAAATCAGAAACTCTCTGAGTTAATAATAATACATAACACATGTGTAACACTTTCCATCCTTCAGTACTGCACAAGTGACCAAGTGTCACAACGAGCCTCTGGAATGTTTTCCCTTGTGGCAGGGATAGTGGCATTTCATCCAGAGGCTGACTGTGTAGGCCAAGGATACCCAGACTATGCAGAAGCAGAGGCTGGGGCTGTGAGGCAGAGCCAGGGCAGGTGGGGATGGCTGCTCTTAACACTGCACTACACACCAGAGTCCTTGCATGCTTTTCTTTTTCACATTTGTACAGAAGTTTTCCACATCTCTGGTTGAATATTTAGGGAAGCATTTCAAAAACTGATTCAGCTGGCTCTACAAATGGAGCTGGAAGAAAATACTTGGGGTTTGGCTAGGCTGAAACTATTCTGCCAGCACCTCCTTAGAATTTTCAGGGTTTCAGTCAGGGATTGCAGCACTTGCCAGGGAAAAAGGAATCATTTTTTGCTGGCCCTGTGCAAATTTACCCCAATGTTGGTCTGCTGTAACCCTCCAAAGGACAGCCTGCACTCCTGCCTCAGCACAGCCCAGGGCAAGTGGTGGCCAGAGGCACACAGGTCCAAGGCTGCCCTTGGCCCCAGGGGAATGGCAGCAGAGCCAGATTTTCCCTGCACTTTCTCCTCTGGGATCTCAAAGGCAGCAAAGGAGCTGGATGCTGGAGATGTAAACATCGACAGGATGACTGACACAGGTTTTCAGTGCCAGCCTCCTCCTGGCATTGCCTGGATAGAAATGGGAAGTGCCCAGCATTAGCAGAGAGAAGAGGTAAAGGAAGCCCCAGGCTGGGATGGATGAAGAAGGGCATTAACACAGGGAGCAGATGAGGGTGAAAGCCACACTGGTCACCCCAGGGGACAGAGGTCATTTAGCACCAGTTAAGAGGCCACAGTCACCTCCTGACCCTGACAATGTGTGTATCTCTGGGTGCTTGGTGAAGGTGGTTTGCTACAGCTACCAGCCACACCATCAGCTCAGCTGGTGGAGATCACTGCCAAAAGCTCTGCAGGGCCAAAGCACCGTTTATAGGTTGGCAGCCTTTCTTCTGCTTGTCTCTTTGCTTGCAGAGGGGTTTCTCCCTTCTGCTTTTCCAAAGCTGCTGACAGTGCTTTTGGAAAAAGAAGCAACTTGGACCGTGTTGAGGATGCAAAGGGAAGTGCTGTCATCGAACGACCTGTGCAGCTGCATTTGGTGCCTCTGGGTACAGACTGGGTACAAACAAGCAGCCAGAGACAGAGGTGAAGCGTGGGGCACGGGACCACATTCCCTGATGAATTTTACCTTTGCTCCTTGACTCTGACCCAGAGCAGTTGACAAACACTACAGCAGCCTGGGCTCCTCCTGCTATCTCTACTATCCATCTCCAATGCTACCCCAGAAAACCTTAAGCCTTTAAGCTGTACCTCATGCTGTGCCATATATTTTCATACCATAAAAGTCAGCTCCAGTGTGCTGCAACACAGCCCTCCTCTTACTCCAGTTGCTTTAAAGTGGAAAAAAAGATGTGCGAGGGGTCACAGTCATATTTTAGGACCACAGGGCCTTTGGGCCCAGAGAAGACCCTAGGCTGTATTATTTATGCACAGCCACTCTGCTTTACAGGAAATACCAACATACAAGCCATTTAGTGTCCCCCTTGTCCTGGGGACATGAATCAACCCCTGCACTATTTTATTTAGCAATACTGAGGCATGCTTCATTTCTGGATTACAATACTGGGAAAGCAGGAAAGGCAGCCAGACCTCCTCAGCCTCCTCAGCCCCCATGGCTGGGGACTGGACTGAGTTCATGTCCTTCCTCAGCACCATGCAGAGAGGCAGCAGGCAGGGAAACTGAGGGAGGTCAGACACTGCTATCTGAATCCCATTTATAGAGCCAGCAGTCAAACCACAGGCACTTCCAAAAAGCAAAAGCTCAGTTTTGGTCCAGAACTGAACATGTGTTCGTTTCTGCACTTGAAAAAAATGCTGCTGTTAAGGGGAAAAAAAAGCCTTAAAAGCCACTGTCAAACAGTTGTCATCCCCTGGTGCTCAAATGGACGGTGCTAGAGGAGGCATAAGGGTTTGTGCAGAGAATTAGGCTGTTGCTAATTAATGAGGGCTGCTGCATCCTTCAGTGCCCAAAGTGGCCATTGGTAGTGAGGATGACAGAAGGAGGTCTCACAGTTGTGGGATTAAGGCAAAAGGCTTGACACACTGATTTGTATCCTTCACCACCACAGAGCTCAGACTGAACATTAGGAATGTGTTTTAACCCAAAATTTGTACAGGTTGTCAGGACCTGGATGAGGAAGTCCTGGTTTGTAGAGTACCAAGGTTGTGAGATGAGGGGTTAAATTTGCACTCTGTGCTGTGGTGGGAAGCAGGGGAGCTGTAACCTGGACATACAAAGTGCAAAATATGAAGGAAAAACAAAATCAGCCACCTTGAAAATAGACACAAAATTTTCCAGTTTTTTCTCCTTCCTCTCCCCTGTACTCAGCACTTTCCAAAGAGAGTCAATAATCCCTGTGGGGGTCAGACTTTGGCTGCCAGTAAAATGTTTGGGAGCTAATGAGGTGAGCAGCCTGGCTTTCCTCAGGGACAGAGAGATGCTGAGCAGCTGCCCCCCAAGTGACCATCTCACAGCCACTCCCAGCAGCACCCACTGAACACTGTGGACAGGTGCATGATAAGGAACCAAGCCAGGAAGCAGGGAGAGCTGAAAGCAAGAGACTCGCTGGACAACATGGCAGAGAAAGGAAGAAAATACCCTTTGCAGTAGGTGGAAGTGATGGCAGCGAGTGGAGCGGACAGGCTCTCACTTGCTGCCAGCTCCAGTCAAATTGGCTTCCCTGCCTCTGCTCTGCCAAGGAGCAGCACAGCACTGGGCTCCTGGACTGTTCAAGCGAGGAGTATGCTTGTCATGGATTGCTTTTCCTGATGCTTTCTCCTCCTTCCTCTGCCAGCATGTTCTTCTCCTAAACTGGAGTTCCTCACAGGTTTTGGCAGCACAGGTCACCCCTGGAGGGCTTCACCTGTCCCTGTAGGAGCAGTCAGAGGCTTCCTGGGTTGGCAGTTCTCTGGGTGCCAGTGTTTTTTGGGAAGGGCTCAGCTGGCAGCCAGCAGTTCCCATCTCCTTATTGCACTTCCATCGTTCATCTCCCAGGGCAATTTCCACCCCTGCCTCCACAGAGCCAGAGCCAGGACAGACAAAAATCAAATCAGGGAGCCTGGTCCTCATCTAGCAGCTCAGAGTCTGTGCCTCCCATCTTGGGAATAGAGGTAGGACCCTGTCACAGGCATCCCAGGTGCTGGATCACCTGCTTGTTTTGGTTGCCAGCTTCCCAGCATGGCTTTCCAAAAGGCATGTGTGCATCCAAGGTGCCAACAGGGTAAGTGTCTGCACGTGGTCAGAGCTTGGAATAAACTGCAAGAGAAATGCATTCAGTCTGGAATGGGTCCCTTACGCTTTGACAAGGCCAGCTGGGGACTCAGTCTCTCTTATTTTGCTCTCCTGCAGCCCACGTTAATGCTCAGGTAAAGTCAGAGCCTGCCCTCAGAGAAATCTCTGCGTGACTTGTTGATTTGAAAGACATCAGCATTTCCTCAGGGACAGGAGGGAAAGAGCTGCCACCCAGCTGTACCTTTACTAGTGCAATTTTCTGTGCCTTCTCTCCTGAAAGAGATTTTCTGTGTGCCAGAATAACCCTAAAGTGTTTGTATTTAGCAGTCCTTACAGGAGTTAATCAGAACTCATGCCCCTACACTTTGCCCCACTTTCTGGCTTCCAGCCAGACTCCAGGCTCAAATCAGTGCATGACAGTGGATGAGGAGTCAGTGCTGCAGTGGAAAGGGGATGGAGACAACTTCTGTGCCCAGAACATGGACCACAGAGAGAACAAGGGTATGAGGAGATGCACAAATGGAAATCGAGCAGGTGGCACATCTGGTTTCTGAGGACAAACTCAGTATTTTGGTGAGGAATAAGACATTTCTGGTGAAAAATATTCAGGCGGAAACTCAACTGTTCAATGGCATCCAGATTTGCCAACTGATTCCCACCAATCCTAACCCAATGTCAGCTGTTTTTAGTGAAATTTCAGGAAATTTCCATCCCAGTTTCATGCTATCACATGGGCCTGGCAGTTCAGGCTACATCAAGCTCTTCTCAGACCTGGCCGCATGGATCCCTCTGCAGGGCAAGCTCTTGAAGAAATCACAACCATTGCACCCCTAGGCCTTTGTTTTAAACCAGGGAAGCCAGCATTGTGATAGGTGCTCTTGGGGAGTCCAAATCCTCGCCAGGATTACCAACAAGGAGGGTGTGTTAAGACAAAGGAGTTCTTTGCCTCACTTGATGAAAGATACGGTGTTAAATAAGACACACTGTGTTGCCAGCAGGAAATATTAATGGCAGAAATGTGACTTTCTTTTTTTTTTTTTTATTTAAGCAGACTTCTCTTTCTTCTTTGGTCTTAATTATATGAATGGTCTTTAAAGCATAGGTAGAAGCTATTACAGAGTGGGGAAATCTGCTAAGGAAAAATCTTTAGGCAAGGCATTGGAAGTACTGGTAGAAATCCTGTTATAGGTGAAAAAGAAGACTAAATTGAGGGATGACCACAGAAGGATGGAAAAAGCAGAAAAGAGGAATGGTGCAGTGAGGGAAAATGACAACCAGGCAATGCTGCAAGGCTGCAAGTTGGTCTGGAGGCACTGTAGTCCCAGCCTGATTTACGCTGGGTTTTTGAAAGGACACCACCACTTAATGGCTCACCTTCGAAGCCGGGCTTGACCCACTGCTGTCATAGGCGATGGCAGAATTACAATCAAAACCCAGATCCCATTCCCAATTTTGGAGGTGTTCGGATGTGAGGGTTTTATTTAAAGGCTCCCTTTTAATGAAAAAGTGGGCAAACTGTGATCAAGGGGAAGGAATTGTCTCTATTTTCATGATTCACATCTCCTGGCACCCACAAGATATGCATTTCCATGCTCTGATCCGCACTGCTGTGAAGGACACAGCTGAGAACAGAGCAGGGAGCTGCCGACTTTACGGCGAGAGAAAGAAAGAAAGAAAGAAAGAAAGAAAGAAAGAAAGGAAAATGCAGTAACATTTCATTCTTCCTAACATTCTGTTAAATTGGTTCAGCAAGCTTCTCTGAGTCTGGCAAGCTGGGAAGGGGAGGCAGAGAAACTTCATTAAGTGAAAGATTCTCAGAAATAATTGGGGGACCAGGGATAATAGTGGCAGCTGTCATTGTGCTGGGAAAGGAGGGCACTTGCTTCATATTTGTTAATTGAAGAAGCCAAGAGCATCTTTCTGCAGGGCCAGGGCTTGGGCTGGAAGGCTGAAGAGGATGTATATTTTTTCTGGTTTAAATAGACATTAGGGGGCTCCATTTTTTAAAAAATAAGCCTCTGAGTTGCTTTGGCAGCCGATCCAAACCAGCACGGTCTGAATCCTCCCCCACCCTTCGCACCGCGCTCTGGTCCGGGGCTTACTCAGAAAAACGCTTCAGCCAGGGGAGGTGGGGGCACAGCCAGGACAAAGTGGCTTCTGGAGAGGACAGAGGGAGGGAGGAGGGGAGAAGAAGGAGCTACATAGCTGAGCAGAGGCACAGGGAATCTTAGGGAGACACAGCGTCTGTTCTGTGCAACGTGCTGGTCACTGCTTGCCGACTGTGAAAATTAAATTCTCCCCACAGTGCAAGTTTGCAGCTCTATCACACAGACATTGGAGCTTTGTTAAATAAGTTTGCACTTCTGCCCACTGTGGAATAGATGAAAATTGTGCATCTTTCTAAAGATGGTCTTTTCTTTTAAATACCTCTGTGCCTGGTGATATTACTTGCACATTTATCCACTTGGGCCCTGAAAGTATTCAGATAAAAAGAATCTATATCTGGCTAATTAAAAATCATTCACATCATCATAATGTCTTATTAGTTTTATGAATACTGCCTTGCCTTTCTTGACTTTTCCATGCAAATCAGAAACATTTTGGGTCTGATTCTCATTTGCCCTAAGGCCCATTTACTCCACGCAGGAAAAGTCAATCAGCCTCACAAGGAGAGCAAGCGAGGGCTGCACCCACTGCAAGCCTTTCCAGCTCTTGGCGTGGCATAGAGAAATTTCAGCATAAGAAAGCAACCCAATTCTTGAACATGCAATGCTCTGCAGTGGTCTGGGCCCCACAGGCTGCTCAGGCAAGTGTTTTTGCCAACATCAGTTATTGTTCCCCACAAGGCACTCATATCCTTAGGTCCATTGTGACAATTAGTGATAAATCACTGCTGGGAGTTTGGGACATCCACTGGAAAGGCTCCCAACAGCCAGTTACCAGGAGAGTGCCAGGACACACAGCAGCATCGTGTTTCATATTCTCTCTATTTTTAATGGTGAGGGGAGGAGGGTTACATTTTAGTTCTGCATATTCCGTGTCAGGGTAAAATAATGTTCTTTTCTGGCAGCACTGAATCAGCAAACATCCAAAATTTGCCTTCTTCCGCTGCAGATGCTGCCCCCATGGAAATCAGTGAAAGCCTCAAGCAGACATACAAGGGCAGGATTTAGCCCATAAATCACAACCCAGGTCATAAATACATGCTTGAACCCTGCCTTAATATGATTCATTAAGAAGGAGCTTTTACGGTTGGGATGGTTTTAATTATCATTGTGTAATTTTATTGTTATTGTTTCCATTAAACATTAACAAACATTCCTTATTTTTGGTTAACAAAGATCTTTCTTAGAGTGCACAGTAGTTAATGAAAACCACATAAACACGTGCAGAAAGATACCAGGACTCTCATTCAATTAAATATAAAACTTAGAGTAGAAGATCTATAAAAATCCAGATTGTAATGAATCATAAATAAATATGGAAAACTAACAACTGCCTTGGGTAGAGCAGTGAATTTATAGCCCAAAGATTTGCATTTTTAAGGTTTGTGTTGTTGTGTGTGTTGTTTTTACAGAAGATGCACATGCTCAATGCCAGAGGCCCCAGCCTCAGCTCATTTTCTCGGCTTCTCTAGACAAACCCTGCAAATGCCATCATGTCCTGAGCTAAATCTGCCTTCACCCAGAGTGACCTCTGAGCCTGTGAACCTGAACTGAACTTTCTGATCAGTGAGTGAGAAGTCACAAGCACACCCAGGTGTTTGGCTGCTGGTGGGATGGAGACATACCCAGCAAAGTTGTCCCCACACACACTATGGTGGATGCAGCTGGCACCCCAAGGCAAGACTCTCCTCCTAGACATGTTGGAGGAGGAGAAATGCAGGCAAAACAGCTCATTCCTCATTCTTGGCTTGTCCCATGCCAGCAGAGGGGTCTTCAACCAATAGTTAGGCTGAGGTTGTTCTGGTTTTCCATATTGGTTTGGAAAAAAACTGCCTGTAACTTCCAGCCAGTGACTGGCACTGGTAAGAAGTGAGATGGATAAAAGGCTGCTTTGTCTGCTGACACACAGTCCCTGAACCCAGTGTACATCCAAATGAATTGTTGCTGAGAGACATGAAGTAAAAAGGGTTAACTATGTAAAAATAAAGCTATAGTTGGGTTTACAGTTGGACAGTCCAATAAGGACCATTACTCTTGGGATAGCTATCAGAGCCAAAGCACATCCATGGACTCCTGCCCATTGAATGCTGTTGAGCCACTAGTTACCCACCCCAAAACCCATGTTACAGCCTCTCTCAAGATTAACCCTCACATTCTAACTCTGCAAGAGCAATGAAAAATTTGGAAGTTCTTCCAGTGCCTCTCCTAGCGACAGCAAAGCCAACTGGTCTCCAGGTCAACCAGAGGCTTCGCTGGACACACAGGAATGTCAGCTTGAAAGAGTTAATGGGTGAGAGAAGTAAAAGGATTCGATAATGGCAAAAACTCTGAGGCATTTGCTCCAGCGTTATGGGTGTGTGTCAGTCTGTCTGCCACAGCTGTTGCCATGGTGGCAGAATTCTCCCAAAAAATCACAAAAAGAGGACAAGCTGGATGAGTGCCTGAGGAAACACAGGAGAGGGGAGATGGCTGCAGAGGGAGATGACTTGGCCTTTGTAGGTGGAGCTTGATGCTGGTACTGGGGGCCAACTAATGAAATAATGAGTCTCGTGAACTCCGTGATCTTCCAGCTGGACAGATGTTCCAGGGGCTGGAGCCAGCTGTAGAAAAAAATGGAAATCCCTGGGAGTTTCACCCAACCTAACCTCATCCCCATTGCTCCAAGGAATGCAGCACGATGGAGAGAACTGCTGCCTTCAGTATTCACAGGGATGGCTGTAGAGAGCCTTGAGAAACAAGGCTTTCCCAGGCAGCCCAAGGTTTTGACAATGTATCCGTGTGCCTGCTGCAGCTGTTTGGACAGGCAGGGGTCTAGATGAGGCTCTTAAAGCAAGGAAGCTCCTCAGCTGTTGGCAGCCGCGGGAGGGAAGGGCTGGGAGCCCTGGGCACGCCAGGAGCTGGGGCTACATGGGCTTTGCAAAGCCCAAGGGGGACCAAGACTGGACATGCTGGGCAAGCAGGGAGGGGTGTACACACCTTTGGGCCTGAATGGGCTTGGAGGGATGGGCTGGGGAAGTTTGGGGCAAGAGAAGTTGGGATGGGAGCAACGGGAGACTAGTGGGGAGAATTTGGGGTATTTGGACTCCGGAGCAGGAGAGAGAAGGACTGGAGAGGCTGTGGGTCATGGGTTGCTGGAGTTCCTGAAGACAGTTGCCACTTAGGCCCTTGACACAGTGCTCCATGCAAACATCCACGGAATTCCTAAGCTGGGGCTACTTCAGAACTGACAAAGTGAGAAGCCCCATGCGACCAGGGTCTGATGCTGGCATGGGAAGGCTGTGGAGTCAGATGGGGGATTTGTGGCCCCAGAGTAGGAGGAGACCTGCCTCCCAACACACTGCATCACCAACACTGTGTCAAATCAGGCCAGCGAGGGAGTTTTAAGCAGGTGACAGCTTACACGAGGCAGTGGGTTTTGACTGCACTGGGGTTTGCACATCTCGTAGCATGCAGTTTTCAGCGTGCTTGGCTCTTCCTCCACCTCACCCCTCTGGAAAGAGGAACTCACGGCTCAGTGCTCCCAAGGGAGTGGGCTGCTGCAAACAGAGAGCTGCAGGTGTGATCGAGGGGGTTCTCTTCCAGCTTCTCGCGGCAGCACTGACAGCAGAGCCCCGCGAAGCTCCGCAGGCTGATGCTGGCCAGGCTGTAGCTCCTGGCTCCAGCACACAGCTTGTGCCATTCCAGCGTGGCCAGAGAGCATTACGGAACAAGTCAGAAGTATGCTCGGCAAACCACAGGCTTAAAAATAAGGGAAAACACATTTCCTCTCCTCACCAAGGTGGGAGAAGATAGTGTTTCCTCAGGCATCGCCCTCCTAGCACAGTGAGGTGGGTCCTAGCTGGTGTTTAAAAGTGAAGCCAAAGCCAAACAGCTGCATTTGGGAGGGCAGGCTGGGGCCACCTGCACAGAGAAACCTCTGTGCTCACATGCAGTACAAGCAGCAAGTCAGGAGCAGGCCAGGCATACAAGTGAGTATTTTCATGGGTCTGATGCACATTGTGACATCTGCCACATTGTGACAACTAACACTTCTTTTTCCCCAGTTCTTCTACCCTGCGATCAGGTGAAACCATTTGCTAGTCCTGTTACTTTCCTATTATGCACAGAGTTAATAAAAGTTACCTTGGATGTTTTGCTAAGGATATTTTAACTCTCTTTTCTGTTTTTAATCTGGACCTCCAGCACCAAAAGGGAACAACATTACAAGGATAAGTGGTTTATATGCCCAGAGCCCTTTTTTTTTTAATTGATATACTATTTGGTTTTGAAGGATTGTTTACAGATTATTTATCGTAGTCTCCAGTGTCCAATTCCAGTATCAAGAAGACAGTCTGCAAATCCTTAATTATACTTGCATGCCCTTTATGTGTTAAGAACCCATAAAACAAAGTACATGCACACTTCAGGCTTGTAATAATTTGATGAAGATTTCTAAATTTTTCAAGTTGCCAGTCCATTCCAAAAGATGGATTACCTCTCTTAGGGTTTCATCTACCTAATTATTTCTGCCCTGATTACATAACCACCCCATATTTTTCCTCCTACCCTGAGGAGCACCCAGAGTTCAAGGGAGATGGTGTTACTGCTTAGCATGTAGGTGACAGGCAGCAATGGCTGCGCTGTATCTGCAGGAAGATGCCCTTGGGGAGGGATATGGTGCACAAAGCCCAGGGACACCATTGAGACCCCAATATTTGTGCAAGTGGCAGGCAGACACGAGGACAGAAAGGGCTTGTGTCCAGTCAGGTGGGTTTCCTACTAAGCTTTCTGCAAACCAAAGCTACCATTTGGCAGGAAGCACAAAACCATCATACGATGCTGAGTATCACTGTGCTTAGGCTGTCTACAGCACCTAGTTGGAGAGAAGTTGCCTATTTGAATACAGAATCATTTAGGTTGGAAAAGACCTTTCAGGTTGTTGAGTATAACCATTAACCCAGCATTGCCAAGTCCACCCCTAAACCATGTCCCTAAGCAGCACATCTACGTGGTTTTTAAATATCTGCAGAGATGGTGATTCAGCCACGACATGTCAAGGTCCTACTGCCCTTGTCTCCCAGCTGGACTCTGCAGGAACATTTCAAGTGAGACTTGGGAGCAGAAAGCTGTGTACTGGTTTCAAACCAGCCAAGGAAACTGTGGGAATGCCCAAGAGAGAAACCTGCTCCACAGCACAGCTCAGCAACAGTTCAGACAAAGCAGCAGTGTGATCTGAGCAGGTCTTGCAGCTGGCAGCCCCTTGCTCAAGGCTTGGAGGCACACGGATGTGTGAATCAACAAGGAGGGTTCTGTCTGGACAGAGGAGGACGAGAGTTTTCTTCTCTGGATCGTCGAAGTCTGCGTGGCTAAGGGACAGGAATGACTGCCCCCAAGTTCCAGCTGCCAGCAAGGTTTCCCAGGCACAGAGTTCCACGCCAAATCCAAAGTTTCCATGTTATAAAGTAAAATATGAGAACAAGAAAGCCTTTTTATTAGTATGACACTGAAACTGAGACTTTCACTGTCAATTAACATAAGCAGTGTTCTTAGTGTTCTTTGCAGGAAGTAAAATTACCCCTAACTGCCACACTTTTCCTCCTGCAGCAAGCCATGACATGGATTAAACAACACAGAAAGACGGTGTTCTAAGATTCCCTTTTTCCCCTTTCCCTCCCTGCCAGTGACTGGCCTTTATCAGCATTACAGCTGTGTAATTCCTCCATTCCATCACAGTCCACAGCTGACATTCATTTTCGGTGGAAGGAGGAGTTACAGCAGTTGAAGCCTCCTGGCTGGGGCTGTGCTGGCTGCTGCTCTCCCCACGGCTTGCACCTTCCACCAGGACCAGCACAAGCTCCCCACGGGTGGGAGGCCGAGGTGCCCACACTCAGGAGAGGGGTGATGGCTGCTCCTCCTGGCCACTGTGGTGCAGAGGGATGCAGAAAGCAAGGGCAGCAGCTCAGGGTACACTGGTACATCCTGGTGTGGGTTTGTTGTGTCAAGATCCATCCCAACATCAGTGTAAGATGGGCAAAAAGCGAGTTCAGATGGACACACGTGCCCTGCTCGGTGCAAGGGCAGCTTTTGGGACCTGGTGGGTGGAGGTGCCTGGCTCGACCCTGCACCTGCCCTGTCTGGGCACCCTGCACAGCAGACATGCTGCACTTTGGCTGATCCTGCAGCCTGGAGCAGAGCCAGGACCTCCTCCACAGGCCTTTGAAACCCCTGCCCTCCCAGCACAAGCAGAGGCCTTAAAGCAGTCAGGGGTGGGGGAATGGAGGGGAGAGCACAGGAGAGGGCAGCCCGAGAGGAGCAGAGGAGGAGCACAGAGAGAGCAGGAGGGGAAGAACTCTCCTTGCTGTCCAGGCCACAGGGTCCCCTCCTCTTCTTCCACCCTGCCAGAAAGGAGCTTTTGTTTCCAGTGGATGAATTGCAGCCCCTGAACCTGTGGTTATCAGCTTCAATGTATTTTAAATTTAACCTGCATCATCTATTTATACATCCAGCAGAGAAATACGTTTTTCTCCAGCCTCAGGGCGGGGGCAGCAGCCCAGGAGAGGGGAGCAGGGTTGGCTGGGGAAGCTTTACAGCCAGGCTGATGATCCAATTAAGTCAACAAAGTGCCCCAGTGATGTGATCTGAGGGTTCAGGAGCTGGGAGTAAAGAGGGAACTGTGGCAGAAGGCAAAGCCAAGCAAACATATGGAATAAGTTACAGGGGAGACGGTTGAGGCAAAGTGCAGAAATGAGTTCAAGAGATGCCTGGGTTTTTCTCAAGAGAAGGAAAAGGATTCGAGGGGGTCTGCTTGAAAAAGCAGGAAGGGGGGATTAAGATAAAGCCAAAAGATGGAAGCCTGCTGTGCTGACTGGCCTTTGCTTGTTCCCAGCGTGCATTTTTTGCCTTCTTTTTTTCTTTCCCTTTTCATTTGACTGTAGCAGGTATTAATGTAATTAAAAGATGCAGGAACTACTGGAGAGATCAGCGGTAAGTTAAGGGCACGCAGAAGGGAGTAGGAGTGGGAGCTACCTAGCAACCGATGTACAGGAGCCAGTAAAATGTACAGATAAGTAACATGCAGGGGAAGAAAAACAAAGCCCAGGACCATGAAAGACAAGCTCAGATATTGCATCCCCGAAGTCCTGCAGTGGTGTGAGCAGAAGAATTGACGGCCATGCAATGAGCTGAAGGATGTCAAACCAGTCCCAGTGTCCTGACACAAGTTCTCCCCTGCCCCCACCTCTCTGTTGCAGTGGCCCTGTGGCACAGCTTGGCCATGTCAGAGTTCTGGGCAGGGCTTCAGTAATGCCTGGGTGAGGGCTCAGCTCACCTGGCTCACCTGGCTGGGATGGTAGTGGCAGGTGAAGGAGGTGGGAACACAGGTGTGTGGCTGACAGGGCAGCAGGAGTGAGACTCGGGAACCCCAGCCTATAAGTAGCAGGGCTATTTTGGCCTCTGTGTAATCCCCAGGGTTTACACGACTGGGAGAAGCCTCTCTGGTGGCTCCAAAACCCCACCTCAGTGGGAGTGAGCTGTGGAAGGAGAGGAAGCTGGTCTGCAAAGAGTGCCCCTGCTATGCTTTGACCTGCTTAAGAGCTTTTTATAAAACTTATTTACAGTTAAAGCCATGCGACCTTTTATTTCAGGCAAGACCTCATGTTTGATCCTGTAATTGTGGCAAGATTTGTATTTTAAAGAATACAGTGTTACAGAAAATGACACTGGAGAGCTCGTCCTCTGTCTCACTGCGCTTTTGGGAAAGACTTTCTCCAGCAAGCCAACCCACTGTTTCCTTTTTGAACCTTCAGTTCATATTTTTATTATTGGATGTAAAACTTTTTTGGCTTCAAAGCATGGTGGATTTTCCCAAAAGGTCAAGCAAAACTGGACAAGTTGTCTTTTAAATTACCAAGCTTTAAAAAAATATCACCTACCCCAGTTTGAAAATTTGCCCTGTGTATCCTTTCTTTGATGTGAGACTGTATTTACTAAACTGCTGTTACTGTACCACAGAGTGTTTCACCCAGGTGAAAAGTGTTGAGCAACTATTTTTAAAAATGTAAGGCATAAAGAGTTGAGGGGTAAAGGGTGAGAAAGAAGTTTTAACCCTCCTGAGGCTGGTTGCTGCTGCTGTCTCTCGCAGTGTCACACATGTCACCTTGCCATGGACTTTCTCCCAGACCCTGGGCAGATGCAGCTGTGGGACTGAAAATGAGGGCTAGAGCTCCAATGTACATTTCAGGGTTCGACCCCACCCTTATTTTTATTTATTTATAGATATTTATATATTTTTATTTCTATCTCTTGCATGCTGCTCCATATTAACACTGGTAGCTTCTGCCATGACTCCCTCTTGGTACTCTTGCATCATTAAAAGTAAGTGCATTCATGCTTGCAGGATCAGGGACTTGTTTTGAAATAATGGACTTGTTGCAGAATTATAGCTAACTAGCTCTGTCTTTGAAAAAAAAAGAAAAAAAGAAAAAAAAAATAAGGTTTTGCTGGTTTTTGAGTTTCAGGCCATTAAAAATTACCCAGAATGTACAGTCACTCAGTAGCAGCTTCGTAGATAAGGATTTAATTATAAGCCCTGCACTCACTTATACTCTTTGAATACCAAATGTATTTTGTGATTGCTTTCAGAGCACACTATTTTTTTTCCCCAGAAATTTGAAGGCAATTGAGCAATTTTACAGTCTGGAGTCCTGATTCAGCAGCCTTCCCTGCTCAGCAAAGAAACGATGTGCTTAATTCCAATGGGACTCGGGCATATGCCTAATTGGGACCAATGTTTAAGATCACATTAAAATTAGTATCTTAATTTTTGTACCATTTTTGTGCCCCTGTGTGGAACACAATTTGGTTCCACGACTCAAACTTTCATACGAAGAGGGTTTTGTTAAATCTCCACTTGGTTGAAGATGTTCTTGCAGGTACTGCACAAAGCCCAGAAGGTTTAATGGAAACAGTAGCTGGTATGTAAAATATTTTGAATACGTCCTGTGTATTACAGCCTGTGTGTGTATGTATGGTGTTTGAATACCATGTATGTATTCAAAGGAGGAGGAAGAGAAAAGGAGACTTTGGAGATGCCCTTGGGGGTTTTAGCTGAGCAGTTCAGCATAAGGATAGCTGAGAGCAGTCTTGGAGCTGGAAATTTTCCCTGGTTGATGACAGCTTCCAGCTTCTCTCTGTTGTGGGGGTGTTTTTGTGTGTGTGTGTGCGTGTGTTTGGGGTTGTGTTTGGGTGGGTTTTTTTGCTTTTGTTTTTGCAGCATGTCTTGCTTTCGTTTGCCTTCCCCATCTCACATCACAGTTCTTGGAGAGTTAGCACCCACTGACTGTGTTGGAGACCCAGGTTCCAGTGCAAGCTCTGGTCAGCTAAAATACTTGTACTCAGTCTTTCTTTGTCCTAATCATTTGGCTACTGGCCAGGCAGGCCTGATATCTTCCTCCAGCTCTGGCTTTAAGCAGAAATTCCATCCTTTTCTCGGTGAGAGTTTCTAGCAGCTGCTGTTCTTCTGGGGAACAAATCAGATCTGATCAGCTTGCACTGTCTCATGGAAAAGCCATTTTATTCAAAAATTTCTAAGCAAGCCAGAGTCAGCACACTGGGCTTCATCCCAGTGCTCTGAATGATGCATGACCTGCAGGCACTGGGGACTGTTCTGGGCTGCCAACACCCCCTGACCTGGGGGTGACTGGAGAGCAGGAGCCCGGTTTCTGCAACCCACCCTTTTTCCTGCTTTCTCATCCGGTGGGACCAGGAGAGGAAGGGGTGATAGTAAATAGTCCCTGGAGAATATGTGGGGAGCATGGTGATCATTTAGGCAGGATGGGTTAAACAAACACTCGTGTGCTAAACCCCCAGTGCTGCTGGTACATGTTTGGGGGCACTAAGAAAGATGTGTGGGGTATGCAGAGAATGCTCATGGAAAATGGCTCCAGCAGTTTTGTCCTGCTTCCATCAACACCTCAGCTTCACCAGAGAAAGGGGTGACCAGCCAAGGGATGGGAGCCTGGTTACAGGTATTGGTCACGAGGGAGAGTGCATCAGGTAAGAGGATCTCCAGTTTAGACTGGAGCTGTGATCTTGCACACCTACACATTAAAGGGCAGATAAACTTCATCTGAATTTTCCCCAGCAGGTTTTTTTATTATTTTTTTCACCAGTGTGAAAGACAACTCCCCCCAGCTCTTGACTTCATTACACCAAAATGCTTATGGGCCGTTTCAAACTGCAGAGTCCTTTGTGCCTCTGTTGTCTGTGACTTGCCACAAAGAGAAAGATGAGGAGGACAGGACTCTGGGAGGGCCATATCCCTCTGATCCTGAAGTGCCCCAGCTGCACAGCTTCATTCCACGTGTGTTCATCCTCCCTCTTCCCTTGCTGTTACAGCACCAGCAAACTGAGCTGAAGTCCTGTGAGACTTCCCATGTGGGAACCACAGATCTGAGCCCACACATCACCCCAGAGCCACAACACCCTCACCCAGCAGCCTCTGTGCTGTAAGTGCCAACGCACAGCGTGGCATATCTCATGTGCAAGTTTGCTCTGCGCTGGGCCCTGGGCTCTTTGAGAGCACCCTGCTCACTGGAGACCATGCCATTAGGCCCCTGAGTCACAGAGCATCTCCCCAGCATCCGCTCAGATCAGGAGAGTGCACTGCTGCCCAGCTCATTTAATGCCCCTTCCCCTAGAGGACTTCAAGCTTTGAGGAGCTGAGCAGGTGGCAATGCCCATGGAAGTACCCAAGGTAAACTCATCTCCACTCCAGCCCCTTTGTGAAAGCACAGCTGGGGTCAGCAATGGATCAAAGGGCAGTTTTTCTTCGGGGAAGTTATTGCCAGCACATTCTACTCTGCTGTACTGCAAGGTAGTATCTGGATATTGAATAAAGAGTGTGGAGGTTTCCTCACCATTACAATAGCACTGCAAACTGCTATGTTATTTATTGTCATATCATATTTTGCCAAGGGCTTTAGTTTATCTATTGGTCGTTAGAAGCAGAAGCATTTGCAAAACAGTTTAAAAAAACCATCTTGCGCTGTTATTCCTCGGCTTCCATTTCCAGGCACTCTACCTCGGGAACACGGTAAGACTGCCTGCACACAAAATACTCCCAAATGCAGAAAGCAAATGAGCTGAGAAAACGAAATGCTTTTTATCATTTCTTTCAGCTAGAGTAATCGTACGTGTTGCTCAGAACAATTGCAGGAATGAAATTTTCCGAGAGAAGTGTGATTTAGGTGAATTTCAAATTCCCTTTTTCTCCTTCAAATTCCTTTTTGCCTGGGCTGTTGTTTTGGTGGGGGTTTTTTCGCACTAGCTGGAACTTGTGCCTATGGCTAGTCATCCTGAAGGGTCTCTTGGGCTTTCCATGGCACAAACAGCCCGAAAACACCAGCTCTGCCAGTCACCCACTTTCTTTTTCAGCAGCAGCCTGCGCCACAGCCGCAGAGAGCAAACACCCACAGCGCGCCGGCGTTCGCGCCGTGTTTGCTTTTCTCCCCCCCCAGCAGTCGAAGCGTAATTGCAGAATATTTGGAGGAAGGGCAGAAATGAGGGTCAGGACCCCGCAGCCCACGTCGGCCAGCTGGCCCTGCCGCTTTTACGTGACGTGAATCGGCAGCGAGCCCGGCCTCAGCCCGGCCGAGAACCGCGTGGGATGAGGAGCGGGAAGCGCTGGAGCATTCCCGCGGACGGCGCTCCCAGGGCAGCCGGATGGCTCTGCCCAGCCCCTCTATCTGCCAGCAGCCACTGGCTACCGCCTTTTGTCATTCAGATGATGATGTCCCTGTGCCTGCACCGTTATTGGGCTCTTAATATTTAGCAGCCTGTCAGGCAGCTTTAATTAGTTTTTCTCCAGAGCGGGCTGTGGGTTGGGGGCTGCTGCAAAAGGCGTTTGCAGAGGTTCAAAGGCAAGGCAGTTCAGGCTTAAATGCGCAGGATCGTGGGATTAAAAGCTGTGTTAAAAACGTGCCCTTTGTGATACGGCGTGCAGCTCCAGGGGCCGGCGTGCTCGGCGCTGATGAATTCACACAGCTGATGGAGGGGAGCAGCCTGCCAGCAGAGCCGCAGCAGCGCACGCAGCTGAGCAGGGGATGCCCCTCGACCCCTGTCTCCCCGTACTGGTGGGAACCCCCAAGTTCACACACACACACAGGCACCCCTCCCAAATCACACTCCACCCCAGGTGGAGATTAAACCTCCAGCTCTGTTCCACAGAGGACACTCAGACCCCAGAGCAGCACCCGGGCATTGCTCTGCCCCTTTGCTTGCTTCCCCCTGCCCACGAGCTTCCCTACCTCACTCCATGGATCCTCCACTCCTCAGTCCCCCAGCCCAGTACCCCTTTCAGAGGCACCAGGAACAGCCAGGGTAACACCTTAAGACACATTTGCCTTCATTTTTTCTGTTCCCAATCTACCATAAACTTTGCATGCCCCCAACCCCCACCCCTGATATGTCCTATATATCCTGTATGTCCCATCTATTCCAGACCAATGACATTGGGGAGAGTGGCCATGTGCTTGTGCACAACCCAGGAATAATCCTGCCACGACCTAGGGTGGACCCGTGAGCCAGAAATAATAATTTCAAATATTTTAAACAGCCAGAGGAGACTGGCTGAGATAAAATGTCACAGGGAATTCCCTGCCAGCACAAACAATATGAATTACAGAATCAGTAACACAAAGTATCATTAAGTGTTCTGGCCCTGCAAAAATAGACTGTGTCTCAGCAGTCCGAAGGCAGCATAGGGTGGTTTCAGAAGGGCAAGACTAGTGGCACAGGGATATGGCTGAAAAGAAGCCAATTAGTGGTTTTGTTCATGGCATTTGTGGTGTTTCATGACCTCCCTGATGATGTATATTCTTCAGGGGTCAGGCTGACCTGGATCGCTGGGATTCAGACTTTAATTTTACTTTTGATGCAATAGAAGAAGAAGAAGTGGCCAGCCTGGCATTTGGGACATACACGTTGCTCCTCAGCAGGTCGGAAAGGCAGCTTGGCACTCAAGGAAGCACATAGTCTGGCCTGGCTGTTTCTAAACTGAAGGCAAGCTTATAGTGGTCAGAGTAGCTAATTACATCAGATTCCGAATATTTAATGAAAAAAAAGTTCCTGGTGTGGAGCAGCTCTGGCTTTCCTCATGTTTCTCAGTCCATGTTCACTCCTGGACCGCGAGACTCCCCCTCTGCCAGACAGAGAATCATTCGTATGGGCTGGTTTCTCAGTGCAGCAGAGGTGAAAGGTGCACAGATATTTAACAGTAACAACCCTCACATTCGAACACTTTGCAGATTTTTACAGCAGGCAGCAATATCTAAGTTCTACAGACAGAGAGTTTAAGAGAGACAAGGATAACCTGAATTGCCCAAGGTCCCAGAGGAGAAGCATGGTATGACATCAGAGCTGCAGGTCTAGTATCCTTCACCTTCCACTCCCATGCAAATCCTGTTAGACAAAACCTTTCTATACTGAAAGAAGTCTCTCTTTGAGGGAAACCAATAATCCAACCCCTGTCCTGTGTCCATTTGGCAAATTGCTTCTCACACCCTGTGAACTGCTTTTGAAATCTTTCCTGAACCCCCACGGTTCTAAATGTTTGTCAGCTCCAGGTGACCGCCAGTCAGAAGTATTTTTAAAACTCAATAGGAACGAACAGTTTATTTTTAAAATGCTGGAATATTCAACAAGATAAAACCCATTTGCTTAGAGAGACTTCTTGTGCAGCTAATCAGCTTGCTAATGCATCGTTTTAATAGAAAGCTCTTCCCTCTTTGCTTGGTAAACACGGCATACATTATTTCTCTCTGCGTGATGATGTTAAATAAGGAAAACGTGCTGCAGACAGGGTGGTTTCCTGTGCTGCTGGTTTGATTCAGGCAGTTTCCAGATGACAAGATCTGGGATCCAGGAGGGATGCAGTGACTACCTGTGGGGGTTACAAGCAGTCCTGCCACTGCCTGCCTTGATGTCCTTGGTCTCATTACTTGGCCCAAAGTTCATTAATTTTAGGTTTCAGGAAGGGCTGTGGGGTTTACAGATTAGGCTTTATATGCAACTCCCGTTCAGTGGGAAATGGTCAACAACAGCAAAATCTTGTGTGGACCCACCAAGCTTCTGGACCCCTAAAACAGAGGCAAACAGAGGGGATCCAAGCAGGCAGGATTAGCCAGCAAACACACCCAGTTGTGATGTAGGAAGAGCCAGAGGATGGAGTTTGTGGGCGAACATCCTGGCACAGCTTAATCGGATGTTCATTCCAAGGAAGGAAGGAGCTGGCTGCAGCCTGCAAAGGATGCTGGCAGCAAGGAAAGGCAGGAAACCACTTCCCAATCTGCTATGCAGAGAGCCAGGATGTGATTTGGGGTGTAAAGCTGTATTAGTGTCCAAAGTGCTGCTTGGCTCACACAGGAATCCTTTGTGTCCTTAATGAAGGGAAAAAGCAGGGCTTTATTCCGAAGCTTTGTGTATAATCAGATGCCATGTTGTAAGGCTCTGGAAAACACACGAGAAATAATAATTGGGAGGAAATAAAAGGTTTAGTTCAAAACAGTGTGTGATTTAAATAAGAAGTGAAAAAGAAAGTGCGCAGGATTCGAGCATCGGAAGAATGAACTTTTAATTCATTTGCATTGAGATTACAGGGGGAGGGGCAGCATTTAAACTGGTATAAAAAACTAGTTTGGATGTAAATGAGAGATAATGGTCTTTGGTAAGGAAATAAGCAGGGGAGTGAACTTTGGCCATCAGGAGCCCGAAGAAAGTTCTGGCGTTGTTGCTGGAATTGGAAGTCCCAGATGCCGTAATTAGCAATAAGTTTGCAGATCTCAGCATCGGTGGAACAAAAGGGCATCACTGTGGAGCTGGGCTGCCAGCTGGGAGAAGGGGAGGTGAGCTGGCATGCCACAAGGGTTCATTACCCAGCAGTTTGCAGAGGGGAAAAGAAAAGATCCGAGGCTGCAGCCTGGGGCAGGCATAAAAGCAGTCTAGGGTTTGTGGGGTTTAACAGTTCCCAGAGCCCTGGCATTTTCAGCTGAAAAATTCCCTCAGCAACTGAGCCAAAGGGGTCGAGATTTTTAAATAGGTCTTGTGATGCCCATGGAGACAAGTGCTGCTATTCTTTAACGCTTAAAGATTCAGTTGATTAGTTTGGAGCAGGGAGGCACACTGCTGGAGATGAGATTTGGTTTGTAATCATCCCATGCACCTCTGCTCACCTCCCCGAGAAGGAAGGAGGAGCAGGAAACAGATCACGAGCCCCCTGCCTGCTGCAACCATTCTGCTTCTTCCTCCCCTCAGCCCAGGACAGTGTTTGCTGCACAGGCAAAGTTAAAACCATGTCCATCCAGCCTACACGCATCCCACATCCTGCACGGGTGTCAGGCTAACCAAAGTTTGGCCTGAGATCTGAGGTTTGTTACTGGTATTATTTGTGTTTATTGGAGAAGAGCTGGTCCTAGTTTGCTCTGGGAAAATCCCAGCCCTCCCCCCAGGGTCTCTCAGCTCATGGAGGGGTTGATTGATCTGCTTATTACAATCATGATATTATTGTTTAATTGCTCTCAAGGATTGGCCTCCCTGGAATGCAGTGTTTGTTTCTGCTGAGGCCATCATGGCCCAAATCCTCCAACCCGGGACGGCAGCTCCGGCGTAGCAACCCCCCTGCTTGAGAAAGAATGTGCCTCTGCTCGCTCCCCTGTGAGTGCTGCAGAGCCTTTGCTACGGGCACATCTGATGAATGCTCCTTGTTGCCACCTCTCCATGGCCCACCTAATCCCAGCCAGATTTGTTATAGATTTACATGCAGAGTGACCTGGTTTCTGGGTCCTGTCAGGAAAAAAATAACTCTGCTGTCATCTGAGTGATGCATGAGGTAGGCAGCCCCTAGGTCAGGCCCAGGCTTCACGTTCCCAGGACTGGTGGAAGAACGAGGATTAGCCTTCTGCTCCTGTGCCACTGCCCTTTACACCCCATATGGCACCTCAATATGGGTGGGGGTTCTGCCAGCCAAAGGTTCCAAACCGTCACAACATCACTGAGCAAGTCCTCACCCCTCGTGCCAGCCTTTCACTCACGTTTTGCAGGTGCCACTCTTTTTTTTCTTTTAGTTTCTTACCAACGTGTGTCAAGCAATGTCCTGAAACCCACCACAAGGATCACTTCTCTCCCTTCCTCCCTCCCTTCTCCATGGCAATCCCATTTCTCCACAGCACTGCCTTGCAGCTCCTCTGCCCATGCACTGCCTGCTGTGCCCTCACCCACTGCCACACTACTCTGAGGTCATTGCTCCTGCTCCACAGAGTGTCCATGAGTGCATGTGTAAGCAGGAGGGAAGGGAAATCAGCTTGCTGCAGTCTTCTGCAGCTGCTCAGAGCTCCAAGCACCTCTGGCTTTGCAACGTGGGTGCCAGGGTCCCATCTCTCGCTGATGAACGCTAGGAAGCCCTTCTGTGTCACTGCAAAAGGCTGGGAGTGCCCTGGCAGGGGTGTCCCCGGGGGGAAGAGGAGCAAAGGAAGAGTCTCTCCTCCCTCCTGTACACCTTCCCAAACCTGCACTGGGAGACAGCTCACTTCAAACGTGAGGCTGGAGCCTGGGGCCCAGCATGGGGCAGGTCAAGTCCAGCAGAAGGGAGCTCCCTGCCCATGGCTTCAGGAGAGCCCAGACTGGGGAGCCGGGGCTGCACCACTGTGTTTTCTGTGGAGTGTGAGAAGGAGGCATAAGGTCGTAACCCTCTGACAGCAGAGCTGGGGAAGGATCTTCCAGATACCCACTCTGTTTCCTGACACCCATGGCCCAGCATGTGCCTGAGCAAGCTGTTTGGGCTCCAAGGCTGGAAGTGTGCCATATGGTACCCCTGGCCTTGGGGAGAGAGATGTCTCTGGTTCAGCCCGAGGTTTGCGAGCAAGCTGCTAGCTGAAAACACAGAAGTGGATGCAGAATTGACATTTGAAATGCGGAGGTGAACGGAGGAAAAGCATGAGTCCCTCCTCGAAAGAGCAACATGCTAACATGGGCAGCAACCATCTGTCCACCGTGCTGGCTGGCCTGCTCCGGGCAGCGTGCAGCTGGCACTGCCAGGGGGCACAGCCCCACTGCGCCGTGTCGGGCTGGGATTTTTTTAACTTCCCTTTTATTGAAGAAAGTGCAGATGCTCCCAGCCAGATTCACTGCTGGCATCGCCCTCAGCCACACAGCTAGAGCAATGTCGGGAGCAGATTCAGCTCCAGGATTTGACTGTCTTCCAGACTGTGGATCGGCACTGGGAAAAGCCACTAAGGTAGGATCTTCCTGGTGTGGAGCAGTGCAAGGTACTTTACCAGAGCAGCCCACAGCTGGGGGAAGGGAAGAGCCATGGATCAGAGTAGAGGGGAGTGCAGGCAGGGGAGGGCTGTGCATCCTGCAGAGCTGTTTGTAATAACCACTCTTAAAATGCTGCACTGTATGGA
Source organism: Picathartes gymnocephalus (assembly GCA_013390045.1). Classification (NCBI taxonomy): domain Eukaryota; kingdom Metazoa; phylum Chordata; class Aves; order Passeriformes; family Picathartidae; genus Picathartes; species Picathartes gymnocephalus. The sequence continues at coordinate 479,936 of WEKY01048653.1, read as the reverse complement.
TTGGGATAGCAGGTGTTTCCCATACCTGTCATGTAAAGCTCTGCTAATTTGGCAGCATTATAATCAGCTTTTCCTCCCTGACTTTGCTTTTCTCAGCAAGAGAATTCTGGATCAGCAGACCCAGTTTACATGACACTTCACACCCGTGTCTGTGTGCATTTGGGAAGAGCATGCAAGCTTCAGTCTGGGAGCCAGAGCATGCTTGGAACCTGTTTCTAACTCCCAGAAACCCAGAACTGAGCACCCACCACCCAAGCTCAGGGGAAGCTTGCACAAAGATGGGACATGTGGCATTTGTTGACCTCTGTCCCCCTCCTAGTCCTCTCTCTCATTGTCTGGGGTTTTTTTAGGCAATTGGGAAGTGAGTGCTTTGTCAGCCAGCTGGTCATAGGAGTCCAGTCATTTGTAGCTGGGAAATCTCAGGGCCATTTGTACTCCCAGCCAAGCTTCCCCCTTCACTCCAGCACAGGTCTTGTCCCTCACTGCTAAGGGGACAGTGACTCACACAGATTTGTCCATCTCTGGGGCAGGGGCAGCCCCTGCCTCCCCCTGGCCTCTCTGTCCATCACTGATTTTCATTTCCAAGCTATCTCTTGATTGCCAGTTTAACAATTCCCCACAGTCATTTCTAATGCGTCTCAGGTATAATTTCTCCAGGGAGGCTGCGCCCCCTCACCACACGCTCCCTGTGCTCCTGGAAAGGCCGGGCTGATTGCATTCATGCATCACTCTGCAAACCCAGAACTGCCACTTCCCTCCTGGGAGGATTTCTCTCTCTGCAGGAGGATCCCTGAGGAGAGCCGGGCAGGGGAGGGCTGCGCAGGGGAATGGCACTGTCACCCCTGGCTGCTCGGGGCCTGTGCAAGGCTTCTGGAGCAGGGGCAAAGGACACGCTGAGGAAGGAGGAGAAAAAGCAGGTAAAAAGGAAACAGCTTAGGTCCTTTCTTCATGTCTCAGGTGGGCTACATCACCTCTCCACGCCCCAGGAGTGTGCACACCTGGCCACACTTTGCTATTATATACATGCATACATACATACATACATATATATATATATATATGTGTGTGTGTGTAAAAAAGAGACAAATCTCTTGCACGTCCCTACCCTACCTGGGGGTGAGAGCACATCTGCCAACACACAGTTTCCATAGAGGCTGGAGCAGAAAGGGAACCTGTGGCCATCCTCAGCTGGGGGCAGCGAAGCTCTACATGAACTCCTGAACTCCTCACAGCAAACCCCCTCCTGCCCCAAAGGCAGCGTGGGCACCATTTTGGGGCTCTGCAGCCACCCCCAACATAACTCCAAGGCATCCCCCCACCACAGCTGCACATCCATCCCCACTACCAGCACAGGCTCACACCCTGGCTGCTCCCATCCCGCTCCTCAATTTTTATCCAGTGTCGACAGCTGCTCTGCCATGCAGGAGGGAGCCAGAGGAACCGCTGGCTTTAAACTGGCTCCTGGAGAGACCTCCCAACTTGTAAATTTTCCAGTTAATCGTGTCCCAGCAGAGAGGACACTCACAAATCAGCAGCGCCCAGCATTCCGGAGCAGCACAACCTCTTATGGGTACGAGTAATCCTTCAGAAGAGCATCCAGGGGAGAGGGGGCTGCTTTTCCCTGTGTTCTCCGTTTGCTAACTGCAGGCCTGCGATGGTTCTTCCAGTGTCACTGTTATCACCATTCCTTTTCCAGAGGCAATTAGCCTGCTTCCCCTGCTGTTTGCACAGGCCTCACAGGCAGCAATAGGGAGACAGAAAGATGGGAAGTTAAACATGATTGCAGAGCCACAAAATCAACAGGAGGACAGCAGGGGCTGGGTGTTGCCTCAAATGGGATGTAAAAGCCCATTTTCTTTCATTCAGCGACGGATTGATTCCCAGCCCAGGGAGAGCTGCTGGCTGTAGGTCAAATGGCATATTGTCTTCTCACCACTGGGCTTTTGCTCTGCCAAAACCAGCTTTTATCAGGAGTGATAACAGATCTCCTGGGTCTGGAAATCAACAGTCCTTTGACACTGTTCCCCTCCAGGATGCAGGTGACAGTACCCCACCCACCTGTGCAACATGGGGCAGTGATGACCGTCCCCTGCCCAAGGGCCATGGGGTTCCATGGTGTGGGTCTGAGCTGTCAGACTGCAGCACAGGATGCCCTTAGGCAGTCTGCGCCTCCTCAGTCAAAATGTCCCTTCAGTCCCTCTGTCTTCCTCCTGGAGTGTGGGTGGGTTTGGGGTATGCAGTGCTGGACCAGTGGTAGAAGGCCAGCACTGTGCTGAGGCAACTCTTTGCACCTTTGTTTTCCGTTTACATTTTGTTTTCCTGCTGTCATCCTGCATTGTCAGAACCCATAAAACGCTTGATCCATGCTGACTCCATCCCAGTCCCACTCCCACGGTAAGCAGCAGCAGGATGTAAATGCAGAGTTTTGCCTGAATTTTAACATTATTCCTGGTTTTGTTAGGCTTCTCCACCAAAGCCAGGGGAAGAGTCCCATTTCTTCCAGCACCCAAGGGCCGCCTGAGGGCCAGGCTGGGACAGTTCTGCCACTTGTCCCACCACAGGCCCTCGGCAGCCCAACTCCTGCAAGGAGCCCAGAGATGCCTACTGCCCTGTGAGGAGCCCTTGCACCGGGCTGGAGGGGAGGAGAGCCCCCTGTCCTTGCTGCCACAAGGAAGACCAAAATGGAAGGTACCTGGCAGCCTTGGCATTAACCCTGCACATCCACCATGGCTGGCTGGAAAAGTCCAGCCTAACATCCACTTCCCATCATCCATCACCTGTCTGACTTCATGTGCTGGTTTGGGGTGGGCACAGCCCTCGGCACCTCCCCTGGATACAGAATGCACCTGCAGGCAAATCGAGGCCCTCAGGCTCAGTCCTTGCTCTATTCCAAACATGGGTCCCAATGCCATTCCCCACTGAGACCTCGGGCATGGCTTGTCCTTGCTTGATCCCCTTTAGGGACCAAGCCCTTAGGCCAGGATGCTGCAGTCTCCTCTGCCTGTAAAAGGACTTCATCATTTCTTCCAGTGCAAAGGCTGAGGAGCGTCTAATCCCAGACAGGCAGCAGGCCATTGTGGAGGGGATACCTCTTTTCTGCTGCCCTCTTGCTCCCTCTGTCCAGGCAGGCAGAGGAAGACGTGGATGCGCTCCTGCCTGAGCCCAGGCTCGCCTGCTCTCTGTGCGGATTGTCCCTTGGCAAGGGGAGGAAAAAAACCTCCTCCTGTTCTGCAAGGTTAGAGCTGCTGGGACATTCCCGTCTCCTCCTGCCAAAAGCACTGCTGCTGAAATCGCACTGCTGCAAATAAAACCATCTCCTGGCTAATTACTAGGGAACAGTTCACCTTCTATTTTTAGACCAGCTTGCAAGCTTGCATTGAAGATTACTCTGCTCCTGTTTTTCTATCCCTGCCTCTTTGCTGTATGTGTTTCTCTTCCTTTTTCTCCCTTGCTGAAAATCGTGCTGAACCAAGCCTGGCTTCCCGTGGGGTGGGGGAGCAGGGGGCAGCCTCCTGCCTGCATGCCAAAAACAGTCATTCAGAAGCCATCGACACCAATTGCTTCAGCATTAGGTGGAGAGGGAGCAGCTTTTCACGGAGCCAGGAGCCTCTTCTCAGCTTGCCATGCCCAGCCTCTGCCTGCTGAGTGCTCCCTCCACCTGGCCACAGCCAGGGACCTGCTTCCATCTGCTCCACACGCTGTTCAAATCGCCCTGTCCAAGTTCTACACTCTTGCAAGGCAAGGGGGACTGATAAAGAAAGGAAAAGACGAGGCCCTGTCAGAGCCCTGGCCTGTGGAGCAATCAGTGCGTAACAGGGAAGCAGGAGCCAGCTGGACAGGGAAGAGGGGTGTGAAGGGATGGCCACACAGGCTGTAAATCCTGCACTGAGCTGTGTGGCAGCCGCCGGAGGGCACGGCCACGGCACCTCTGCCTGGCACAGAGACACTCGGCCTGCTGTGCCTGCGTCCGCAGCAGAGAGCCGAGGCTGTTCCATCTGCCTGCCGAGCGGCACCGGCCGGCGTCACGGCGGTGCCGGAGCTGCCTCGGGATGACAGTCCCCCCCGCCAGCAGACCTGAGCTCACACGGCCTGCAAAGAGCAGGGCTGACACGTTCAAAGCCGCTCTGGAGCCCACAGCTGTGGGAGGCAGAGCCCCAGCCAGAGGCACAGCATCCAAGCCTGCCTGGCGGGGTTAACCTTGGTCCCCCAAGCCGGTTAGGCAAATTAGCACGGCGTTTTCCCCGAGCTAATTAACTTCCCTCACAGTAGGACTAATGAGCTCCAGCTCAGCACTTGGCTGTGGCAGCCCAGGAGAGGGGATGGCCTCCGGGGCTCGCTGCAGCCTGCGGCATCGGCTGGAACCAGCTCCCTCCGGGAAATTCCCCAGCAGCCACTGCACAGCTCTGCTGGCCCAGGGCAGGAGCTTCAGTCTTCTCCACTGGCCCTAGAAGCCACCTGCAGTTTGGGGAGTCCCCCTCTCGCTCCAGGCAGGTCTGGGATCCTCCAAGGGTCCTGGCAATACCAAGCACAAGCCTTGGCACCTCTGAGCAGCTCTGGAGGGACACAGGTAGGATTCCCTCTAGCAAGGGACGGCTGTTGGGGAGTTGCCTTTCAGCATGTCTCTTGACTTTTGGTAACATGGGCACAGGCCAGCCCTATGTCCACTGCAGCCATTGGCCAGTTTTCCATTCATTTCAGTGGCCAGTGAAGCAAAATGTCTTCAGTATTCTCCTCCTCTCTTCCTGTCCCAGCAAACCACATTTATTTTTACCTTCCACTCGACTCTTCCAGGGATCGATGGGTCATCAAAATGATGAGTTAGTGCCTGTAGTGACAGTGGCACTTTCCATTACTGCTGATATACCTGGGGGACACACGTCTCCCAAAGACTCATCAAGGCTGGGAAATTCAACAAAGAGGCTAAAACTGTCATTTGCAATGAAGCCACCCCAAAGCACGAGACCTGCAGTGCAGGCAGGACCTTCCCAGACCTGCAAAGACGCCCCCTGAACTCCTGGAGAGCTCCAGGGACACCAGCACGGGCAACGTGAACATGGAGCAGAGCACAGACTTTCATCTAGGCTACTGCTGCTTTTGTCGGTATTCCCTCTCCCGTTTCCCTGACTGATTTTCTCACGGAGAGCTGCTTGCATAAACACTTCTGGCTGGGGAATGATTCCTTTTCTTGCGTATGTCTCATAACTAGCAGACACCGTGTCTTTTTTTGAGACTGCATTATTATGACATTTTAATTGGCTCAGGACTATGCAAGTCTCAAAGCCAATTTGGCCCCAATGTTTTCAGGCAGAACTGTTTTCTGTCTCCATTTTGATAGATATTTTACATCGGCCAAAATGGCCTCGCATTACATAAAACAAAACCTCCCCTTATTTTACAGCTCATGGGCGATCCATTCCCTTCCCTTCCCTTCCTGCTTTAATTTCAGCCTGAAACCTGAACCCTACCTGTCCCCCCATCGCCGAGCTGCCCGCCCGGGGATAGCTAGGCTGCCTGTTCCCACTCGCCTTTGTTTCACTGCCGTGCGGGAGCCAGAGCTGAGCCAGCGCACTGGGTAATTGCAGGATTTCAGGCAAAGACGAGGCTGCAAGTCGTGAACTGCTAATGAGTGGGTGTAGCTGGAAGGGGGCTGGCGAGGGACACTCGGGGACGGCGGGGCGACAGCCGGCCGTGTGTGGTGGCAAGGGCAGTGGCTGCGCTGCTCCGGCGAAGCCGGAGGACGTGTCAGAAATGTGCCACACGTCGTGACGGCAGCGGCAGCCGGCAGTGAGACAAACGCCCGGCGGCAGCGCAGCCAACGCGGAGCATCCCCATGCGCGGCAGCGCTAATCTTTAATTTGTCACACCTGCACGGCTCCCCCGGCCTCCTGCCTCCCTGCCTTCTTTTCTTTCCGAGGCACTGGCTTTGATGACGCCTGACAGCCCAATGCTCCCGCTGCCACTCTAACACCCTCCTGCCTCCCCCGGGCTGCCCTTCCTTGCCACGTTCCCCCGTCAGGGGGCTGCCACCCGCAGACCCCGCTGGCCCCGGGGACTTGTCTGCCGTCCTGTGCCTCAAACACACACACAAATTCTCTGGGCTCCAGCAAAGCCGAAGGAGACCGTCTGGATGCTGGGTACAGTGCTCGCCCACCCCCGCGTCCTACCCTCGGCTGCGACAGTGACAAGTGCCCGCAGCCGCCAGGGCACTACCCCGCTCGGAAAGGTCACCGCCGGATGGCTCTTAGTCAGTGATGGCCAAAATCCGCGGCTCGGAACAGCACAATGGCCCGTGCACGGCTCTAAACCCAGTGACACAGCACACGCAGGCACCAGCCCAGGGCCACAACACACATCGTTTGTCTGCACCCCTGCTCGGCACCTCGCTCACCTGCGACAGCAGAGCTGCGGAGACTCGCCAAGCACCAGAGGCAAAATGGGGAGAGTTGCCAGCTAATACCATGCTGCTGCCGATACAGAGCCTGCCTGCCCCAGCCTTCCTTGGGCTGGAAATACTTTTGGTCGATAAAAACCTCTCCAGTTTGTGTAGTGTCTCAAAATCGTTTGGGTTTTGGCACGTTCTGAGCTAAGCTGCTGAGAGGTTCCTGGAAAGGTGCAGGATGCGGTGTCAGGCAGCTGCGATGGGTGTCAGCCCTACAGCTGCAGGGCTGGGTAAGCCCTGCCCTGGGCTTGGGTGTGACATACATGTTGATGTCTGTAAAGTATCACCCCAGGATCTTGTGTCAACAATTTTCCTAGCTTTTCTCTCTTTTTTTTTAACCAACCTGCCAGGTGTTGCTGCAGTTCATGACCCGAGATCCATCTTTTTTTTCTTCATTCTGACTTTACGCTTTCAATATGATTTACAAAAATTGCTTATAATAAGGCTCATTCAGCAGCTGGATAATGGTTGTCAGGAGTTAAGAGACACTGTGGCATGTTTAGCACAGAAGCATATTGAATATCTGGGTCCCACAGCTCTGTGGTTTTTAGGTAAATTCTGTTAACGGTAGGATGTGCAAAGGTACCTATGGGGTACCAAAAGAGCATTCTTTTAAAGGATATGAGGGTTGCAAGATGGAGGAGGGACAGTAAATTGCCTCAGCAGTGAGTTCACAACTCTAAATCCTGATTAAAAGAGTTCAAAGTTTGGGAAAGGCTGTGTTAATCCTTTCCTAACCTTAGCCTTAAATACTTGAACGACCAGCTCTTTCCCTGCCACATCCCCTTCGGGCAGCTGTGACCTGCCTGCTGGACACTGAGCAGAGCCAGGGAGGGATGGTGACAAAGCGACTCCCCTCTTCCTTGGAAACGTCTTTGGTGTTACCTTCACACCCGGCGCGTGGGCGCTGGGAGTGCGGTGCTTGCAAAGCCACTCCTGCGGGTGAGGGGCCCCTCCTGAGCAGCAGGGGAGGTCGATAGTTGGCAGTGGGGCTCCTTCCTCACCATCAGCCTGTTCCCCAGCAGGGCCTGCCCTTTTGCTCCCCTTTTCTTCGTGGCATCACTTCCACCATCCCTGCTTTTTTTTTTTTTTTTTTTTTGGGAGTTTTTTAGAGTAGGAGGAAGAGATGCTTTTGTGGCTAATGGGTTTTGGGTTTGCCCTTCCTTCTACCAGGCTGGCTCCATATAAGCCAGGGCAAAGTCTGTGGGCTAATTGTCTTTATTTATTGCCTCTTTCAAGTCTTTAAATCGCACGGGGGTTATTCGCTGTTGCTGCTGCTTTGCTGATTTGTTTGGGGCAAGGACTTTGTTTTTCTTTTTGCCTTTCTCTCAGGGGCGTGTGTAATTCTCACCTCAGGCACCAATTATGACTCAGCAGTGCTTTTGGGCGCTGTCCGAGTTTGGGAATTGCACAGCCTTGGGAAGGGGGAGGCTGGGCAGGAGGCAGCCCCTGCAGGAGGTGATGCTGCAGGGAGGGGGCCCAGGCACTGCAGGGATGAGCTCTGGGGTTTCATAACCAGAGCTGTTGGGAGGTTTGCTGTCATAAAGGTCTCCCTGCTGAAGCTGAGCTGCATAAACTGCTGGATAATCTGTGTTAGAGGCTTTTCCTCCCCGGCAGGGGAGCTGCTGGATGCCAGCCACGAGTGTTTCATACTTGCAAACCTCTACTTTGCTTCCCAAATTCAGCTGCTCTAAATTCTGCCAATTTTGCAAACAAGAAATTAGTGAGGTTTTTTTGCATTGTTTATTGCTAGCAACATCCTCTTGGGCTTTTGGGGCTTTTTTAATTGCCAAAAAACTGCAAAAAATGTTTTATTTCTTTTGAAACAAGCAAAAAACATGGGGTTTTATTATTAATTGTTTGTTTTGGTGAGGTTTTTTCCTTGTTTTCCCCGAAGTGGGGGATTTCCATTGCAGCTGTGCCCTGAGTTATTTTCCTTTCCAGAGGGCAGAGGCTGGATGGAGTTACCTTCCCAGAAGGTTGTCTGAGGTTCAGGGCACCCAACTTAGTTACACTACCACAGAAATATCACTGGAGACCTTCTCAAAGCATCACTTGGCAGAAAGAAAGGCTCTCACATCAGCTGTTTTCCCTTTCATCTTCCACCGCGGCGTCTCTTCAGAAAATCAGGGTAATTAACACAGCCCTGTCTTGTCCTGATTCCTGGTTAGTGTAGAAGGAGGGGAAAGAAGGATCAAGGAAGACCAAAGCCAGAGTCTGCTGTGCAAAAGATCTGAAACTGCATTATGGCTCCCCACCACAACCCCACAGAGAGGCACAGCCGCACGTGGGCAGGGCCTGGCCACGGGGATGCTCGGGACCGCTCTGCCTTGGAAGTCAAGTCCTGGGAGTCAAGGGATGGGATTAACAAATCAGACAGGCTGCTGTCCACAGGGTAAGATTAGTCCCTGCTAAAGCATTTCCTAATCCTGGGCACAATTGAGATAATCTAAGCACAGATTAACCAGGTCCTGCTGGAGTTAAACTCCCCACTTTCCATTTATTTTCAGCAGGAAGAGACTGCTGCTGCTTGGGTGCCTCATCAGACCTTTGCACACCGGCCCCACTCAGGAGAATGGGACACAGGAACTCAATGTAGCAGGTTTGCCATGTGACGAAGACCCAAATCCTACACTTCTATCACAAACTTTGTGATATAGGGTGTCGTTTTGTTCCTCAGGCCCCATATCTCAGATTAATTGCATAATGAACCATCTTTTCACTCCTGGCGGAAAAAAACAAACAAACAAACAACACACAACACCACCACAACAAGATATTTTGGCACTTAAAATGCAAAGAAAATAATGTCAATGTAAAACTGTCTTCAAGAAAGCCCTTCCCTAAGGCTTTTCTGTGGGGCAAATTAGTGACTAGCTCAGGAATTATCTCCATCAGGTTTCCATACAGAAATATTTGAAAAATTACAGGGTTTGGGGAGAAAAAAATACTTCATTTCACAAGTCTCCTTTTTACTTTCTCAGCTGAAGTCTTGTGTGTGGCTGGAGCTGGACACAGGAGCTGAGGGATATTGTTTTCAGGATCTCCCTGCTACAGCATCTGGATTTCACTCAGTGACACTATCAGCAAAGGCCCATTGGGTTTTTAAAACTTTGAGAATGTCCCTGTCATTCTTAGATATCACAAAAACTGGTTTTTCAAAATAAAATACAGTCTTTGCCAAAATCTCTTAGTGAAAAGAAAAGAAAAGAAAAGAAAAGAAAAGAAAAGAAAAGAAAAGAAAAGAAAAGAAAAGAAAAGAAAAGAAAAGAAAAGAATGTTAGAAGTGTAAACAGGTATTTCCAGACCTTTAAAGTCTCTATTTTTTTTTTTTTTGTTGTTGTTGTTTTTTCCAAGATGAAACATCTAATTTTCAGTCTCTCAAACATTTCTGGATCATTTTAAGATAGGAAGAGCACCATGGCAATGACTCACTACATTTCAATACATCCAATACAGGATGCTTTGCAAAATAGAACTTTCTCACAGGCACACGTGTGTCTGTGTCTCTGCACAGAAATCATACACCGTGAGAAAATGTTGGGTGTGGGATTCTCTTGGAGGTGGCAGCCCCAGTGTGCTGTGCCAGGGGACGTAGGGAGCTGCTGGCACCCGTGGTGGTGGTGGTGGCATTGGGTGCCTGGAGTGCTGCTTGGATGCATCAGCTCTGGGAGGGCATCCCCTGGGAGATGTGGAGCAGCTTGGGCCTCCCTTTGGAGGAGGTCCCTGCCTGGGGAGGCCAGTGGCAGGCAAGGGTGGGTACTGACCACCCCCAGAGGGGTATTCATGCACCTCTCATCTAACCTGACAAGAGCCTTGTCCTCCTCAGTGCCTTCCTGCTGCTGGCAGCCTTCCAGAGCTGCTTTATTGCTTCTATCTCAATTTCTCATGGTAACAAGCTGGCTGAGTGAGTGGGCACCTCACTGAGCCGTGTCACTACGCTGCATCCCAGAAACTTCTGCGTAGGTTTTAAAAACAGGGACAGGTTAAAGCGATTGATTTATCTTTCCCTACAAAGGCCACCACACCACTAGACTGCAAGATGATTGATCAGCTGACCTTTATTCCCATTTACTGCCCTTCCCAGAAATGTGTCATGTCCGTGTGCCGCAGCCACCTCTGACAGGATCAAACAGCCGCGTGTCACAGGCGGCTCGGGGGCTGCTCACCTCAGAGTCTGCAGTGCCTTTAAGCAGCCCCCTGGAGCGCAGGGCTGGGATCAGACACACGCTGTCACCACAGTCCTCTGCAGCTGTGACAGCCTCCCGTGGGCCAGCCCCCTCCTCAGCATCCCGAACACGGAGCTGCCGCTCCCGCAGCAGCTGCGGGCAGCAGCCAGCCTTGCTGTTGTCCCAGCCATCCTGCTTCCTTGAGGTGCACACTTCCCTTCTCCAGTGTCTGGTGGGATGAAGCAGAGGGCATCCAATCCTGGGGAAAGAAAAAAAAAACAACTGAGTTTCCCAGGCAGCGGCGCCTTTCCACCCTTGGGGAGCGCAGCGCCGTGGAGCGTGCTTATTAAGCAGACAGTCCTGAAGGACACTTTAAAATAAATTAAGAGGGCTGTTCTGCTCCTGCAGCTGATTACAGGCATGCCTGTTTTGTTGTTTGGTTTTTTGTTGGTTTTATTTTTTTTTTTTTTTCCCAGAGAGTGGAAAAGAATGCTTGGAAAAAATTCTCTAATTTTCCCTTTTTGCCAGAGCAGGCCTCTGTGTAATAACAAAACCACAGTGCTCGCCACTCGCTGCTCTCTTTGGGACACCCAGGCTAAGCGAAAGCATATAAATCTGCTGGAGGCCTGGGGCCAGCACGCAGCTGTCCTGACATGCTATCCAACCCCTGCCTCCCCGCCACGGCTTTAGCATCCCAAACGCAGGAGACATGCAGATCTGGAGGTAAGCCCTGGTGGGGAGGAGTCCTGCGGGTCACCAGCTAAGCATTTCAGCCCAGAGCAGGTCTCTCATAAGCCACTTTTTGGAGATAAGCTTATCTAGACCCGACAGCTGAATTTAACCCTGAACTCCTGATCTTGATTTTTAGCCTCTGCAAGCCAATAGGTTTCCTTCAAATTATACACACTGGATTTCAGCTCGCCCGCTACAATGGCTCCACAGCTCCCTTAAAAGGGACCTGCATGGCTGTGCATGACAGCATCATCCAGTAATGCCCTCAGTTTCACAGCCAGCCCTGTGAGTTAGACAGGCCCCCAGCCGGGCAAAGCCTTCGATTAATGACAGTGGGGCTCCAGCGGGAGAGGAGCTGGGGTTTTACACTTCCAGTGATAACGCATTTGAAGGTAATATTGCACAGGAGTGGATTATCACCCCGGCACTTTGCTGTGTGGGTTTTTGGAAATTTGTTTTCAGCGCATAGAAGCAGCTAGAAATGCGCGCTCTCTCTCTCTCTCTCTCTCTCACTGCATGAAAAATGCACTTGGTAATGGACTTTCTATTGGTGGACAAGCTGCCTGCGTTGGGGCTGTCAGAGCTGTGACAGACTAGCCAGGAAGGGGCTTGCTAATCAGTTTTCCCAGCCTCAAACCAGCATCTGCTCTATGCGATCAAGGAAATTGAGGAATCTCAATGTTTTTGCAGTATTGCTTAGTTGGCCATGAAATATGGGTGGTTCCGAGAGGAAGGGCTTGTTTCTCCCTCAGGAAGATAAAGCAACTTTAGCTAACGATGAGGCATTGCTGCACAATGAAGCCAGCTAGCAGCGGCACTGATGAGAGCAGGCACACAGCAGCACCCCGGCAGGAGAGGAGGGGAGGGGAGGGAGGCGTAAACAGCTCTGCAACGAAGACATTATTAATATGCTTGAACTACAGAGGGCAGAAGGGATTTCTTTTCTCCTCTTTCACTCCAAAAGCAATATTCTGAAAATGTCTGGGTTCCCACATTAAGCCAAGAAATTAAATTCTTAGAAATTTAACCATGTGTTTTCTAGCTTGATTTTAATTCGTGAGCACATAAAACAAGTCTTCCTAGGCAAGGTGGCTGTCTAGAATCTGGCTGAGGAAGCCACTCTCCTGGCCAAGAGGTGGATAAACAGTATTTAAACAGAGCCAAAGTCCCACTTCTGGAAGTTATTTGGGGCTCTACTTGCCCACGTCACTCCTGACAATAGGGTCCGAGCTCTGCAGGCTCTCTGTCACTTCTGAAAATGTACCTACTTCATGTGCCTAAAGAGGTCTTTTAGCTCTCCCCTGTTTAAATCTGTGACGTTTGCCACAGAACAAAAGGCTCGCGGGGTCAGTGTGAAGTGGCACGACTTCGCGGGGATGCACAGAGACCAAAAGACTCACAGCAGGTGAGGGCCAGGCCCTTGTGCCTCGAGGCAGGGCAGATATTCCCACTCCCACGCATGCCCCCAGCCCGCCCCCTCAAGGGCAGCACCCAGTTCACATGCAGCTTTTCTTGGACAAAGTGCTTTCTCAGTTTTCCTTTGGCGAGACAGCTGTGGTAGCAAAGTGAGAGGAATTTGCTTCCTTCCTCCTGTCCCTCCCCAGCATGTTTCCTAAGGGTAAAAAGCAATAATCCCAGAGCCTGCCTATGCCTTCCCTTCCTCCCCATCCAGCCCGGTGCTGGGGGAGTCACCGCCCTGCAACAGTGGGGCTGGATGTAGGGAGAGTGCTCCAAGGCTGGCGTGGCAGAGTGCGGCACTTGGGTGGCTCAGACGGGCAGGGACAGTCTAATTTTGTGGCCTTTGTGAGATTTGCAGACCAACTGCAGGCCTTTCAGTTGAGATCCATGGCAAAACGTGCAAACCTGTTCCTGGGACCGAAGTCAGTAAACCCTTTTTTTGTAACAGCCCTGTGAAATGAGCACCAGCCGGGGATTTATGCTGTCTTTGAAGTAAATTGCATCCCAGTGCACTATAGCATGAAAGTTAAGATTTAGCATTGCCGGGACACTGAGGACCCCGGTGGAAGCCAGGGAATAAATAGCGCGGCGCTCTCCTCGCTGCCTTCTGCTGCGCCACTGGGCTCCTCAGAGCTTCCTCCCCTCTCCGCCCCTGCTTCCACTCGCATTGTGTCGGGGAAGCAAATTGGTCACATCTGCATCCGGCCAGGGAGGAACAAATGTGCTGGCTAGGCAGCGAGGCGCTTTCTGAGCCGGGATACCTCAAAGCGAAATGAAAGGCTGGCCATCAAAGGTAGAAAACAGACCAGCGGATGAAAGGGATTCTTTGCTTAGCTTTGGTAAGGCTACTAGGTATTAATAAAATAATATTTAAAAAAAAAAAAAAAGAAAAGCACAAGAAAAGTGGGGCATCCAGAGCAGCACGATTTTTTTCCCCTCCCCTTTTCCTTTACTCATCCCTCTGTCATCAGCGGAGGGGAGGGATCGGCATCCCCCCATGCTGCGGCAAGGACTGTTTATCTTCACTCCTCAGGACGCTGCCATTAGCAGGGCTTCAATGTGTCGTGATGCTTCATCATTAGCTGGAGGTGCTTGATCTGGCTGAAGAATAAATGAGCCATTCCCCCCAAAGAAACCCTCGCATTTCGTAGCCAGCTGAGCAAATATTTTGAAATATTCCAGCTCTGCAATTTCAGCGGTCAGATAAAAACAAAGGGGGATCTGATACAAAAGAGCTGAATTCTTCCTCTTGCTCTCCAGTAACCCCACTGAAGTCGGTAGTGGTAATGGGGAACTGTGGGCTGCACAGCAGGGAAGCACATGCCTAAGTCCCATGGAAAATCCCTGTGGTCTTTACAGTTAATCATGTCCAGTTAATCATGTCCAGAGGTGGACGAGTGCTCAACTGATGCACTGAATCATGACATACAGGCAATTACCCTAAATCAGAGCAGCGTCTTCCAGTCCCAAAAGGCTCCATTACACTTCACCAACTCCTGAAGGGAAGGCAAAAACCACAAGAGGCAGGACAGCAGAGGAGGGAGGAAGAAACAGCCAGGTGTTCCTCTGCCACCTCCCCAGTACTTTTCTAACCTCGTGAAAAGTTCTGGCAGCTCTTTAAATCCAGGCTGTGGAGATTTACAGCTCCAGACCCTCCAGGCATCTTGCTGCGTTTACTCTGGGTTCCTCCCAGCTGGCTGGCTCAAAACCCACAGACAAGGTTTCACAGACAACTTTCAAGGTTTCAGAGGCTGAGACTTATGGGCCGGGCAGTGTTTGGCCTCCTCCTTCTCTCTGACTATAAATTTGTGTCTTCTCCTCTTCTGAGCGTCCTGGCCCCCTTCTCAGGCACTCCACTGAGGCAAAGCCCTCCTGCCACTCTTTCATCACCTGGGCCCAGTGTGGCAGTGGGATGCTTTGTCCTGCACGCTGATGGATACCCAGAAGAAGTTGCTGCCTGCTGGGAATAGCCCTACCCGTGCCCTGTGTCACTGCCAGCAGCTGGGGCAGCCACTGAGACTTTGGGTCCCAGGATATCCCAGCTTCTGCTCACCCAGCATCCGTGAGGAAAGGGCCCTTGAGGAAGGATGCCTGTTAGCTGCAGCATCTCTCCTGCTGGTCAGGCTCCCATGGCTGCCTCTGAGCGTTTAACTCAGCAGGATCTCTCGCTGCATCGCTCTGTGATTGGAAGCATTTCCCAGCCTACTGATTGCTAGGAAAAGAAAAATACCCCAAAACGGGAGGATTTGTGGGGAGAAAACACAATGCTGGGGTGGGTGGATCGATGTCTTGGTAAAGGACACCCCTTCCTGGGCTAGATACACTGTCTCTAAAACAGGTATTCCTCTCTCAGGAACAGCTTTGGCATGCTTTTACAGGACTAGAATATTATCACATATTCAGATACAATCTAAGCCCTATTTTTGATGTGTGCACAGAGGGGAAGGAAAGGCAGGAGGAGGGCCTGCATATTCTTTTTTAGGAGTCAAACACTAATGTGCCCAACAAAGCAAAATTAACCCAAATACCATGATTATGCAGAAAAAATATCTGCCAGAGAATGTCGTTTCACCAGCGACATCCTGCAGTTTTCCACCAGCGAGAGTTCGAGAGGTGGCGTAGTAACAGAGTACATCGGGGCAGGCATTTGACTGGAAGCATTAAATACCTCGGAAAGGTGAATGGCCAAGGTCTTCCCGATAATTAAAATGTGTGCAGTCTTCATAGACCAAGGAAGGGACAGAGCTATTGTTTAAACAGGTAATTAGAGCTGTATTTTAAGCAAACTCGAGGCGGTAACGAGCTCCCTCAGATGGGGAGAGCAGCACTCCTGCTCCTGGTTCCAGTACATGTAACCATTGCCCCCCAGCCTGCTGCCGGAGAAGGCCACGGTGTTCCCAGCCCCACTCCCTGGTGACTGTGGCTGGTTGGGAAAAAAAATCCCATTTGATTTCACATTTTTCACTCCTTGTCTCCTTCCTTTTGCGTTCAGGTTCAAGAGAATTGGCTGAGCCACTTTTTTTTTTAATAGAGTGGCAGCAGAGAAAAAAAATGGGACCCAGTCAAGCCCCAAGGGAAGGGAGGAAATAGCATGAGCCAGCTCTCAGTTCTCTTGCACAGACACACACACACACTCTCCTCATCATCACAAGAGCAGAGGGCAGACATCTGGTGGAACTGGCATACAGGCAGAATCAGCCACCCTCACCCCACAACCCAGCTCCACGAGACTATAAGGTCTCTTCACCAGCCAAATGTGGATGAGTCCCAGAGATGTGCCATAACCTCCTTCTGAACAGCCAGGGATGCACAGTCTTCTGCTGGGGGTCCGCACTGGAACTCAGCAGGGAACGACCCAAACCCTCCTCCGTGGTAGGAATGGGGCCAGGAAGGAGCGCTCCCTCCGCCCTGCCTCCTGCTAAGGACTGATGCCTGCCTCACCTCCGTCTCGCTGCTGCCTCCTGATCAGGTTTCCACACTGGCTGGGGGGGAATTACCGGCTTCTTATTAAGCCCCTTGTATGCAAAGCTGGAGGAAACAATCAGACCCGGGGGAAGGCAAGGAGGCGCCTTTGCTCCAGCAACACAGCCTTGCATAAAAAATATATAAGGGCTAGATATCAGCGATGAGGAAACGAGCATTCAAAGGACGGCGCTCGGCTGCTTGGCTTTGCAGCCTAACTTATCCGGGCTGCTCTGACAGGTCAAAAAAAAAAAGCCTAAATCAAAACACTTCAAGCTGCAAAGGGCTTTGGGAACAGCAAGGCGAGGGCACGTTGCTCAGACACAGTGCAGGGTGAGGAAAATGCCCCTGGAAGGCAAAGAGCAGGTGACGTCTGTGAACAGCCCAGGAAGGAGAACTGGCCATAGCCACAGTCTTACACCCTGGTTTGTCTGCAGCCCAGCTCCTGAATGCTGCAAACCCTTCCTGAGTTTTGTATGGGAAACCCAGGCAGAATTTTTGCTCTGTATTTTGCTCCAGAGGAGAAGACTGGTACCAAGGAGTGTGGAAAGACCAGCCTGTTTTGAACCTGACATTTCTCACCCTCTTGGGAGTAGATCTGGAAGACAAGGCACAACACAATGAAGGACATCCTTACCCCTTAAAAGAAGTCACCACACTCAGAGTCACCTCTTTGACAGGTGGAGGGGTTTGGCCAGTTCCCTGAAGTAGATTTCTTTGCTTACATTTTTTCATAAATGCCAGGTTAACTTAATGACAATAGCTGCAACATGCAGAAATCTTTCTCTTTTCCACTTGAAAGTGTGGGAAACATGATGAGTGAGAGTGTCATTGCTGGTTTCGACTGCCCACACAGTGCTGCATGAGCTACAAAGATAATCTCTATATCTTGTGTGTCTTGGGATATCAGGAGGTTTTGTTGCAGTCCCAGTTCCCGGAGTCCTGATAATGAGAAACTTGCTGCTCCTTTGCTTCTCTAGCCTTACTTCTTGCAAGAAAGCTGTTAAAATGTTAATGATGGAGGGAAAGCAGGGGGGAATACTCATCTGCATGGTCTTTTATGAGCAATTAAGGTCAGATTAACTGTCCTCCAAGTCTGGAAGGGCTCGGCACTGCTCCCCAGCCAGGGCTGTCGTTCAGGGTGCTGGCAGGACCCGCGATATTTGCTGGACCCCACAGCGCTCTGGCTGCTCCCACTACAAGGAGCAGGAGAGGATGCAAGGTTAGCCCAGGTCTGGAGGAAATTTCCCCTCCTGACTGCTTGACTAAAACATCCCTTCAGGAGCTGTCTTGTAGCTGTCGGTGTGTCTGCAGCCGAGAGTGTCTGCGGCTGTCGGGGGTCTCACCCCGAGCCCGGGGGAGCCGCGGGCTGAGCACATGGGCGGAGGAGAGATGAGTTTCATGCGGCTGGCTTGCATCACTCGAGCACCTCGCAGCTCTGCCCCAGCATGGCCGGGCAAACCCTGGGCTTTTCCCAGGAGAAGGGCCAGCCTTGGGCAGCACGGAGCAAAACAGCTCCATCCCCTGACCTCCACCATGGTCTGACTTTTAAACAGCTCAGGGCACAGCCTCCCCGGTGACTCATAATGCGAAAGAGGGGCTTTTACTTTTTTATTCTTTTTTTTAAGTAGGAGCGCGGCTTCATCAGTCAATTACTTGAAGAGCCGCTCTAATTTGGCACCCAATTGTTTCCCCAGCTGCCGGTGCGTCTGATCTCCGCTGTGGGCGGCAGGAGCAGGCTGCCTGCGCAAGGGAAGGAGCCCGGGCGCCCAAGGGAGGAGAAGGAGGAGGAGGAGGAGGCGGCAGCGGTAGCGGCAGGGAGGGACACGCTGCCTGGCTGAACAGCCCCGCGCCTGCAGAACCGCAGCACTAAAAATGCAGGCATTAAAAATATCTCAGGGTCACAGGTGATTGCTGCATAATAAAAATTACTTCGGGAGGCGGCAGTGGGAGGGACAGATCCTGGCGGCAGGGGAACAGCCTGCCAAGGCTGGCCCGGCCACAGCGACTCGCTGCGAGCCTCGGCCACAGCCGCCCCTGCACAGTAATGAATGTGATGTGACATTTATGGCTTTTTCCACTGTGGATTTTAAATCGCTTCACAAAGGTTGCTTAATAGCACTGTCCTCTTCTCTTGCTATCTCTCCCCTCGTCCTATATAATATAAAAAATAAGTGACTTGCTTCCCATCACGTGAGAATTCAGCGGCTGAGCCAGCAGCAGAGCACAAGTACCCGACCTATGTCTCCTGCCCTTTAGCCCCTACAAGCACTCCCTTTTTTCCAAGAAATCCAAGAATAGGATCTTGTACCGTGACAGCTGTTTTTAAGTCACTGAGGATTTTTTTTCCTGAAAAAGAGGAAGATTGCTTTCAGCCGGGAGCCTTGATTAAAACTGCTCAGCCTCCCAGGCACTGCAAGGGGCTGCGGGTGCTGTGGTGAGGGAAGCGGGTGCGATGCTCCCCACTCCAGGATGGAGGTACCCGGGGCCAAGAAGAGGTGTGGCTGCAGCCAAATACGTGTCCCCAGGCTGTGGTTCGTCTTTCACTCTTTTAGCACAAGCACTTCCATATTCTGTGGCACGGACGCACACGTGCATTCACACACAGATGCAAACGCCTGCCTCAGCCTGCGCTGCTGCCATCGAAGCGCTCCTGCAGCTGCACCCGCGGGCAGGCAGGCTCCCCCTGTATCCCAGCAGAGAGCATTCCCTGCCTGCACAGCCCCCCAGCTGTGCTCCTGCCCCTCTGTTTTAACCCCTGAGGCGTGTTCAAATTGAGACATAGCAGCACTTCCAAGGGCAAAGAAGCAGCACTCTCATTTTGAAGAAAGCCCATCTGTGCTGCGTGCAGCACAAGAAAGGATGCTTGTGGATGAAAAGGCTGCAGCAGGAAGGCAGAGGATGGATATAATATTCCTGCCCTTTTCTGGTTCAGTTCTTGGACTATGCAAGTTTTTTAGCATATTCTTACATTGTGTAAACTGACTGATGGTACATGGCAGTCTTTTACTTCTTGGTGGGAAAATTAGGATTATTCAAGGTATGCATATGCACATGTGCACTCGCAAAAGCACATACACACACACACCTACACTGGTGCTGCCTGTAGCAATGCATCAGGCTCTCAAAAGTCATTCCTTCAAGTTTGCTCCACCAGGCTGGACCTGGAAATTCCCCTTTACTCTGTCAGGACACTGGTGAAACAGCCGGCATCCCCCAGACAGCAGACAAGACATGGCACCCCAGTCACAGAGCTCTCCAGGAGCTCCAGGTGAACCTCCTGCAGTCCTGGATGGGGGCCACTGCTTCTGCAGCTGTGAGACCCGAGATTCAGGAACTTGTTTTGATGTGCTCATGGCAGCTCTTGCTTGAAGGCACTTGGGCTCACCATCAGCTGGCATCTCCCAAGGGCAGGTGGCTCCCTGCCAGAGGAGAGGGGACACAGACCCATGCCTCTGGGGCTGGGTCACTCTGCCAGGCCAAGCAAGAGAGCCCCAGCCAGATGGAGCCAGGAGAAAGCACTACCAAGTTGTTGGCCAACTTAGGATGTGCTGTTGGCTTCACAGGAAGCTACTTGGCTGCCTCTGCCTGAATCAAGATTCAGTGATGCCAGGAGACAGGCACAGTGGGGAAACTGAAAGCAAAAAATGGCAGAGTGGATGGCAACTCGACATTAATTCATTTTTACCATATGTCTGACTATTCATTACACTCCACCATTCTGTTCTACAAGACTCCTGGGGGTCTTCCATGCCATTTTATGGCTAGCAGGGTTCCTCTCCGCCTGTGGCACGGCCTCAGCACGCGTGCCCTGGCTAATGGCTCACAAGGTCCTGTGGTGGCAGCAGCCCTGTCCCGTGCACAGGCAGCCCCCGGCATCGACGAGCTCCAGCACCCAGAGCCCACGCCAGCACACCACAGACCTGCCAGGTCAGCTGGCACAGGGGCCTGTCCCCCAGGAGCACACACGGGCAGGTGACACCTGCTGCAAACACGCTCCGGCACCTGCCGAGAGACCCGCGCTGGGAAGGGATGGGGCTTTTTCATGGATTTGCAAATTATTCTGTTTTTCTCTGCGGTCTCCCTCCGGAGCGCGTTCCTGGCATGGGACCAAGCCCCGGCTCCAGCAGCAAGCGTGACTCATCCTGGCAGGCAGCAGCCCAGGAGGGGGAGGATCACCCAGGCTGAGAAGCCAACACCATGGCTTTGCTGCGTGCTCTGTCTGCAGTGGCAGCAGCAGCTGTTTCTCCTCGTAGGTGGGAAGGTTGAATTAGTGACCCCCCAGCCTGGATCCAGCTGTCCAGCCCCCCACACGCTGTCGTGGTCTCTCACCCCAGCTCCTGCCACACACACAAGAAGTAACAGTGAGCTGCCTGCACTCTGCCTGCTGTGCCCCCAGGCTGAGCTCCTGCCCACAGAATGAGCAAACCCCAGTCTGCTTCAGACTGAAAGACCCTGAACCGGCTCCTCATGAATCAGCCCCTCTGAGGGACTTCAAGGGGTGTCAGAGGGCATTCTGCACAGGGAGTTGCAGGAATCACTCTGGATGTCAATAAGGAAGGCACGACAGCAGGTAGCATAATAATAAAATTGCTTTATTAATAACATAAAATAAGGAGAGGAATGTAAAGTAATTCTTATGTCCCTTCAGATGCTGGAACCCCATTTATGAGCTGCATTAGATGGCCTCCAGATGAATTGCCACAGCTATCATTATTAAGGGCTCGGGTCTCCCTCCTGTACCACAGTGCCTTTAATCTTCTGTGACAAACAAAATCACCTCTCTTTTTCTGACAGGTGGGGAGGTTCTCTCCTTAATGATGTCCCCCAGAGCACAACACCAACAGCATGAGACATCTCAGCGTGTTCCCTCATATTGCTGTGTACGTGGATCTGCAGCCTGCCCGGTACAGGCCCCTGTAGTGCAGACATGGCTTTCTAAACGTCACTAGTAAATATCTTCCACAAGGATCCCAAGAGAGAGAAAACCCTTATTTGTCTTTCTGTCAGACATGTCCTTTTCCTCTTAAGTTGTTTTGCTTGCTACTGACCACAGACTGAAGTCCAATCAGTGGAACTGCTGTCACTGCTTCCCCCAAGGGGACATGCAATTAAAATCATCAGTGTCGCTCTGCCTAAAACACAGGGGCAAACTTCGCCTTCACCAACAGTTTTATTTCATCCCTTAAATCAGAGCATCAAAATCTTCTTACAAGAGGGCTTCAGGTCCCACATGTAGTACAGATGATCAAAATTTACTCCAACATGCTGTTTTTCTTTTAAGAGGTACCAGGTGGATGCACTTGCAGAGGTCAAGCATGGACTCAGCACAGCAGTGAACGCAGGTACACACATTTCCTGGAGCACCCTGGGGATCCTCAGATTGTATCTGATGTGGATGACCATTCACTGACAACTTTATCAAGGCAACCAAGACTTCCTGAGTCTGCTTCCTTTGACTTCGGGGACAAAATAAAGCTCCTCTCAGTTTGACACTCCTCAGACTTGGATAAGAGCACCCAAGCAGCTGTGTGAGAAAAAGTCCTAGAGTCTACATGGGGAGATCTGACTCTCAGTTGTATGACTGTAAGATATTCAAAGCCCAAAACATACATGCTCAAGTGAATAACTGATGCTTTTGGAGTCTGTCCATCCCTAAGGCCACTCAGTAACCTTCTCCTGGAAAACTTTTCGTCTCCTCCTTCCACTCTGCTGAAGTGTCTGCAATCCTTCATGGCCAGTTTTCCAAACAGTTGGTGTTTTGCTACAGAGTGCTTTTCTTTGAGATCCCCATTCTGTCTCAAACCGGGAACTGGAGCAGGATGGAGGGCAGAGAAGTATTTAAATGCAGTATTGATCTCATGCTCTCCACATACGGACTTCTGAGGCATTAGGACAATCTCCAGAAAAGGGGGAAAAGGCTGCCGTTTTTTCCCTTATTTTACCTGCTCCTCATACTTCCTTTAGTTCACCTGGGAACCCAGAGGAAGACCCTTGTGCTGTGTTGGATTTTGGCAATATCGCCTCCACGTAGGAACGGCTTTTTCTGCGGCAGAAAAGGAAGTGTCCCTGTTGAATGTGCTTTGCATTCATGCCCCGTGCAGCTCCTTGTGGCTCCGTGCCTCCCGACAGCCGGCAGCCCACCCGGCAGCGTGCCAGCGGTGCGAACCGGCAGCGCTTCCTGACGGAGCCGGGAAATCACCGCTGCGGCCGGCGGGGCAGCCAGGCAGGGCTCTCCCACCCTTCCTGCCACCGGGGTGGGAGCTGCTGACACCCCCAGGGAGGGATTCACCGATCCAGAGCTCTCCCTCTTCCGGCTGGCGAAGTGCTCATCAGCAGCCTGCAACAACGGCACGTTTATTAAATTTAATGAATGAGTTTCACCAAGAGGCGCTGTGAGAATTCCACATCTAAACCAGTGTTTGCGTTCGTATTGGCACATTTCCTAAGGAACCTGAAATCGTTTGCGTTGCTTTATTGGCTGCCTGCTATATCTAATTAACAACACGAATTAGCATGGAGCAATCCCAAATTCAGTTTTTGGAAAGGCACCCCATCTTTGTCCCTGAGATTAGAAGATACCAAATCACATACACAGCATAATGTGTATGACACATATGATATATACATATATATATATATATATGTGATGCACATACACCACATACAAACTAAACAAAGATAAGGGCTTGCCAATATTAATCCACTTCAAATCATTGTTCCAACTACTTGAGAAACAAACATGCATTCAGTGACCTTGCAGAGCCTGCGTTTCCTTGGCTGACGTGACACAGAAAGCTCTTTAAAAAAGTGATGACTGAATTCTTCCCAGAGAGATACACAAGAAAGGTAGGTTAAAGAGGTACACAGATGAAACAGCTGCAAAAACCATGGGAAAGGATCACATCACTTACTTCTTCCGATGAAGTAATGGTAATACGACCAATTAACAAATATCTGGGCAAGACTTTCATGAAAGGTCTGCTCCTGAGGAAGACTCTTGCTCCCGGAGGAGCCACTGGGGAGCACCCCTGAAGTCACCCCGTGCCTGCAAGAAGGAGAGCTGCAGTGTCTGCAAGAGACCTTGCCAGTGGGAAGCTGAGCACCTAAGGGAGGGCCAGGAGAGTGAACATTGTGACCGGTGTGACACAGTGCTGGGACAGGCTCTGTGTTAAAAGCGTCTGTCAGTTCCTTGGAAACCACCGAGAACTGAAAGCATCAAAGAAATAAAGCTGTTGCCAGCTGGAGGAACAATAGGCGAGCCAGAGCTATCTTTAGCTCACGGGATTAAATTCAAATTGCAAATGCAAAGGCCTGGAAGAAAAGGCCTTCTCGCACTACTGAGCGGCAGCCTCAGTGCACAGCACAGCCCGGCACTGACGAGCATCTGCAGCCCCTTTGTCATCCCTTGTCATCACCTCACCCGAAGGAAAGGCAAAAGGAGAACCAAAGAGGAGGGTGAGTCTGTCCCTGCCTGACTGCAGAGCTTCCAAAACACCAGATTTTTCCCTGGGAGGGATGCTCCTGGGAGGGTGCCATGCCTTGGCGGCTGCCCGGCAAACTTCAGTAGCCATCCAGCTGCAGCAGCACAGGCCTCAGCACAAGCCAAATTTTCCTGCTTCTCATTCACGAAGGGTAGAGCAGGCAGCAGCTGGATGTACGAGCAGTCAGCACAGCCTCCTGAAAAATCATCAAGGGACTTGTAGTGGCTCCAGGATGGCAGCATGGGGCCCAGTTTCATAGGCAATTCTAGGTTTGATGAGAGGTGGTAAAAATTGACCTGGTGTACCACTTTCCTCTGACACCTTCACTCTGTGTGGTAACTCCTGCCTCGCCATTCCATAGGCAATGGCTCTGAATCCCTGGGTCACCAACTGCTCCAGAGAGTCCCCTGCTTCACAGCAGAGGAAAGCAAGTTCTCAGCAGCAGTTTTCAGGCTCTGCCCCTTCACCAGAAAACCTGGACGGACTGAAACTTTAAAAAACAGCCTAGTGCAGCTCTGCGGCAACCACGACATAGAGCACTGTTGGGAACACTTCCTCACTGCTGCTCCCTGAAAGGGAGTGTTGATGTGCAAGCCTAAGCCAGATTTGGCTGGTTTAGGTTGCATTAAGGACCACGATGTCTTGCCTTTAAGACCTGAGGACGTCTTAAAGCATTGTCTTGCTTTAGGATGTTAGCTCGTGTGTGCTGGCTAAGGGGCTGACAGCTTACTTAGGTCTGACAGCACACATCAGGCTGGCTGACCACAGGGTACATCTGCACCATGCCCTCCGGACAGCTAAGCTGGTTCTCAGGCAGCTCCCACTGCTGCCAGCTGGGCTGATAACCCAGCCATGGAGCACAGGACACAGTCCCAGCAGGGCTCTAGCTACAGCAGCTACAACGATACCTGACTTGATTCATTTACAGCCATCCCCAGTGGCTGCAGAGGCCTTGGCCAAGAGGCTGAATCCACAGGGCTGAGGGCAGCACAGCCAGCCCCTGCTCGCAGAGAGACCCACACTCAACTAATTGACCTCCTGGGGCATCATGGCCCCAAATAAAGGGACTTCGAATCTCCCTCCCACTATACCAAACTGGAAAAACTCCAAGCTGTGAGTTAGGGATTGCAGGCACGCCAAAGAGAGAGCAGGGGAGGCTGTTGCCTGATAACTTGCTTAATGAATTGCAGGCTTCTGAGCTGGTCTGTTCAGCTAGGGAAATCCAACAAGCACCTCACACCCGAGCACTAGGAAATTGGTTTAATAGTTTCAGTGCCATAATGAAACACCACTGGGGAGCAGAGGTCCCAGCTCCCACCTGCATGTGCAGTTTTCATGTTGTAAAAACGAACTTCTTTCTGATTCCACCAAGTGCTTCGAGGTGTTGTTATAGAGTCACAAAATCGACTTTTAATGACAGTACAAATGACAGTCGCAGAAGATCAAGCATGTACCGGTCCAGCTACGGCTTTCTGCAAAACCTGCCAGCAGTGCAGAGATTTTTAACTCCGTGCTGCAGTCATCTGCGTTTTTATGTTTGTTATTTTGTTTTTAAGCAGCCGCTTAGTGGTATCTGGAGGGCATTTGCTACTCTAATACTCAGCGTGAAAGGAAGGGCTTGAACAAGTGGCTGAGCTCTTTTAGGAGAAGAAAAGGAATTGCTGTGGCTGCTGCGGCACTGGAGCTGGGGGAGAAGGCAGTGAAAGCTGCACCTTCAGCCTGGCCATGCTGGCTGAGGGAGGGCAGGGATGCAGGGAAAGCCCCTTTGACCAAGGCAAGCTGCAGTTGTGACGCAGCCTCCGTCCCCAGACCGCCAAGGCAGAGGTGCTGGCACACAGGGGGTTACAGTGAAGTTACAACTTTAGCTGTTAAAATTCATGAGGTGTAAAATACAAATTGCACGTGGTGGATGAGCTGCCTTTAAAGTTTATATATTACTCTCCCCCGGCCCACTGCAGTTCAAGCCTCTGCTGGCAGGAGCTGATTAGAGCTCACCAAAGTGGGAAGGGCAGTGCTGGTGGAGCGGCAGGGGGTCAGCCAGGGCCCGTCCAGACTGTGTTTATAGAAGTTTGGCTACAGGAAGCTGGGGGAAACCTATGACTGACGCACACATGAACAATCACAGATCAGAATTAATCCTTTATTCTCATTTCTTCATCTTTTCAGACTCCTCAGTTTGAAGGACATGAAGCTCTATCTTTGAAGTTTATAACTTTTTTTGTTTAATTATTCCCACAGCTCAATTTATGTAATTTTTTTTCTGTTAAAAAAAAAGTAAAACATTTTTAAATAGTTTCCACAACACTAAAGCTTTTGAATGTTGTTTTTTTCTTTTTAACAACAAACTCTAATCTCATTTTTTATGTGCTCCATACAGCTTGACACATATACACCTTCCAAGATTTCTTGCATCTTTGCTCACACTATTCCCTTGTCCTTAGCACCACTACTTTCACCATCCCAAGGAGAGGGGGAGTAAATCAAAAAGGGGCAGGTAGACACAAGCATTTGGGAGCACCAAACCTGTCTGTAAGGGTTTCTCTGTGTCCTAGTGACCCTATGTATTCTCACCCAGAATTCATTCCCCAAGGGAATTTTACTGACATAATTCCTTCCCCACCCAAGAAAGACTTAGGGATCAGAGATTCAGTAGAGAAAAAAATATGTAAATATCCAGAACACAGAGAACGAGCATCAGCTTATGCATAGCTGACTGAATTGAACACAAACAATGATTGAGAATAGGATGGGCTGGAAGAGGAAATTTAAATATTTATCCTAAATGCTCTTTCTTTGCATTTCTGGAAATAAATTACTCCCAGCAATTGCAGGCAGAGATTGTTGATTAATTCCAGCAAAAGCAGAGAGACGGGAAAAATGACTGTACATCATCTATTTCTGAGTTTCAGACGGTCTTTTCATATTTCTTTGTAGTCTTTCTGATTGGGCTTTTTGACTCCAAGGTGATTTGCGGGCGGTTTGCAGAGGAGTTTGCTGCTCACGTCACGTGTATAGATACAGATCGTGAAGCACCGTCACAAATATGAGAAGGAAGTGCTTTCCACGCAGCAGGGTGGAAACACAGGCTGTGACCTGGCCAGAAGATAGCAGGGTGAGCAGCACAGATGTCCTGAGGATGGTCTGCTGAGAAGAACCCACGCTGGGGCCACTTGCACCCCAATCCCTCTCAGCCACCGGCAAAAGCAGCGAGCACCGAGAGGAGAAGCTGAAACCAGGATGCTGTTACAGCTGGTTGAGCCTCGGCTGACAGAAATGCCCCCGGGCTACTGGCAATCGGACATAAATTAAACCAGTTGTGAAGCTGCTTTAGTTTATACTCGGGCATCAGGCCAGCCCCAGCTGCCTCAGCGGCAGAGGAAGGTCTTAAAGCTGCCTGTCCTTCCTCGCACGCCTGGCCCGGAGCTGCACGCAGGCTGCCAAGCAAAGGGGCCTCCCTATCCCCTGTGAGTGATACTCCTCCCTCGGCCAAAACAGGTCCACGTGTGTCACGGCAGCAAACCCCAGAGTGGCTGTGCTGCAGTCTCAGTGGCTGTAGGAGATACCTTGATCTAAGGCACAAGGAATATCCCAAACTGACATTCACACTGTGTGAATTCAGTGAGGGAAAATGTTCACGCAGCTGTGGAAAAAAGTGATTTGTACTTTTTTTCTGGCTCCTGGAGTCAGAGCAGAGCTTTGCACACCCTCTGAAGCTCCATGAGCAGCTGCACTGCAATGTACTTAATGAAAGAATGAAACGGCTTTAAAAATGCGGCCGTGCAGGATAATCCCGTTGAAAACCAGGGAAAGCCTAAGCCGAGGTCTCACTCGGCCACTCCCTCCGTGTCCTGTGCCTGATCGCACATCAGTCGAGCCGCAGAGCGATGCTTGGAGAGGCGGGCAGTGCTGCCAGCACCGCCCCCGACAGCCGCTCGCCGCCGCCGCGTGCTGTCCTCGCTACCCCTGCCAGGGGATTTCCTTATGTGCCAGCTCAAGGCTGGTGCTGAAACACGTCTGTACGACCTGCAGCAGGACCTCCGTGTGCCACCACACCGAGTGACGCCTTCGAAAGCAGCCAAAGGCAGGCCAGAAAATTAGTCCCTGTCCCCAGAGCCCCAGGGCTGCCCTGACAGCCCAGCTGCAGCAGCACGCCCCAGGCAGGCACAGAGTGGGTGGCTCTCTCTGCTGCTTCGAGTAGCCCTGAAGGCCTGGGGACCAGTCAGGATGGTGGCCGTGGATGGTGCTGCCGGGTATCACTTACGCCTCCCTCCTTGGGGCTTCCCACGGGTTTGTGCATTTCCTGAAAGGGAGCCAAGCCAAAGGCTGAATTTCCCTGTGTGGGATCTGAAGCTTCAGCAGAGGACATCAGAGGGGCTCTACAAATTCAGGAAACCATTGCAAACCAGAGGCACAGGCAACAGAGCAGGTACATTTTGCTGGCAGCTCTGCTATGGACACCTTGAAGGTAAGCAGCAGCACACATCATAGCCGAGCCAGAGGATGGCTGGAAGGGGAATGGACCATCTTCCTTGCCTCGTCATCACTGGGATTCAGTGAAAGCCACACTGCCATTTGCAGCCAAGCCTTTGCAGGCAGTTTCTTTCCACACAAGAGGTCTTGCAGGCTCACAGTGACACAGATAAAGATCATGTCCCAATAGCTGAGACTTTGCAGTACAAAACAGTGTTCCTGCACTCCCCCGAAACATTATTGCCTCTACAGTACATGTGGGAGTCTCACTGGTTTCTCTGTTTAAAGGTGTTTCTAATGTTTCCCTCTGATCTAGTTTTCTTTCCTCTAATCAGTGAGAGTGAGACCCTGGGATTTCCTGGAAATCAAGTCAGAGGCTTCACTGCATCTGTGGATACCCTGCGAGATGTGGAAGCCCATCCTGCCCCTTTCCACCAAACACTGTCTGGGGGCAGTGATTCCTTACAAATTTGCCTACAGCACCTTGCAGAAGGAAAGTCTTTCTGATTTGGGCAGAGCAGAGAACCACTGTGGTTACATTAGCAGCACGCTGAGGCCAGAGCATTACTTTCTTCATTTTTTAGCTGTTGTCTTGGTGCTTTCAATAGACAAATCAGATGGGCCAGAGAGGTGATCAGAATGTTCCCACACTGGATGCCAGTACCAGCACTTGACATCAGGCAGCTCTAACATACAAGACAGCCTCCCTTGCCTCTGCCTCCATTCAAAATCCTAGGCTGCTTTTCCAGTCACAGTGCAGGTTGAGCTCTCCTGCCTTCCTCACGGCCAGCTGTGTGTCACCCTGAACTCACAGCCATTGCCTCCTCCAGCAGAGCAGGAGTTAGACACCAAGCACTAGACAACAAAAGCATAAAGCATTTGGAAACCCCAAAAAGATTTCTATAAAGGGAGCTGTGGCCACAGCAACTGGCCAATTAAGAGGTCACTTTCCTCTCCAGAGAGATCTCCATGACCACATCAGGACAAGGCTGTGGCTGTGGGGTGGCCGGCAGCGGGTACGAGGCACGTCTGGGCTCTGGTGGCATGAAAGCTCAGGTGGGTGGCACCAAGCACACCCAAGGGACCAGGGATTTTGAGAAAGCAGCCCTTGCTGTCAGAGCCAGTGGAGAAGGTGCCCGGCACAGCTGGGGAGCCAGAAGTCATCGCCTCCCGATCAGCGCTCTTCACACATCCAGCTTGGTAAGGCGGGGACTTAAGAGAAACAAGAGGCTATTAAACTGCTAGCAGAGCCTGGGGAGAAAGAGCCTTGCAGGTTCAAGATACACAGAGGGATTTTAAAACCCAGGCTTAGGAATAAAAAGCAAAAAGAGGTTGCTCAGAGGCAGCACTTTTCAAGAACCGTGCAATGTAGTGACCACCTGAGGTTAATCCAGGCAGAGTGGGTGGCAGGCATAAGGAATTACTTGATGGCAGGGGGACGGACCAGCTGAATAAGGGATTTACTTGTGAGAAGGGCAGAAAAGAAGGGCTGGAGGAGTAAGCAAGTTGGTGGTGAGCCTTTTCACAGCAAGTGATTAACCGCAGTTTCTAATGAGCAGAGGGAGACTAAAGCTGGCTGCTTTTTTAAAGCCATTTCGATAACATTGGCCCCGATGTAATAAGCTATTTGTTTGTGCCTACTGGCAGGGACAGCAAGTCGCTACTGAACATAATCCTCTAGAACCGGGGCCGTCAGCTCGTTTAAAAGTGTCAGCAACAGCATCCAAAAGGGCCAAGGCCCCATCACAACAACCATCCCAGGCGCTATTTAAGTGCCTCGAGCTCTTTTGTGCTCTCTCTCTCTTTCTGCCCTCTCTTTACCCTATTCTTCTCCCTCCCCGGGTGGCAGTGGGGCTGATTCCCAGCCCTGTGCCCCTGGGCTGGCCGGCAAGCTCAGGGTGGGCTGGCCCGTGGCCGGGGATCCCCGGATGACCTTCGAATCACGTCCCTGCCAGTTCACTGAGCTGCCCTTTCTGATGAGCGTCACTGCTGGCGAAAGCAGGCAGATTATTGATGGGGGGCACAAGGAGGGCAGAGGGCCGGGCAGCCGTAGGGAGGGGGAGGCAGGGGGTCAGCCTACCCGCTCAGGATATTGGAGGAGGTTTGTCCCCTCCTTTGCGACGAGGGGTACTTCTGGGAATCTGTGTTTCCCTGATAAAGTTGATGACTACACACACTTTCTTAAAATAGCATGAAAACATCGTGCAACAACGCAATTAAATGCAACCCGCAGAACAGGCTGAAAACACAGCTGAACTCCCAGCCCCAGCCAAGCCCTTTCGACCCGGAACGTAATGCTCCTTTAAAGCCATGGATGCACAAACAAACACCACTCTTTTGTAAACACCTCTTTCTACTTAAATGCCAAATCTTTCCTTTTTAAAAAGAACTACAGATCACCCACGAACTCAAAAATCCCAAAGTCCTGCCTGGTTTCCTGGCATGCCACAGCTGATACCATCACAGTGCCTGCAGCGAGCCTGGCATCACAGAGAGCTGATCATGGCACAGGGTGGCTTGGGCCAAATCACTGGCAAGCAGTGTGACCACTTTTATGCCTCTTTCAGGGCCACAGAGCCTGCGTGACTCTTGAGTGGGTGGACACTGGGAGTGGCAGTATTTTATTTTTTCTAATTATTATTTATATTACCATAATTCCTTCTCCCAGTAACTTCTACAGCCCTCTCCTTTCAATATGTGCCATCTCTGACAGGTGGGTATGACAAAAGCTCATAGGAGATGGTGGTCTTTGAAGAGGCACACTCAATTTTCTTCTCTGGATTTGCAAAATTGCCTGTTGCAAAACAAAAAGTCAATTCCTTATGTGATCCCAAGTTCAAAACCTACTAAAGGCATGCAGGTACTCCATGCCACTGTCTCTACACTTCAATCCACAGTGCCTGATTTGCCTGGAGATTTCGCACATACACTGACTCATAATCTCTGCCTCTGGAAAGAATTGCCCCCTCTTTCTTTAGATCCCTTGATAGTTCCTAGTATATCCCTCCCTTCTCCACAGGCTCCCCCTTTTTTGTCGGAGTCCCCAGTTCATTCTTTATTCTGTTGGGATGAAGAATCACTTCATTTTAGCCTGCTGGCAGCTTCCTAGTGCTGGTGGATCCTCAATCCACCAGCTCCCTGTGAAAATGGGTAACTGCAGAACAGCCACTGAGTGCCGCCTTCTCAGGGCAAGCTGATGGAACCCAGCACTCCCAGGCTCAAATCAGGGCAGAAGGCAGAAAGCTTTGTGCTTTTAAAGGCAGTTTTGTCAAAAGTTTATTCAGATTTAGTGCCATTTAATCCCATGGCCAGAGAGAAGAGCACAGCTGATGCTGTGCTGGGCAAGAGACCTCACCAGGGAATTACCGACGTCACTCACTGCTGGCAGCCTGGATATAAATAGGCCTGCCTGACAGCTGCTGGGTCTCCACCCTTTTTTCCTTGCATGAACTTGTGGTTCCTGTTAAAGTTGCAGGATTATTTGAGGTTTGGCTGGAAAACAGCAGATGTTCTACAAACGACACCAAAAGCCCAGCGCCTTATGGCAGCGTGGACTTCTCAGGGCTGCCCCTTTGCATGCGCTGGCCTAGAGGGGAGGGTTTGCAACAGGGCAGGCTTCCCTCTCCTGTAGAACAAATTTTCCCACAACAAATTCTCATTAACAAAGTCCAGTTCCTAGGGGTATTTTTAAAACAAGGCGAAAAAAACAGGCTGAAGTTACGTGTTTATACATACAGCTGTGGAGAATAACAGTGTAAAATTATAAGCGGGCTTGTTTCTCTGGCTGTGCCTCCCTCCCTCTCAGCAAAACCTCCTCACTTCAAAGGGAAAATGCAAGCCTCTCCCCCTCTTCCTGCACTAATTTTTTTCCCCTGAAAATATTTTTCCTCCACATTTCCAAAGCGTTGCCCAATTAATTACTTCTAGACAGCATCTCACAGCACGGCTGAGCAATAATGAACGAATCCTTGTGGCTCACATGCTGGTGGCTTTAAAAAAAAAAGAT
This sequence comes from Picathartes gymnocephalus, assembly GCA_013390045.1. Taxonomy (NCBI): domain Eukaryota; kingdom Metazoa; phylum Chordata; class Aves; order Passeriformes; family Picathartidae; genus Picathartes; species Picathartes gymnocephalus. The sequence continues at coordinate 447,716 of WEKY01048653.1, read as the reverse complement.
TACTTTTAATCAGTGGAATGAGCACAGGGGCAAAGCCTATTGAACTTGAGCATACGCAGGGAGCCCAGAGCAGCTGCAAGAGCAGAGTGTGGCTGCAGTCTGCTCAGTCTGGCCTGTGGCAGGAGACTTCTCCTGAGCAGATTCCTGGGGAAGAACGGCCAGGGCACTATCCCATGCATATTGCAGCTGATCCGAGGCTGCTCATCAGGCAGCTGAAATGGTTTGTAAAGCACTGCAGTTTTCTCTCTCTCTCACTCTCTCCTTTTTCAAGCCCGATCTTTTGAGCTGAGTGATTCCAATACAACCAGTTTTCATAAGTTTCCCCTTCCTCCACCAGTGCAAGGAAAGGTGCAACAAAACTTCAACTCTGCTTACAAAAAAAAAAAGAACATGAAGCAAGTGTTGTGCTTTCCCTCCAATGTCATTATTCCTTTTCATTACAAACATTTTGGGACAAGAACTATCTTTTACTCTGTAGAGCATTAAACAGCAAGATCAGCATGCTCTCAATCTACTACAGCAGTCTGAGAAACAAGGAGTAGGAACAATTCCCATTCCATTTTCCAGTCTGGTTTCTGAGTAGGATGGATGAAGGCTTCTATGAAGCACATAGCTCTTAGTTCCTACCTTCCCTTGAGGTGTCCAGCAATGAGATCCTTTAACACTGCCTTGCTACTCATTTTAAATGCCTTTTCTCCTAACCAGGACCTGCCAGCTCCTGACTCTGCATATCTATCTTGATCGTGTTAGAGTTTTCTTTTTTACTGTATACTGTTAAGGCACAATTTACTAATATTTTGACAGTTAGCAACACCCAGAAAATGCCTCAAAGCCCCCAACAATTCAACTTAACAATTGCATCTTCCTTAATCTGATAAGTGAAATTTACTATGCTGGAACAGTAGGAATTCTCTACTTGGGGTGAATACTGTGAATTCTTTAGCAAAGGAATTGCCCATTCCTTGCTAAAATTTCAACACTCTCCAAATGTTGACTGATGCATATGTTGAAGATGAGCAGCTTATGATGACATTGTCACATTTTCCTCCTCTCAAAATTTCAGTAGACTTTTCTGTCAGCTCCAGAAAAAATTACAGCTGGCTCCTCTGATCACCAGTGAATCACCTGGCTCACACATCAAGCATTGCCTCCTCCAGGGTGGAATGCGGGATGAGACGTTATGCAGAATTAATTACTATTGCACAGGCAGATTAAAAGCACTTCCTAGGACAACAAGCTGCTTCTGCTCTTCCCTATATATATATATTTTTTTTTTTTTAAACAGAAAAGAGTGGATGTATTTGCCCCAAAAGCGGCCGATACAAACAACAGTGTGACTTTGGTGAGAGATTTGTCCCAGCTGCTGTTAAAGTTGATCTCCATTTGACAAATGATAGCTCTCCTGTGAGCCATAGGCATTTTACTCCCAGATCTAGCTGTGATCTTTCCCATGTTTCTGGCACTAGCTGAGCGTGATAATACTAAGCCTTGGACCTCCCGTTTGAGAAATTGCTGGTATTGTCTGCAAGTGTCACAATCACATTATCATCCATAAATGGCGCTGTACAGAGGAACTTCTTGGGGCCCTTCTAGCTCGCCACGGTCTGTCCCTTCTGCTTTGGTCGTGCTTGATGCTGTACAGGGAGTACAAATGTGGCTTGATTGGATTAAGGCCTTTATTTCTGTGAGGTCTGCTACTATTCACTGAGGTTTAATTAAATTTGTGACCTCCAAGTGGTCAGGGAATGTGTGTCAAGTCAGGCACATAGGAAAACTGATTCATTCTGCAAAAGCTTTGTAGGTGGACAATGCCATTTGAATCTTTCATGACACCGATACCAAGAGAAGGGCCACAGCATCATCAAGTATTATGCTTTTGCTGAGCCTCTGGGACAAAGGTTTAAGCTGGGAAGGTCCAGGTGAAGGCAAGTCTCACTTTTTATCCCTCCCTAGTTCCTACTGCTTAGTTAGTTCAGCTTCAAGGGGCAGTGGAACCCTTCCTGAGAGACTGCATCACATGGCAAAACCTGTGGAGCGTGTGGCACTGGAGGCTTGGGGCAGCCTCTCCTTTGCCTCACACCCCAACCCTCAGATACTGGCAACCCCCTTCCTCAGGGTAATCCTCACTCACTCTCCTCTCAGCCTCCTGCCACTCACAGGCTCTTCCCTGCTCCAGCTTTGTGGGGAAAAAGAGGAGAAGCAGAGGCTAGTCCCCATGCAGATAAGGATTCCCTATTGCTGGAGACAGAGGCAAACAGCAGAGGAGAGACACCAAGCAGAATACAAAATGAGTCTTGTGGACTTCGTGGCCTCAGCACCCAGTAATTTTGGTAGCATTGAGTAGTGCACAATTTTCAGATTGCAACCCTGCCATGGTCTAATTACATTGACCATCACTATTTCGAACTCCGTGGGAGCATTGGGATGAATTTGGTAGTAATATTTTCCAGTCACCTACTTTGGAAGCATTCTCCTCATATCTCAGCTGGAAGGAGACTCTCTGCCTGGTTTTCTAGACAGCTAATGTGTGACCTGTAACTATTCATGACAGCGTGGTAGGGACCCTTCCAGTGACAGGAATTTCACCAGCAGGAGAGACAGAGCAGGGATGTTGCTTCCAGAAAGGCGGCTTGAAGCCTGTCCTGTCTGAGAAGCCTCTCTTTGAGCAGAAGAGAGGAGACACAACAAGTGTGTCTCAGGGAGGAAGCCAGGGAAATTGTACCTCAGCGTGTCTTCGCCAAAAAGGGTCAAAGGGATGTAGGCAGTGGTAGCACTTTCATTAAACAAAATAGTACATCTGAGGAAAACAACCCAGCTCTGAGGAATGCAAGCATTCCTGCGGGTCTGACATAGAAGCAGCAATCTCCCCAAGGTAAATAGGGGTGAGAGCAACTGGTTTATGCTGATCCTCCAAAGGATCTGAGATAAATGATAGCTGATATCTGCAGGGCAGGCTGGGGGACATGAGGAACAGTAATGAGGCAGAGGTGACAAGCCTGGAAAGAGCCAGCTCATCTTTCATTCCTCCTCTTTTCCTTATGGTCTGAGGCCAGGAAGGTCCTTCCTTACACTGAGGAGGGATGGGAGCTGCATCCTCCCCCTGAGCCTGCAGCTCTCTCCTCGGGCCACTCACACAAGGAGAGGACTGGGGGATGCTGGGGTGGCTTTGCCTTTGGTCCAAAGGAACAACGGGCATTTAGGGCATTCCTGACAAGGGCCAAGAGAAGATACGAGGATGAGAAGACCTACACACAGTAGCAAGTCAGGTGGTTCTGGGACATGGTCACAGTGCAGAGGGGAAAGGAGGAGGCAGAGGGACATCTGCTACGAGAGGGATGCCATGATGGCAAAGGAGGGAAGCAGAAGATACAGAAACAGAGGAGGATCTAGGGAAGACAAGGAATGACTGACAAAAGCACAGTGGAGTGGGATGAGAGAAAGCATGAGATGAGAGGGAGTTGTAAATGGCTGACAGATTGGGAATGATCTGTAGGTGGCAAAAGGAAATTGTAGAAAAGAGGACACGCTTTTCTAGGAGAAAGGGAAAGATATTGCAGCTAAGAGAGAGCTTGTAAATACTGAAAGGGTTGAGGGGAAGACACCTAAGCAACGATCCCACCGAAACAAAGCTCCGGCATGGTCTGCCACAGCAGAAATATTTTCTCTGACAAAAATGTTTCAGGGATCTAGAAGGAGCAGTTTAATTGCCAAGAATTATCTAAGAACCATAAATATTTTTTAGTCTAAAATGAAAGGCAAGAGAACTCTGAAAAGAAGCCATGAGAGGCACTGGTTGAAGTATTTTCAAATGGGATAGGATAAGACCATCAAGATGACTTTATTCCAAGTTTAAATAAATACACCAAAAATGCATTATCCAGAGCATCCTGCAGAACAACAAAGGACACTGTACAGTTTCAAAACATTGTCTTATATCTGCAGGTAGCCCCTGGGCAGATTTCTTGTTCTAGCTTCTTTGAACAGCTATGGAATTACAGGAAGAGAATCTGGGCAAATGTCATCTCATTAGAAGACATTCAGGACGTGCATCTGTCATTTAGTGTGAATTAAAACCTTGGAGATTAAATTGCCTGCTAACCCCAGGCACACACTGAGGAACAGCTCAGCAGAGTTTTCACTCTGCTGATGTATGGTGGAGCCATTTTTTTGCTTAGAGAGTCAAGAAAAAATAGCCTTAATCATGGAAAACTTGTGAAATTGCCATATTTTTATTATTTTTTGTAATATGGGTGCCTCTTCTCCATCTTTGGTTTTGTGTCATTATTGAGTTGGAGTTTTTAAAACTATGACCCTAAATCTTACTGTCCTTACTTCTTAAATACTATAATCACTCTTAATGTGGAGAAGGAGGTTCAGCAAATGGGCCTAGAACTTTAAGATTTCTGTTCAAGGGTGTTCTCAATAGTTTCTTGGCAAAGGAGCTCATGGCTTTCCTTCTGATGATGGCACCCAAGTGACTCTGTAGTTTAAGCAAATAGCTCAGCAAATGTATTTCTAGGCAGTCATCCTCTGCACCATTCCCTGAGCACCAATGTCAGAGAAACATAGCAAGTGCCCCCTGGTCAAAGGTGTGATATAACCTCCTTCACCCTCCAGAGCCTGCAGTTTTTAGTAAATGTCCAGTGCTATTGATTCAGTACCTGCTCCTTCCCCCTCTCCCCACTGCTGAGGTCCTCACAAGGAATACCAAAGGGCAGTAGTCAAGGCTATTCAGATAAGTAAAGTTGTACATACCAGAGAGTCCAGCTCTGCCTGCTCCTGCTGAAGCAGGGAAAGCAATTCCAGGGTTTTTGGTCATAAGCAGAAGGGCCAAGATGGTGCTTAGACCTCTAACCAAACATCCTACCTGAGCAGCAAAACATCTCACCTGGCTCACCTGTGAGCTTGGTCTCCATCATGTCCCAGAGGCACAGAAAAAACTCCATGTCTGAGCAATTCCTTGCTCTCCTGGGACCATCTGTGCTGAACCTGCAGACCTCCCTCACCCTTCCAGGGGCCAGCCAGGCACCAGCCTGTTTGCCAGCTGGGCCTCCCCTCAGCTCCCCCGTGTCTGCAGCAGATGGCCGGATCCACAGTCCGTGTGGTGGCTGCCAGCACCTTCCCGTGAGCGGGAGATCAGATGGACTCTCACACATTGCCCTTCCTGGCTCTGATTCACACTGGATGCCTCAAGGTCAGGGATGGCTGGAGAGGAATCGTGGAGACACCTGTCTTTTGATCTGGTTGCTGTGGTCTCTCTTTTCCCAGCGTTCCTGCTGCAGGGGCTCTCCCCAGACAAAAAGCAGGAAGGGAGATGGGCTGTGCCTCTTGGCAGTGCATCAGGGGAAGGAACATGAGAAGGCATTGGAGGGTTTTGTGATGAAGTCCACCTCCTCTTCTTCCTGGTGCCCTGCACGTGCTTGGTCTTGTCATTGCATTTTCCCAAGATGTGCCCTTTTGCTTGGCTGAGAATTCATTCTTTACTTAATAAACTTTAACATTAAAAGCCACTTAGTTGCAGATGTACGAGGCTCATCAGGGCAGAGTCACATCTGCTGCCTTTACACGGGTACATCCTGCCATGTGATCCACAGCCCTCTCTGAGAGGGTTCGCAAGGGGCAGACACAGGCTGCAATATCATTTTGCAGGTGGCTTGTAGCCACTTGTGTTTTTGCACCATTGTTGCTGGATAACATTAAGGAGTTTGTTAATACATTGCTTACGCAAGGTTTTTAAAGGCCTGTTTGGCCTTCAGCAGCAAAAGGGGTCTCTGTCCCTATCCTAACTTGTGTAGCATGGCAAACGAGTAACCTCTCCCCTAGTGCCCTTCTCATACTTCATAGACAGAGGAGAAAGATTATTCTCTCCCCTGAATACTTTAATATTTTCTATTTTTATTTCTGAGTAAGTTTGGAGGTTACGTTTTCCTTAACAACCCGCTGAAGTCTGAGGCCTTCACTCTGTGCTTAATAAATCTTGCTGAACTTAAAAATACCTCCCCTGAGTAAAACCAAAATAAAAATTGAGTAGAGTCCTTGGGATTTACATTCATTTTTTCTGATTTTCTTCCGATCGTCTGTGCCATTATGCCTTTGACATATTTTTCCATCTGCGGGGTGTTGTAGGAACTTCTGCATTCTTCCTATAATGAGTCCATGTGAAGAAGATCAAGGAGTACAAGCAAAGTTCAAAGAAACCTTGTGCTGTTGTCGAGGTTTTAAGCCCAGCTGACAATTAAGCTCTCTTCATTGCTATCAAGCCTTCTTGTAGCTGTGATGCTTGGGGCTAATGTCTTGAGCCCAGACAAGTTAGGGTGGCTACAGAGATGTGGTGACCCAGCTTTTCCACGCCCTGCAAGATCAGCCTGCCGGCTCTAACTGAGGCAGGCACTGGGAGCATGTCTTCTCCTCCACTGGCGATCCTCCCCTTGGGACCAGCTGGTGTTGTGCAAGCTGGCCCTGGCAGGACCAGCTCCTGCAGAGGGTACTAAAAACGGAACAGGAATGTTGTTCTTTTAGCTGCCCCTCATCCTGATGAAAGCTGCCAGATGCAGGGCCGCCAGTGGTGTGGTAGATGTTCCTCTGCTGGGAGGAGAGGTGTTGAACGCCAGTGAGTGACGGGCGTCGCCAGGCTCTGGCTGCTGATGAGCCCCGTCAGTGCCCCTCCGGTAATGATGAGTTACCTCTTCCCGGATTGGAGGGGAGCAGGCCTGTGAAAAGCTCCAGCGCTTGTAAGTAACTGCTCCTTTCAGCGTCAATGACATGTCACATCCATCCTTGAGCTCTTCCAAAAATTCCCTCCTGGGACTTTGCTTTCCCCGTAACTCGGAGTGACATGCATTGGCAAGGGGGGAGACGAGGGTCTCGCTCAGCTCAGTCCTGACGTGTGTAAATGAAAAGGCTGGGTGGCGGGGGTGGGGCAAGGAGAGCCCTGTGGCAGAGTAAATAAATTGCACCCTGCCTGTGTTATGACAGCGGGGCTCCAGAACTGTTCCACGGGCTTTTGTAGATGGGAATTTGCCTCCTCGATCGCTCAGGGCAGTGCTGTCAAACAGCCTTGCCAGGCTTGTGCCTCATCCAGAGGTCTCAAACATTTCCCAAGTCGCCCCACTTCAATTTGCTTTCACAAAATGATGTGTCCCTTTTCGGGAGGTGGGGGGAAAGAAGCAGAAAAGTGAGCCCAGAAAGTCCACTGAGAGGCTGTGGGAGAAGGGGAGGGGAGGCAGCAGGTGAGTGGGAAGGGATGGGAGGCTGAGCAAGGCAAGGGCTTTCACAACACAGGAATTCAGGCTCTTCCCCCGTCAGCTCCCCCTCGCACCCTTGTTTGAATTTAGCATGTGTCCTCCTATGGCGTCGTAATTACTAAGATTACCAAATGAATCTTTGCTTCTGTACACACCGGGCATTCAGCGGAGCTCTGATAGTTGTCATTAAGTTTTCAGGGAGGTGGGAGAAGATAGATTGAATGCATGCACTCCAGCGCTGCGCAGAGCCCATTGATGGCTGCTGAGTAATGATTTTTTTCTAATTGGTGGAGAGCAGCGGCCCTAATGGATGGAGCCTCTCTGTGCATTTGCACTGTCTCCTCAATCAATAACCCTCGCTGTGCCTGGCACGGAGGAGTTCCTGAAAGCCCCTTTGTAATAATGGATTGCTGGAGGTTACACAAACCGCTGTCTCCCGCTGAGTCAGCCCTCTTGTCAGGCACCTCTCGCTTCCCTGGGCCCCAGCTTTCCAGACGGGACACCCGCAGGGGGGCCCTGGCCCCGGGTCCCTGCCCCCGTGCCACGGCCACCGGCGCCCCGCGGCTCCACGGCTGCGGGGAGCGTTTTGTCGCCTGCAGAGCCCGAGCCGGCTCGGAGGAGCGGGAGCAGCTGGGAAGCTTTTTATTGGCTTTGGCTTGGGAAGTTTGGCTTTTTATAGGAGGCTTTGTGGGGGTTTCTTTCCCCCTCTCTCTCATCTTCTTAAAGAAAACTCCACAGGTCAGATGCCGAGCGTCGAGGCTGAAATTGTAGAGAGGTCAGGCCGTGCCAGGCAGGGCTCTTGACTTGGCCAGAGCAGGAGCCCAGCTCAGGGAGAGATAGCTTTGACCACCCATTAACCACCAGGAGTGCACAGGCTGTTTGCATCCTTGCCCTCAACAGCCCCCCAGTTCCTGCTTTCTTTTTGAGGGATGACATGCAAGTGACAGTCACAAGAGAGCTCTCAAAATTCAACCTTGCCAGTGCATTTCCAGGAGGCAGGCAGGTCTGGGGCTGGGGCTAGAGATGAGAAATGGGATGTTATAAGGAATCCTAAAAGGGATGCCTCAACACTGAGATCAACAGCTCAGCCTTCCTCTTCCCCACACAAGAGAGCCTTTTACTGGAGAAAAAGAGGGGATTTCCATGGTTTGATGAGATTTACAGATGGCTGAGATGTGGTTTCTTCACTGTTACTCTGCTTCAGCTCTGTGTCCTCACAGCCCACTGCAGAGCATTTCTGAGTAGCAGCATGTTGTCACAGTAAACTCTAAGCACCCCCCGGGAAAGGTAGTCAATGCTGGGACTTTTTGGAAGTGAACCTGCCCTAGTTGTGTGATCCAGACTCCCATAACTCAGGGCTCCCAAGTGCCCTGCACTGTGTCTGGTCTTGTTTGCTTTCTAGTGAGGTTTTTACATCTTGTTGTGTACCTGGGCTTTACCCAGGCCACCATTCACCCCCATCTCTGGAAGTGACATTACTGTGAGGTGGGAGGGCTTGGGATTGCCCAGATTGCATGGCTGGCTGCTGTCAATCCCACTGTGAATGCAGACAGTCTGGATCTCCTCCAGCACTGAGGTAATTGGCATTTTCTGTTGTCTTCTCCAATGTTTTGGGGTATTCATAGCTTGTAATAATCTCCAATCCTTCCCCCTGAGATCAAAAGTGAATTTAAGGCCTGCCCCCAACTTGCTTTAGTTAAAAGCTGAAAACACAAAAGGGTAAGGTAGGAGAGCTGATTTTGCTGGTAGGGAGGATCTGACCTCAAAATTTCCTACTGAGCCCCAGGCTGAGTCCCTAGAAAATGGCTCTTTGGTTTTAGATAGCAGAGGGCATCTCAGGATGTGATCAGCATGATCTGCTGATCCCTCCAGGGCTCAGGGCATAGCAAAGAACAGGTCCCAGAGGACCTGCATCACCCCAGTAGCCTGGGAACATGAGCTGGGGCAAGAGGTTAATCTGAGACTCTGCAGTGAAACCTCATGTCCTTGCTTGGCAAATGACCACTGGAAAACATCCCCCAGGATAGGCTTCAAACCGCTGTTTCTACATTGCCAGGTGCACCTTAGTTGCAGCTGAAGAAGTGGCAAGTAAAGGGTTGTAGAAGAAGAAATATGTTTTCTTGGTTGATGTCCTGGCGAGGAAAAGACTATGGAATTGTTTTAGGAGGTGGAAGTCCAATTCATCCTCATTGCCACTCCTGACTCTCCATCTGAGTGAAATGAGTGATTTTCTCTCCCTTTCAAAGGGGCAGTCAGTCATACATAAGCTACCTTCTCTCTGAGCAAGGAATGTCAGAAGGAGAAGGAGCCAGGTGGCTTTGATTCTCTGTTTTTCAGCAGTGTCTCTCACCAGGATATGCAGAGGTCCAGGCAGGAGCAAGGTGAGCTCTTCCAGGATCTGTGTCCACCCCAGGCCACCCTCTGTCAGATCATCCCTCAGATCCTCCTGGTTGCTGAGATCAGCCCTGAGATGATTGCCACAGAATGAACCAGCCTCGTGCAGGGGCCTGTGGCTGCTCTTTGCCAGTGCCCGTGTGCCCAAGGTGACAGAGTGTGCACTGGGAGGACAAAGTGGTGAAACCCCAGCCTGGAGAGGGAGGCACAGGCAGCAGGTCAGCAGGCAGAGAGGGGACAAGAAGAAAGAAGGGGTCAGGGTCCTTTTGTAGAGCATCTGGGACAGAGGGGCTTGGAAGGGAAACCAGAGTGATGGTGAGGCAGAGGTGCAAGAGCTGAGGCGTCCCAGAGAGAGACCCACTGTGATATTGAACCCCACAAAAGAACTGTTTCTTGTGGGAAAATCAACATGGTAAGACAAGAGAAACTCCTCTTTCCAACTGAACTGATAAAAGTTTGTTTCAAAGACAGTAAACTGACTAAAGACTTCTAAGTTTTGGTTTCTTGGGTTGTTGATGAAAAAAAAGTGTTGGTACAGAAAGACAAACGAGGTGGGGAGAGAGGGAAAGAAATATCTAGGGGTTGATTTTGGTCCCTTTTTTTCTTTGTCTTTTAGATCTGTTAATAAACTATCTGTTATCTTTCAAGGTTTAGGCCTGCTTTGCATTTCTCTTAATCCTTATTTCATCACAAAAATGGTGTTTCTGCCCGGTTTGCGAACTCAACCCGCTACAGACTGGTTCAACAGAGACTGGAGACGAGACAGGCCAAGGCAGGCTTACAGAAAATCTGGCTGCAAAGTTTCAAGGAAAGAAGGAGGAGTTATTTTCTTCTGTCTTTTATGAAAATGTTTTAGAATCCTTTTGTAAGGGTTATTATCAAGGGTTTAAGCAAAGGGGCAGGCCACTTCAGCAGTGTAGATTGAGCTGGAGAAGGAAGCTGTGCCCAGGGCAGGGGAATAGGAGCCCTCAGCAGAATCCTGCCCCTGCAGCATGAGGGAGAAATGTAGAGAGTACTCAGGATTGCTGCTAAACAGGGATTCCCCTAAAGGGAAATCAAGAAAATCTCCTTAGCTGGCAGAGAGGAGAACCCAAAGCAATGGCAAAGGATCAACATTCAGGAGCAGGATTTGGCCCAGCCGTCAGTCCTGGCTTGTCAATGCAGATGGTTGCAAAGCGAAAGGCTTTGTCTCGTCCACTTTCTGTCACAGCTGTGTTAACTCATCAGTGTTGCAGGAATTGAAATGAATACACAGTTTTCAGAGCAGGACCATGTTTCACCTGTGCTACAACCGAGGAGTGGGTTAGGGCAGCCACTGCCCCATGTCCTGCCGCAGCCACAGAGCTCCTGGCAGTGGGACTCTGGTGGTCTCAGAGCACAACTGTGGCATAGCGGAGCACAAGATCATGGGGCCAAGGTGCAGCCTGAAGGGATCCAGCTGTTCATTTATGCTGCTGCTTCTTCACAATCCACTTACAGAGGGTGTTTCATATAAATCAAACTGGAAATAGTTCCATAAGCTCTACTTTCTGCATAGTTTTGGAAGCAGAGAAAACCTCTAGACTCATCCAGGAGCTCTGTTGAGGGGGATTTCTTTGGCTCAGGTGGAAGGAAGTGTTTCCTGCAGTCTGAGAGGCAAGTCAGCACACAAAGCACTGCCAGATGCCCTCTTTTTCTCATGGACATAAACTTTTATTCTTTGTTTATTTGTGATCCTGCTTAATCTAGAAGAAATCATCTTCATTTGGGAAGTATAGCTTGCACTTCATTTACAGAAATCACAACCTTCTCACCTGCACTTGTGATTTCTCACCCGCCCTGACAGCTCCTCAGGGACTCCAGACCTGTCCTCTGCAGCTTCTTTTCCTGACTTTCTTGTGTGCTTTAGAAGAACAATGTCAGGCAAATCAGACAAGCCAGAATCTTTCCAAACTGTCCCTATGAACAAGCCCATATTGCCATAATTTCCACAAAAGTGCTTACAATGAGTGATGTGAGAATACTCATTCCTATTATGAAAAAAAGAAAGCCACAAAACAAAAAAAAACAGGAGCTGTCTGAAAGAAAATTGTCACAAAGGAAAGGAGCAAGGGCTCAGTTTCTCTGACAATCAGAGTGATACAGCTTGCATGAGAATTTATTTCAGTATGCTTCTTCAGCACACACCAGACTCCCAGGAGTGTTTCAGATCTCATTTCCTAACTTTCCTAATTGGAACTGAGGCTTGCATTTACTTGGCTTTTTCATTTTACGCTATCATTTGGAGTCCTGCTTGATTTCTTACAACCTCCCTGCCTCACCCTCTTCCCCAGTCCCCTCACCACTGCCCAGAGAGATAAAATACAGAGGACGTGCCAGTAACCACAGCTCCAGCAAACTTCAGTTAATCCCTGCCCCTCTCCCAGCAGGTCACAGTCCCTTCCCAGAGGCGTGACCCAGCCCATGCTATTTACAGCAGTCAAGAGTTCAGCTTGTTTTCCCAAAGCAAGTTCTCATTATAGCTCAGGGTAAGGGCTCCCTAAGAAAAGCAAAAACATCTCTTCCATACTTTCCAGCCCTGGAAAAAAACAGCTGAACTGGCCCTTCTCATGGTCCCAGAGCCTCCTAGAACATGGAGTTATAGAGTCATAAGAGGAGCCAAGGGATAAGGATCCTGGTTGAGTTTCGGAGGCACTCTCACACACACATAGCAGCTTTGCACTCTGCACAGAATCACTGGCCAAAGAACTGCAGCATCCAAGGCCCACAGCTGGCCTGCTGCCTAGGTCCTGGCATCCCATCCTGCTTTCTCCCCATATTACTTTAACTTGACACAGGAGAATTTCTTCTTCCATATACTGTTTCAGTTCAATCTTGCTTCTTTCGGGCTTTTTTCAGATGATGTAGGAATACCACTGGTTTGGAGCAAGAGATCCCTGCGTTTGATTACACATCCTGGAGCAGAGAACCAAAGTGGTGTTTAATAAACCATCAGCTTTGCCAAAAGCAGCATAATCAAATCCTGTGAAATGGGCAATTGCTGCAACGGAGATAGCTTGAGCTGGTGTGCTGGCAGAGAGACAGTTGTTTGTCTCTTGGCTACTGCTGAGCCAGGTTCAAGAGCCTGAACACGGCTTTGAGCTCTGGCAGCAAGTCTCAGAGGCTCTGCATGCTCAAGCATCCCAAGGGCAACAAACCCCCCTTGCATCAGTGCCTGCCACCCAGTCTGTGAAATGGTTTTGCATCAGCTCCAAGAGCAAGGGGCAAAAGAGTGAGCGAGAAAGAGAGATGTTCACTCAAACTGGCAGCTGCCTTTTGTTTCACGATGGCAGCTGCCAGCAAGAGACAGGCAGGGCAAGGGAAAAACACACAAGAGCAACACGCTGGATGCAAAGCATATTACACGCTAGATTTAAAATAAAATAGCATGCATGAGGGGTAAATATTCAGCATAATGCATGACGACTCAGCCTCGTCATTCTCCTGCCATTTCCTAGGAGCTGTGGGACTGGATCTCCCAGGGCAGCGCTGGTCATCCTGGAAGAAAAGACAGGGCCAACACTCAAATTGTATAAGCAAAGGAAGCAAGTGCGTAAACGTTGACTTTTTTTCATCCACTTGAGACAGGTGAAAGGAGAAATATCACTTCAGTGGGAAAGGGTGGTCTGTGGATGATCCTGTACAGTGGGCTTGTTGTTTCTCTCACTTCTGACAGCTCGCTTGCTTCCTCTCCTTGCGGGACTTTATTTCAGTCAGTTTGATGTTTTTGGCAGGGTGATGGCTTTGGAGCCTGATCCCCCCTCCGCTGCAGAGGCAGAGCTGGCAGCAGCGCTGCACATCTTTCTCCTCCTCCATCTCAGCCTCCCAGCACAACACTCCCAGCACCATCTCCTGCACCAGGGGAAGCCCTTTGTCACACCAGGATCAAACAGGACCTGGGCAATGCTGAACAAGGTCTGTATCTGCACCCTTCAGGGTTGAAGGATCACCCCTGGTCCTTTGCCTCCTCACCCACCCCAGTGTTGTTCCTCAGACAGGCAAGGGTGGGCACATATTTCCCACCCCTTTCCCAAGTGCAGAGTTTGACAGCACGGGGAATCTGTCTCTGGGCCCCCTGACACTGCAGCAAAAACACTTTGGCCATGTGGCACTCACTCCACTGGTTTGAATTTATTTTACTAGTTCTGACAGGCCAACTTTGCACCAGCAGCTTCTTCTGCCAGATCAGATATTGTTTACCCATCCTACTTTAACTTTATGCCATGTTCAATATCTCCTCTCCACACCAAGCTCACTTGATGCCAGATCAGGTATCGTCTGTCGTCCCTCGGCCAGCACAGAGCATAAAGCTGCCGTGTGTTCCCTGTCGGGCACTCTGGCTAATTCAGCAGAAATCTGAGCACACGCCTGCACCTGATCTGGGGCTGTTCTTCCTGCTGAGAGCTCTGGGGGTGCATGGCCCTGGCATTCACTGCCGGGGGAACAGCTGCCAGGAGCACCAGGAGCACTGTGCAAGCCCAGCCAGAGCACCTGGTGGCTGTAAAGGTGAGGCTGGGACACTGGCAAGCCGTGCCTGAGCTTGTAAACATGCTGGTGTGTAAAGGGAAGGAGGAACGGAGGAACGGGAAAGGAGAGAGGACGTGGGGCAGGAGGAGGAGGTGAAAAGTTGTGCTTTTAATACCTCAGGTTGAAAGGACAGTCAGGTAAGATGAGGTTTACCTGAGTCTGAATTCAAGCTGTTAGCCCCCTTTAAAAATAAATAAATAAATAAATAAATAAATAAATAAATAAATAAATAAATAAATAAATAAATACAGGTTCCTGTGGTGTTTTTTCTGCCAAACCTAACTCAAGTTAGTCAGGTCACACTAAAAAAAAGGCCACCTTCTCTTTATTTAGGTGTTTTGATCAAAAGTGTAAACATACCTGAAACGGGTCTGGGCTCCTTTTTATGCAAGGAAATGTTTCAGAGAAATTCAAGGAACCGGGACTTTTTTGCATGCAATGTAGAGAAAGAAATGTATTGTCTGAGAGCAAAGTGACTCTGAATGTGGCCAGGGAGATAAAATGGGGGGTTTGGCTCCTGCATGCAAGAGCAGCATTTCTCAAAGATACCTTTTTTCTGTTTCATTTTCTTTATGTTTATTTTAAGTGAAGGTCTTTTCTATCTCCTTTTTTTAGGTTTTAATCTTTGTACAGAACACACTCTGTGACCCTGACAGAGGGAAAGCAGCAGTCCTACCTCCTCTATGAATGTGTTTAGGAACAGTAACTGATCAAAGTCAGCGCCGTGCGAGCCGCCACTGAGTTACTCCTCTTGCCACGCGTTCCCGGTTTTGACAGACGGCATCGTTTGCTGTGTTGATGTATCAGGATTTCATACACTATGAATATTCACGGCGCATATTAAATTAACCAGGTGAGAAAATACAGGTTTGTTTTGCATGTTAACTCTGTGTTAACGCTGCCCCTAAGTGGTTAAGTTGGTTTATTGCAAGTTAATTAGCCCTCATTTCGGGCAGTTATTTTATTTATTTATTTATTTATTTATTTATTTATTTATTTATTTGCGGAAGACTGTCGTGGCTTTTTCTCTTCCAGCTTCATGCCTAGACCTTGCCTCTTTCTCTAATCTCTGTTTGCATCCTACTCTGTGTGGGTTTCACAAAACTGCAACATTTACAACTGAGTCAACTCAGATTGGAAGACACATGTAGAGGAAAACACGGATGCCTACTACACATTTGTTACTCAATCCAAGCAAGGCTGTGATCCTGTTAGCAGGCTCCTCTCCCTCCACTCGTTTTAATTAGCATTTCAAGGGATGCTTGGTAGTGCAAGCTGGTGAAGTTACGAGGGTGTGCCTTTTGCATCTTTCCTCCTTCATCAGTGTGGCACTTCAGGAACATTTCATCACCCAGGCAAGCCTTTACTCAGCCTTGATGCATTCTCAAGCCTTGATATTCACCCTCGTGATCCCATCCTCCTGCATGGATCCGCGCTCCAAGATCACACCTTCTCCTCTAAGGGCAGCTGGTTGCAGTTGGAGAGCCGTGTGGGTGTGGGCACACTGAGCAGAGCAGCTCAAGCTTGCGCTTCCCTTCTTCACGGTGTGTTCTCCTCCACCTGCCCCAAGGGCAGAAGCAGGAGAGGAAGGAGGACAGCTGCTTGCAGCTTGCTGGCTCTGAGGGGCCTCACACCAACAGAGGAGATCTGACAAAACCTTCAACTGAACAACTGATGTGCTGGGTTCTGAGGGGCCTTTTAAAATTTTCCTCCTTGCTTTAGTTTCTTCCAGGCTGTGGTTGGGAAGCTTGGCTCTGCTCCCCAGTTTGGTTTTCAGTTGCTAAACTGCCTTCTATTGTGACCATTGTGACACCTTCGAAGCAGATTTTCATTTCTGAGATTCTTCAGCTCCTTTGGGATGGTGTGGAGGAAGAGTGCACCCTGATGCTGACCCTGCCCCATCCTCCTCAGGGGTTGGGGTGCAAACAGGCAGGGTTAAGCCAGCAGCAGGCAGAGTGCTTTGCACACTGGGCTTGCAGCTCCAGACACCTGGAGGTAATTCATAGTGCAGTCTCTAGCTGAGGAAAGCAAACCTGGTCAATATTGCAGTAGCAGATGCCTGCACGCCTGCACTGCACCAGGCAGCAGAGCAATCCATCCCTGCCCAGCCGGCGTTGGCAGCACAGGGAGAGGAAAGTGAGGAAGAGCAGGGGTGGTGCAGCTCAGGATACCTGGATATATTGGCAGAATCTCTCCCTTGATTATCCGCCTCTTCTTTCCATGAGCTCTAAAATAAGAGCATTAAAACACTGAAGAGCAGTGAATCTTCGGGAAGGTCTCCAGTCGTTGGCAGAGAGCACAGGCTGCTTTTCCATCATGCCAGCACTGCCCTTCACCTTGAATGAGCGACATTCGTCTCCTTTCCCCTTCGCTCTGGAGAGCGCAGCCCGGAGCCCGGGGAGGCGTCCCCGGCCGCCTGGAGCTCGGAGTAGCCAAACGCCGCCTCCTGCAGCACATCCCGGCGCCGGGGCTCGGAGGGAGATGCCTGCCCTTGCGAAGCAGGGGCTGGGGAGCGCGATGGAGGGGAGCAGGCATCCGTCCTTTTCCCAGAGCCCTGCTCCTGCCGCGGAGCGCTGCCTGCATCCCGGCCTTGCGCAGCGCGGCTGGACACGGAGTTAAGGAGTCCAAGCACCGGGATACGAAAGGAGCCGCGACGGTGCGAGAGGAGCTTCGCTCTTCTGGAAGGGGATTTGGGAGGGCAGTGGCAGTGGCCCGTTTGTAGCGTCCCTCTGCTTCGTAAAAACCTGCCGCCGCGTCTCCTTGGTGCTGTGTTTTCCGTCGGAGCTGAGAAAGTCTGCAAGGAAACTCGGGGTCTACCTTAAATACCCCTAACTAAGCCTTCTTAAAACTCCTATTAAAATACGAACACCGCAGTCAGGACGGCGGGCTGGAGGTCTGCCCAGTGGCCAAATAAATCAAAATATTCCAGATATCCTGTTTGCAAGCGCCCATTAAAGCCTGACAACTGGCTAATACCAAAGGCAACGTGGATCTGAAAGATGATAGAAAAACGTGACCCTCCCTGCAAAGCAGTCCGGGTTTATTTCTTGCTTTTTCTAAGCAGGGCTTCACTGCTTTAATGCCATCCTCTTCCCAGGGGCTGTAGGAAGGGGTTGCTGGTGGGTCAGTGAGAGGCTCAGGGCAGCTGGGCTGTAAGCCCTGGGGGTGTGCAGCCACAGCTCCTCACATCCCCAGCCCCAAAAGCAGCACCAGCCACCAGCCAGCCTCTGCCAGGGACCTCCCTGCCCGGGACCGTGGCTCAAAGCCTGGTGCCAGCGTTCAGGCCAGCATGAAAAACATCCCTTTATCTGCATTTACTGCCTGGATGACGTCCGCAGGCACATTCTGTGCTCTTTATCTGTTTTCTGAAATAAATTAATAAATAAAAGACAGAGAGGCTGGAAATAAGGACAGAGAAAATGAACAGATTTTGATCTAGTAAGCAATTTAAATCTGGGCTGGCAAGCTGCGTTGGTTCATTCATTAATTCTGCCGCGTGCTCAGAAAACCCCAGCAGGACTCTCTTCCAGCACAAGGACTTCCGACTGTGAAATAAACCCCACGTAACCAGATTAGCTATGAGGTATGTATCAGCCAGGTCCTAGGCATTAATTCAAGCATACTTTCCCTGCACTGTACATTGCCAGGGCCTGATTTCTGGATCAGGTGTTGCTCACTGGAGGGCATAAACTCTCCGAAGTTTCCTGTCTTCCACCTCCCCCTGTATTGCTGTTTCTTGCTCAATAAATAAAAAAAATATTATGATATGTGCTGTCAGTGAGTCTTGATTCAGCAGTTAATAGCAACATTATCAATACCTTGTCTTTCAGTGTCACATAACTCAAAAGTGGCTGAGTGGTTTTGTTCTGGCATTACAAAAATTAATCACTTTGGGTTTAGCCCAAGCAGAGAAAATCTCACCTTAAAACTTCAGCATTTGTAGACTCAGAATATATTTAGCGTGCAGAAACTGATGGGCAAGATAGAAATCTCTGCATAAGCTTAGTGCAGTCTTCCACCTCGCAGGTCTGTGCTGCGCTGAATCACGAGGTGATTACTGTCTGTATGAGTGACTTCAATTATAGTATTATCGTCTTATTTATCATTTGATAAATGAAGTGGGACGGCAGCCTGTTTGTGTCAGGTGCTGTACAAACACTCAGATGTGCTCAGACAAGATCCTGAGGACATCCATAAAGTCAATGGGACATGAGTGGAAATCTTCAGACAAGGACCCTCTTCCATGAGCTGCCATAGGAAAAGCTGTGGTCTGGCTTTCCAGAAGCTCCTGGTCTTCCCTACGTGCTCCTGTGGCCTGAACATAGATCACTCAATGTAAAGTTGATGCTAAGTCTGTTTGTACAGACTTTTATAGAAGTGGAGAGTGAGCAGGCTTGGGTTGCTTGGGATTTTTTTTTAAAAAGCCAAAATCTTCAGCTTATTTGGGTCTCAAACACTTTTATTATTATAGCCATCTACAGTATGGTTTATGACATACTTAAAATTCATATATTATCTCCACTGCAATTTCAATACTTTATTCCAATTTCAATACTTTATTTCCTATGGGGAAATCTAATACCTGATAATGGTAAGTCTTCAATCATGAAGAGAGCTGGGATGATCCTGGGGGTACCAAGTCATGCCTTCTCTCCTCACAGAGACAAATGCTAAAACAAAACTTGGCCAATGAGTTCTCCACTCTGTGAAGAAGCCTGGACTGCCATTACCTTTGACACACCTGCTCTGAAAATGAAAGTCTTTGACTTCCCATTTATATCAGTCTGGCACCTTTCCAATATATGAGCTCAATTTCATTTTTTTCAGGGAGTGCCTTTGTACACAGCATGTCTATGTGTTCCAGCTATCATTCTGAAGTGTGGAAAATTCACTGGCCCTACTAATTCCCAAACTTTCATTGAACGGAAGTTTGGAAACACAAAGAATTCCTTCGGTGTGGTCTGCAAATCTCACTTTTTGAATTGGATCTTTCCATACAAAGTTCTCACCAAGAGAATTTTTCTCTGGTGACATTCATCCATTCAAGAGCCATGTCATAGCGAGCAAGGATGAAAACATGCACAAGCTACTTTTTTCTTTTCTTTCATCTGTCCCAGTCAGAGAAGAAGCTTCACAGGCTGGAGAATTCAGCTTCATCAGAGTCCTCCAATGCTATTTATCAAGTTTTAGTCCAAATAATAGCTGTGAAAATGTTTAATATGTTAGCAATGAAAATACTTAGCTGACACTGATTTTGGAGCTACATGTTGCAGAATATAAGCTGGTGCTTTTGCTCCTGAGCCATCAGATGAAATGCAAGAGCATGTTCAGATGCTGGCTGAGATGAGAGTCTCCAAGGTGCATGTGTTAACACTGCAGTGAAGAAAGCAGCCTCATCCCACAGACTTTGAAGAATACACACGGCTTTTTAGTTCTTAGACAACTCTGAGCATCATCTTTTCCTGTACTAATATATTCTGTTTTCTGTTTTCACAAGACTTCAAGGGACAGCGAAATTGCTTCAAACCAATTTCATCATGTGAAAAAACAATTAACAGCATTTCCAGGAGAGGAACATTCTAGGTACTCATCACAGATTCTGCAGTCACAAACAGACCACAGGCACTTTTCCCTCTGAAAACAGCATTTAGAATTATATATTGTATAATATTTTGTAATTCTAACTTTAATTTATAAATCTTTATAAAGTCCATGGGCAAAGGACACACAGGGGCTTTTTGTTCTGGAATATATATGCATTTGGTAGATAAAAGACAAAGAGCCTTCTGGCATCAGACTAGATGCCTCTGCCTGTGCTGAAGTTAAGCCATACTTCAAGATTTCCTTTTCTGGAGTTTGATAGGATGAGTTTCTTCCTATTCTCCTTCTAGAGCAGGATTGACAAGTCCCAAATTGTTCTTCCAGACATTTCTAAACCCTTTCCGCTTTCGCAACAGCCTTAGCAAAGCAGACAAAGAGGGGAGCAGGAACTAAACCCCTCCATTGCCTACTTTATCTCCTCTCATGAGCCCTGCCCTGTGCACAGTGCAGGAGCTGCCATTTGCATGATTTTCAGCACTCAGCTCCCTGCACCGATGGTGCTCCTTGTACAATCAGATTTTTTTTGAAGTCATAGCACGTGTACCTCTCAGAGCTTCTGCTTTCAAATACAGAGTCCTTACTCTCGAAATGTGACCAAATGCTTTCTTTCTCCCCTTACTCTTTCAGATCTATCCAGGCGCTGTAAGTTCACTTCATCAAGGGATCCAGGTGCTCTGTAGAGGTGGCTGATATTTCCCTCTGTTCATTGTGCCAGCTGCAACACGCAGCTCCTACACAGTGAATTTTTTTCCCTGACACACAAGTCAAAGTTCACTGACTTCAGTAGTCAGAATGGTGCATAGAAGAGGAGAATATGACTTTGTTCTTCTAGACAGATGTAAACAGGCTTCTTGCTTCTGCTGCTGCAGGAGTAATATTTGTCATGCTGTTCAGAGCCACCATTTCAGGTCTGCAGCCCCCTGGACTTCAATCCTCAGATGCAAACACAGCAATGAAGGTCCCAGGTACAACTTTCCTTACGACTTCTGCTCACAATATGGCTTAAAACGTGGGGAACCATAGGTGCCATTTTCTGTACCCAGGCTGATTTCTTGAGCTCCCCACCAACAGCAGAGACCTTAAGTGCAGTGGCTCAGAGCTCTGGCAGAACATGACACAAACCCAAACTCTAGTTTCTGCTCATACCTGAGGACCAGATTAACTCAAATCTGTGTCAATCAGTGTCTCGACACTGCTAACACATCCCACAGACAGCTGCCCTCAGTCCCAGGCTCTAGAAGGGCTCTGTGTGTCATTTCCTTGAAGAGTAGATGGGGACAAAATGTTTACAGTGCAACCCCAGACTACAAATTTTACTGTGATTGTGCAACAGCAGGAAACACCACAGAGCCAGTAGAGTATTTCAAAACACATTATAAGTGGCAGAATAAACACAGTTTATTTTTACTGGATCAGAATGAAGTAAGATGGGTATTTCAGTTGCTTACACAGACTGAAACCACAGAGATATGTACCAAAACTGTTAGCTTGATCCTTAAGGCTTTACAGCATTCAGGTTTTGAAGAGCTCCAGAGAATCCACATAGATCTCATCTCCTGGTATATGGGTTTGCCTGTGAAAACTTCATTTTGGAGTCAAGAGAGATAGCCAGACAAGTCCTGCATCCTAGGCTAATTGTACAAGACTATTATTTATTCCATTCAGTAAGTGTGCATCTGGTAGTGATGATTGCAAAGCCTATAAGAAGGCTGATACTTCCTAGCAAGTGACATTTTTATGGTTAATAGAAACTGTCACAGAAACCACTTGGAGGGGGATATGTACAGGCTTGATTTTCACCTTAACAGTAAATCACTCCAGATTAGAATTAGAGATCATGACAAAATCCGTCATCCTGTAAATTTCCAGAATGCAAGTAGCAGTGGCACTAAGAAAAAGTGTGATAAAACTAGAAGAAAAGTTTCGCATTTGGTTTTGACATCTAATGTGCCTGAGATCATGTTTTCTCTGTAAGTGATACCACTTTACATATGTGCCTGCTCTTTCATTTATGGCTATTGTATTAATAATAGGAAGTGGTCCTTCTTGTATGCCATGACTCCTTGGGCAAGAGGCAGTGCAAAGATGGAAGAGAAAAATGGGCATCATACC
Source organism: Picathartes gymnocephalus (assembly GCA_013390045.1). Taxonomy (NCBI): domain Eukaryota; kingdom Metazoa; phylum Chordata; class Aves; order Passeriformes; family Picathartidae; genus Picathartes; species Picathartes gymnocephalus. The sequence continues at coordinate 425,820 of WEKY01048653.1, read as the reverse complement.
AGAGAAATCACAGGCAGCATCAGACCTACAGTGCTGCAAAGGTCTGAGTCATCCCAAGACCCTGAAAATACAAACTACTCACCAGCACCTAGTGGTGCTCATAGCATCAGCCTGCTGAGATGAGGACACCAGGGTTGATGCCATAGGTGAGGATGTCTCTACCTAAAAATCCTTATTCCTGGTTTGGAGCAGCTGCAGACATCTGGAGTGTTTGTGCTATTGATCTGCTGCTGAATGCCATAGCAGCCTCAAAGTAGTTTTGTGGTGACTGCAATGGCCAAAGGACATAGGTAAGACAAAGTCTGTGTGTAGAGACAGTATCTTTTTAAAGACCAATTTATTATGGGTGGGAAAATTAGACCAGCTTCTTCTGGGCACAGGAAGTCCTTCTTCAGGGCTGCAAAAACCACTTCTTGAAATGCCTCCAAATGAAAAACAATCAGCACAAATGACCAATGTCCTCCTGATAATTAGAGCTCAGACTTTCCCTTCCAGCAAGGGACTGAGTCAAGATTAGTTTTGTATTATCCACCCTTCAGAAGAGCCCATTGTCCCCCAGCAAGTTCTGAAGTTCTCCTAGAGACCCGGAGTGGTTCTGTCACTGAGACGTGGTGTCCATTCTTCCCCTGTCCTGGCCTGCCTGACATTGCCTTCCTGCCTGGCTGGCTGTAAGATATTGTTCCTTTTGGGCTTCCCCCTTGCATGACATGGAGATTAGGCCTTCTTTCCGCCCAGCATTGTCTTTCTCATGGAGCTGGAAAAGCCACAGCACCATGGGGCAGTGTGTTTGGGATGGAGCGTACTCAGGAAGCAAGGTTTTACCCCAACTTGCAAGAGTCCCAGTACCACCCTCCCATGGAGGAGACACATCCCCTGGCTCCTCTCTTTCAGCTGGGCTCTCCTTCCAGTAGCCAGAACAAATAACCATTTCAACAGCAGGGACACTGTACTGTACATCCCTCTGCAGCCCTTGCCAAAGCGCCAGTCACACGCTATTTACCACAAGCCAGAGAACTCACTAAATCTGGCCTATTTTGAGTCAAACAGGGCAGTTCCAGCCCTTGGGAGGACAGCCTTGCCAGCTGCCCTGCCTCTTGCACAATAGGGAGAGGAAGGGGACATCCATCTCCGGAGCCCAGGCTGAGAGCAGCCGTGGCAGTGTGTGCAAGGGGACAGGTGGCTGGTGGGGAACCACAATGGAAAGGCAACTGCACAGCACCTCTTACATAGTACAGGCACGTGGAAAAGGCTGCGAGCGGCCTGAGCCAATTAATTTCCATATTCCCTTTCAGCCGGATCTCAGAACGAAGCGTGTTGCATTCAGCGCTGGGACACTCCAGAGGGGAAGGTGGGAAGAAAAGAAAAAGGAAAAAGAAAATGATTCAGCAATCAGTGAATTCAGAGAAAGGGCAGGAGGAATGGGCCTGAAAAGATGAATCAGCATTGGCTCCAGGTGATGGAGGGAAGGAGGCATTTCTGCTCTGCTGATTTGTGCAGCCTGATTGAAGTCAGCCCAGCACTGGCACCGCATCGGAACGGAAACTGCCTGATAGGCTGTGAATGCTGCGAGGGGAAAAATCCAGCAGTCATGGAGACAACATCTTTATTAAGCACATTTTCTGACCTCCCAGCTGATTGGACATTTTTTTACTGATTTATAGTAGATCTTACAGATGCTGGGGGAGGTAGTGGCAGGACTGTTGTGTGGGGTTTTTTATGTGTATGGTGATGGGGTGTGGGGTAGTGAATTTTAAACAGAGCTGCATGAAATTCAATTGCTTAATCTTAAATTACAAGCCACTGGCTGCCAAAGCAATTTTTTGAGATGGAAATTCCTCTGATTCACAGATTCCTTTGCCTCTTTTTAAGGAACAAATGAGTAAACAAATGATGAAAATGTTGTTTGCTTTTTCAGAACTTGCTAGCAGAGGAATATTACATTTTCTTCTGTGGCATTTGGAAGGGCCTCCTTTCCCCTCTGTAGCAGGTAGCTAGGAGAATGTGATTTGTGATGACCAGATAGGGTTTCCAACACTTCTCTACTGTATAGCCAAGAGCTGAGCCTATTGGTTAAAATGTCCTATGGATGTTAATTAAGGTATACCAGAGATTACAAAACCTATTCCAGTCCCCTTGAAAACCCTAGAGGAGGCAATGGGCCAAAAATATTTGTAGAGGATATATCCGATGGTTTGGCAATATAAGAGTCCTTAGTCAGCCAGGTAAAGCCTCCTGGGATTACCCAAGGATTACTCACAGAGTAGTTGTTGCAGACTCAAACTCTTCTCTGCCCACTCTCTGGCAATCAAATTTATGTAGGAAGAATATTCTTCAAATAAGATAAATAGCCAGGCATGAGTGCTGGAGTGGGTGCTAAGAGGTTCTGAAAAACCAGCCCTGGGTCTCATGCCAGGACCAGGCACTCAAAATAAGTAGACGGTTTTGGGAAGAATCACCTGCTCCTCTCTGGGATTTGTGCCTCTGGCAGCAGCATATTTTCCTGCTTTACTTCATGGGGCTGTGATGAGGCCACCCAACGCACCAAACACTGCAGAGCTCTCAGGTGCCCTGCTAGTGGGGCTGCATAAGGGCCACTGGACCAGGCAACCTTTCACATCAGTAAGTGCAGAGAGAAGAGAGAAGGTGTTAACTATCAGCACACTCATTCCCTCACATGAAGTCACCAAGAGTGTTCTGAGGAATAAACATCATGAACTAAGTCATTACAGGAGATTTTTGTTCATTTGTTTATTTTCTAGATACATCAGACCTGCCTGAAACAGTCATATGCAGTCACTGTAATTAAAATTATTCTTTCAAAGAAATAATTACCAAGCAGGTAATCTTCTCTTCATAAATAATACGTACAAGATCACACATTTCTCTAATTATTTTTTTCAACCCAGAAAAGAAGTCTGTAAAACCAAAGTGGCTTTCCTCCTCCCCCTTATTTTGTGAATCAGGACATCCATGCATTATCGAGGCCTGCTCAAAATGGAGCTGCCTTTAAAGCAGAGTCTCTGTATTGAGGATTATGTGTGGATTATTGCTGAGAGATCCTTCAGCACCGGAGCTAAGCATTTACCCAGAAATCATTTGTAATACCAGTTGCCCCTTATTTTGGCTAATAGCGGCTGTAAGGACAATTGGATCAGTGCTGTGTACCTGTCAGCTGTGCCGAAATTCCCCGCGCAGCCCCGAATTGTGCACGGCACGATTACCACGGGAAGCTCCGCGCTGCGCCTTATCTCTTCTGTAAATCCTCTTAATGCGGTGCGTGCCGGATCCCCCGCACGCCACGGAGTCAGCACCTCCCGGCAGTCACCCGGGGGGGCTCTGCCTCCAGAGGAACCCATCCCAGGGCCGGGGACCACCGCACGGGCAGCCTCCTCGGGAAAGGGGATCCACATCTGGGTGAAGCGGGATGCAGATGCAGGAAAAACAATGTGGAGGAGTGAGGGAGGAGGGAAGGAAATGGAGGGCAAGGGAAAGGCTGCCTGGTATCCATCAGTTCCTACCCATGCTGATTCCCAGAGGGGCTTTTGGTGCCTCCGGGGCACATCTCCTCCCCACCAGCGGCAGAAGCTCACCCACTCCCCCCTTTCTCCATCTTCTCCTCACTCAGAGTGAAGGGGACCGGTTTCCCAAATGGGGCAGAGGGCCCAGCTTGCCCACCCACACTGGGGATCCTGTCACCACGAGCAGGCCACACGCCGAGCCTACTCTTTGGAAAAAGCCAACCTTTCCCATGCCACAAAAGAAGGATCGCTACAGACCTCAACCCACGGCATCTCCCTGCTGCAGCAGCGGGTGTTTTTAAACAAATTCCTGCCTGACTGAGAGAAGGGAGGAGGGGGGGATAAAAAAAGGTTCCTCGGGTTTTATCCATTTCGCATGCACATAAAAGATGAACTTCCCTTTGGAAACAAAACGCACAGAGTTGCGGTTTGAAAGGGGCCTCAATTTGGCTTCGACCGGGTGCAACTAATTGCAGTTGCGAGCGCCGGCAGGTGCGAGCAGGCAGCTGAGGAGCCTCCTCCCCCCAGCCCTGCCTGCCCCCGGCACAGGGCCTGTCCGGGCCGTGTGGGAGCCAGGAGATGCGAGAGACAGGACTGCAGGGGGAACGGGGTGTTCGCCACGTCTGCTCTGCTCCTGCGTTTCTGTCACGACTCTGTTCAGTGTCAGCACGGCTGGAGAAGGTCCTAGAAGGCCCTGGAAGCTTCTGAAAGGTCCCAGAAGGTTCTAGAAAGAGCTGGAAGGTTATAAAAGACTGTTTGGGCCAACCTGGGACAGGATGACACTTGCAAGTTAAGAGCCTCTCCTAGTCTCTCTGTCCCCCAGCTGTAGTTGCACCCTGCCACCACGTCAGCAGGGAAATTGCAGCTACAGCAAAAAGTGCAAACACCTCCAATCTTTTCTTGATTTCTCCCACTCTGTGGCCAGGGAGAGGTTGTCTGTACCCTGTGTTTCATGTTGGCCTCCCCTCCATCTGCCCTGAACTGGAGCACACAGGGCTTCCACCATGAACTGTGTAGGTCCAGGCCAGGGGCCCATCTCCATCCATCACAGGCTCCCAAGCCAGCCAGTGTGCCTCACTTTTGGCTGCTGCACCAGAACATTGCTGATGCCAGGCTGGTTGTTTTCTTAGATGGAATGTCCACATGGACCTGGCAGCAGATGGAGGCAGTTTCATGGTCTGTCACTGGTGGGCCAGGAGCCATGCCTTGGCTCATTGCTTCTCCCCAGGATGACTTCAGACAGGGATTGCTTCTTCCTGTTCTGATTTTGGGATGCTCCTTGCCCTGGCCAAATTCAGCATGGCACAGGAGGAGGAACACAAAATGCACTTTATCAGTATCTTTCCTGAAGCTTACTTTTCCTGCAATGCTTTTAGGAGGGCAGAAAATTACATTTGCCATCTTAATTCTTTCATTGTTTTAATGTCTTTAAAGAAGTAACTGAATCACCGAGATAATGCACAGGCTTACATGGAGGGGATCTGTGATCCTGTCGCCCACACCCTTTTCCTCCCACTCTTACCAATTTGTCCCCTTACTACTCAACAGCCCAAGGTATGAAATGAAGTGTCATGAGTCAACTTGGGCAAGTGCTGCAAGTTTTCTGCACGGTGTCTATGTACTTCAAGGACCTGTGAATTACAGGGGTATTCCAAAGGCAGAGAAATTGGCTTGATAATCTAACCCAAGCTCCTGAGTAATATACACACTGAAGGACATCTCTCAACTCATTCCTGAATGAACTAGAGCACATCTCTGGCAGGGAGAGGGGGAGGAAATCTAATCCTGATTTAAAGTTGTTGGTGATAATCCCCACAGTCCTTGGTAATTAGTTCCACTGGTTAATTACCCTCACTGTTAAACATCTGCACCTTATTTGTAGTCAAAATTTGTCTGGCTTCCAACTTCCAGTTGGATCATATTATAGTTGCATCAGCTAGATTGAAAAGTCTTCTATTATCACATTTCTGTTCCCCATGTCAGTACTTAGAGGCTGTGATCAAGTCATCCTCTCAACTTTGTCTTCGTTAGGCTAAACAGATGGAGTGTCTTCTCCAGTCTGTCACTTCAAGCCACATTTTCCAGTACTCAGTCATTTTGTTCTGTAGCCTTCCTTGGATTCATCCTCACCTCATCCACAACCTTCTTGAACTCTTAGACACATTCATTTTTCTCATCAATCCTCTCTAGATGTGGTGCTCCCTGCAGCCATAGGACTGCGGTTTGTATTCTGCTTCTGGATGTAAGTCCTAGTGTTTGTCGATATGGAAAGACACATTTTTGGGTTTGTGCCTATCTCATTAAGTGATCCTGACCATACTGCCTTGGTGATCCATCCATTTCACTCTTCAGCTCGTGTTCCCACTGGTAAGGAGTTTTCCTCATACGTGGTGGGGCTGGACATGCTGCCTTCCCTTCCCTCTGCTGAGCTTTCCCATTGCAGCACTCTGGAAGATAACGTGGGAGATAAGAACTGCTGTGAGGATGGGAAAGTCCAGCACTCAGCTTTTGCCTCTGCAGAAAACAGATGTGTCATCTTTTCTGTTGCAGCCCATAGTGCCAGCTGGTTTAATTTATCAGTGGAAGAAGTTATGGCTGCAGTTCTGATTTCCCTTCACCACCGTGCATGGCAGAGATACCCTGCCTAGCTTCAAACAAACTGCGTATCAAAAGCACCACTGCATCACAAAGCCCAGCCAGAGCACATGAGCATGGTTCTCAGCAGCTCAGCCCACACAGAGGTGGATCCTATTTCTTCTTAAACAGCACTCAGCTGAGGCATCAACAGCTTCCATGGATTCCCAGGGAGCAATAAGCATGCTATTTATGGTGTGCAAACTGCTGCAAGGAGGGCCACCAAAAAAACATCCAAACCTTTTTTTTTTCCCCCAAGGGGAACATGGAACATGCTTTCCTTGTGCCCGCACACGGGATGGAGCTGGGACTGTGGCTCTGCACCCAGGTCATTTCTGTTTGCATAACCACACACAGGACACAGAGGCACACACAGCTCAAAAGTGTGAAAAATATGGCAATAGAAGCAGTCCATGGGTATCTGTACCCATTTCCTGGCTCAGGGAATGTGACTGCAGTTTTATTTCCCTGTGATTCCCAGAGGCTGTGCACTGAATCTCCTGGCTCATGTTATGAGTGGAATGCCACACAGCAGGGTCAAAGTTTCCAGGTCTCCAGTCCCCAAGCATCTGGTAGGCAGTGGAAAGCTGAAAGTTAATGCAGTACTAGCTCTTCTTCTTTCCTTTTCAGTACTGAATTGCCTCAAAACCAGCTAAAGCTTTACTTGCCGACTCCAGCAACTTCTGTAGGTGTTACACAGATGTTGCAGGACAACAGATGAGAAGTAGTGGGCAGAAGTGCTTCTGTGGCCATTGCCCCCACTGGATTTGCCCACCATGTGCAGCTGCCTGAGGACACCAGGAGCACATCCCGGCACTGTGCACAGTGCCACTTTCTGACCATCCCGTTCCTGGGTTGGGGAAACAGCCATGTTGTCCATGAGGATGACCTATGTTTTGGGTATTGCACATGGAGCCTAAACTGTGCTGAGCAAAGCCTTGGGACCATCTAAATTAATGGGAGCTTTGCCAGTGACTTCAATGGACCTATGATTTCACCACGGCATCTGTCATGCATTAGCTACATCAGTATTGATGTAAGAGGCTGAAAACCAAGACCTGGCCTTGCCACTTCAGTCAGGGGAGGAGTGCTGATACCAGTATTTGGGGGGCAGCCATACACAGATAGGATACTTTCATTTTTGGTTTAACTGCAACCAGGTTTGAGGACTGTGGGGCTTTTACTACCATAGTAAAACTTATCCCCCCCTCACCAAAACAGTGACACTGGTGCAAAGACATTTGGGAAGCAGACACATTTTTCATATCACCGTAACTGGGATGTGCTGCCTAATTCACAAGTGTACCCTAACATTCTTTTCACTAATGCGTACAAAGCACTCTGAACAAAATAAAAGTACTATATTGTAGCATGACCACATGAACTGAAACATTATTTTTATAGCATGAAATATTATTTTCATACCATAAAAATAATGTTTAAAAAAGCAATGTAAATAATTGTTCTCAGTAAAATTAACCACACACAAAAATCTAGACTAGTCTCTGCACAATTCTAATATACACCCCAAATATCTGGACTTAATGACAGAAGCCTGGTAAACATTTCAGTTTTGAAACAGAAAAAAACATAGTTTGAAAATAGCTTCTCCTTTCTGCGATTTTTTTTTTCTCACAGTCCAAATAACAGTGAAAAAGAACCCAATCCAATTCCCATAGGTCTCATTAATGAACCTGCAAAGGGAGTGTGCTGGAATAGCTGAGGGCTCTCACTCCATTTAATGCACATAACAAACCCAAAAATCACTTATCTTCGCTGTTTTCAGGATATACAAAGTTTGTGTTCAGTACTCTGCAGCTGGAGATTTCTGGCACAGAGAAAATGCTAAATCTTCTGGGTTTCCCACCGCACCCTTTGCCAGACTCTTGATCCAAAGCCAGAGCCAGGTCCTGCCTGCCCACAGAAGCTGGGGGATCTCTATTTAGCCCCAGTCCTCCCAGTGAGATCACTCATAGCCAGCTGTGAGTCTGGTGACAGCTGCCCCAGGGGCTGAACTGCCCAGGTATTCTGTTTGGCTTTATTGTGCATCCTCCATCCTGCACATGCTTTTCTGAAGCATGTTGACAAAGGTTTCCATGTATCTGCTTAGTTTAGGCCTGTGATCAGGAGCTGAGGGGTGTGATGCACTGGCTGCTCTGTCCCAGCAATTGGCAGGAAATGCTGGGCCTGAGGCACATCTTGGTCTTACCCTTGCTGTGGAGGGAGTGGGAAGCAGTTGCTGGACGTGGCAGTGTTGTTTTGGGAATTGCAGCCATTCATCTCTGGGTGTGGGAATTCAAGTTAATCCACCTGCACACGAGCCTCACCTTTCCTTGCAGTGCTGTGTAGAGGGGCAGCCTAAGCTACAGCCTAACTCTCCAAGGTGTTGCATTCTTCTGCCTGTACTACTCGGCCCTTAGATCCTACATAACACCAACATGGTTGATCCAAAATGAGTTTTCTGGGTTGGGGATCCTGGTTCAGCACAGCACAAATAGAGGACCAGATGCAAACCTTTACTTTGGGTTCCTGCCATCTCAAATATTCATGAGTGGAGCTAATTCTGTTCCAAAGAAAATTAAAATGGTCTGGGCTTTTTTTTCCTCCCATGTCCTTTGCATAGTCTGTTTTTGTTTATTCAGACCAGGGTTACTGGGGCTTTTTTCTAGGTCTTATTTAGGATGACTGAGTTGCTAGGTCCCTCCTGCTTCACCAAATCCAGTCCCCTGCTTTTTTAGGCAATCACATCTTATTATGCCACTCATAAGCTGAACAAGTGCTGTCTAAAGACTAGTTGCATTTTTGTTGTTGTTGTTCCCTCTGCTCATACTGAAAAGATGCTCCAGAACCTCCTGATTCAATCATGCCTTTTTCTCAGCACGATGGCAACTCCAAATAAGGGAAGGCAATCCAAAAGGAATAAATAATATTGTGTGGGGAAGAAAAGCAACTAACCTACACATTATCATTAAGAAACAGGACGTGACAGGCAGTGTAATGTTTCTGGTTTTGTTGTGAGTCAGGAAGATGAAGGTCATGTGATATCAGCTCTCTCTGTAGCACAATAAACCTTATTAACATTATAAGATAAAAATAAATATTCAACAATTAAGGGGAAAAAGGGTCACACGTTTGCATCTGCTGGGGATTATTGACAGCAATCTGACATTACCGTCAGCTAAACCCACTGCTCTATTTTGTCCAGAGTTTCTAAAGCCATTATATAGTGATCAGTCTAATACAGTCTAGATTAGAGGCATTTCTCTTGTGTACAAAGAGATTGGCTTTTGGGTTGCCTTGTGGAAAAGCAGCATTATTCTTAGGGAGAGAAAGGGTTAGTTGTCTCTAGCAGCAATCCTGATGAAAAATGTAAACTGTCTGAGGCCATTTCAGACCTCCGGCAATATTTTATGCTAACAGGTTTATGTCTGAATTAACAAAGTTCTCTAACCACTTAGTCTGTTAAAATGCAGTTATTTTTAGTCACCTTGCTAGGAAAGCATGTGCCAACCTGAATTTGGATTCTATTTATTACCATTTGCAATCACCTGGTGTCAGAGGCCACGTGAATGCTGTGACTTTATCTGATTTGAATCTGGAGCATCCAAATGTACCTTTCAACTTGTTTCTTCATGCTGTGCATGTCTAGAGTGTTTTGCAGTAATACCATAAGCCCCTACAAGTGCACAGAGTGATAGGAAGGAGCAGAGTAAGATACTGTCCCTTGGGTACCACATAGCTCAGAGGAAGGTGCTGAATTTGAATTATCCCATATCCATTGACCCAGCATCAGAATGCAAGCTTCATTCCTTTTCTTTTTTTTTTTTTTTCCCCTTAAAAAGGATGGGGGAAGAGTGGTGGGGAGGGGGACTGGGAGAAGATAACATCGAAGATGTTATCAAGCCAGGTATCACTGAGGTACAACTCCTCTGGTTTTACAGTGCACATGAAGATTAGCAACACAGGACTGGCATCCAGCAGCTACTGCCCCAGACCTGCTGCTGCTCTGAGTCCTGGAGCAGAGTGACAGAAGGACTTTGTGACAACTTCAGCTGTGCTGGCTCAGGACTGTGGTGGGAGCCTGTCCCAGTACCGGGGCTGCAAATGCTGTTGTGGTGTCCTCAAAGGCAGGAATGGCTGCAGACACAAGGCACTGCACTGACACTGCTGCATCACCTCCTCAAACTGAGCCAGCCCAGAATGCTCTGCATTTCTCATTGCTCATTTTAATTAAAATCTTCCAAAAACTTCAGTCAGCTCTGACATCTGTTTTATTTCTGCTATTTTTTTAAAAACACGGGGATGATTTCCACCCTGGAAGACAGTCTACATCAGCCTGCAAAATCACACGAATACTTTTCAAAAACATTGCTATAAACATTTTTCTTGCCTGACAGATAACAGCAGTTTCACTTGGATACCAAAGGTGGGACTCAACTATTCTTTAAAACTGGTTTGCATAAAGCAGTTTCACAAACTATGTTAAAAATAATCTAAACCCTGTTTGCATTATCACCTTTGTCACAGACATTGTAATTAGCTCCAGCATGTTAGAGAGATCATAACACATTTTTCCTCTTGCCAGCTCAGGCCAGGCCTGAGATTTGTACCACAGACTTTGGCTGAAAAGCTAATAATGGAAAAACTTCAGTCTTGAAAACAACTTGTTCAGCCCCACCAGGGCCTTGTCTGCAAGAAGAGGCTGCTATTGCAATGGGTAGGGAAAGCCAGTTTGGCTGGCAAAGGCTCCCAAACGATGCAAACACATCCTGCACTGTCCCAGGCAGCTGTTACCTTTTCTCCAAAGGCTCTGTCTGCACCGGGAATATTTTGCAGTCGTTGTTCCCGATGGTCTGGCACAGTCACAGCCCAGGAACACTGTGAGCCCTGCTGCAACACCCAAGATCCTCAACTGCACTCTGGGTGGATATTGGCTGCACCTAGAATCACTTATCAGCCCCAGACAGGGGTGAGTGACTCCTGTCAGCCACGCCTGTGAGCACCTGGCATTGTTTTTAGCTCTTTGCCAAGCAGATGAAGGCACAGGCAGGGCAGGGGCTGCCGGTGTTTTGAAGAGCCCCTGTGTACGTGCTGCTTCCCCACTTTTGGATTCTTGCATTTGCTAACATGAATGCTACTTGGGAGGCAGAAAATAGAACAAAAGCAAGATTTCTGAAGTTCTTCAGAGTGACCATAGTCCAAATAAGCCTTAACCTGCCTACATTAGCAATGAAGTGACTCACTGGTCACTCTTACGTGAGCCATTTTTGCATCTCTACTCATAGATGCCCCGCTATCACTGCTTTTAAGAGCTGTGGCACTTGTTCCCAGAAGGAAGTTGTCCAGCTAGGGACCCAGGCCATGCCCAAACTTAAATTCATAATGTATTTCTGTAGGCTTCTGTACCATACAGAAGTTGAGAGACAGACACATGGAAGCACATGGTCCTTGGTCATCAGCCAGTGCTGGATATGCCTTTTAAACCCTAGTACGATGTGATGTGCTATGAAATACCTAATTACATACCCCGTTTAATTTTACTCCCTGTCTCCTGCACAAATGCACACATGTAATATAAGGTTCAGAGCAAAATTCATGAGGACTGTATGCTGATAATCTCACATTCTGTGGCTGAGGGCCTGGAGTCACCAGGCTGAGCACTGCATGGCAGCACAGAGAGCTAAAAGGCTGAGCCAGGATCCAACTGTGCTGCTGTCATGTGCTGTAAGGGTGACTTTTTGATTGCTTTTGATTCCATCCCTTATGGTAGGAGATAACATTTGTTTTGTTTTCTTTGGAGGAAAGGTACATATTTGCCTTGAAATTTCAAAAGAATTAAGTCATCCGTCGTGTCCCAATCAGCCCTTAGTGCATTTGGACTGTGCCTGTGTAGCACTTTTCTACAGCGCTTTTAAATCCAGGAGCAGATATAGGTTGTGCTTATGCCTGGAGACTGGACATGCCCAGGAATTCTTCCTCACAACCCTGGCAGTTTTCTTTCTCCTTTGCCTGACACGGGGCAGCCCCAGTGCAAGGTACTAGCCACCAGCAATTAAAACTGGAGCATCAAGGGACTTCAGAGCAGGGAGGGAAGGGGTGTATTTTCAGGGCAGAAGTTGGCTTTTCTTTTTTCTTTATGCAAAATTCATTCAGGACTTAAGCATTCAAGCATGCCTTTTCTTCCTTTGCAGTATGCAGGAGAGGTCCCCTAGCCAGTGCTAGTCAGTGGAAAAAACATCATTCTCTCCCAGCTTTCTGATACCTGCTCTCAGCCTGAGTTTCCCTGCTTCAGAAAGACACATTCGTTTAACTTTAGATCAGTAATGTTTTGCTCTTAGCCAGTTACCATTAAAACACACTTACGTCAGGTAAAAGTGAAATGTAAGTATTTATTTACAACCCCCAAAACAGAACACACAGTTTAAAAAGATGCATTCATAGAAATGCTGAAGTCTTTCTGTAGCCATTCGGGTAGGTCCAGGGAGATTCAAGGCTTCCCATCAGAATATATTCAGTTCTTTTCCTCCAAAAGCTTAACTGCCTTTAAATGTTTCAAAAGGCAGTCTTGCTGCTCTTTCAGTGAAAACGAGCACTCTCACTCAGAGATGCAAATGTCAAGGCACTAGACCAATGTGTCTCATCCTGTTCTTGACTTGACTAAACCAGCAACTCCTTCACTCAGCGAGGGCTAAATCCTGCCTACCACCACCAAAAAAAAAAAAAAAAAGTTGTGATGTGACTCTTGTTCACTGCAAGTGTGTCTGTCTGTTAGATGCTCTGTTTTATATCAAACCTTAGCCAACACATTTACCCAAGCATCTGCTAGGGACAAACATGGTCAGTTTATTAGCCACTCTTGGCTGAGATCAGCCACTGCAGTCATTGACTGGTGCATGGTTGGCAGAGGGATGTAGGACTGTGCCCACTCTCTGCCACCAAAAATAGAGTGAGCAAGGGATTGGTGCATGGGAAAGCTTCACTGGGAGACTGTTGACCCTTTGCAGAGTAGGTGTTGGCTACCAGGAAGGCAGTCAAGGCATACAGGAAGGGAAAAAGAGGATGGTAGCAGGTGCTGAAGAGAATGGGGCTCATTCTTCAGGTTGCCTTTGAGGAGCCTCTTCTAGGTAAGATTGCATCTCTTTCATTTGTGAGCTCTGAAGACATTGCAACTCAGTTTCTCCTCTGTTTTGGAAAATAACTTGTGGGAGTTTTTGTTCGCCTTCGGACAAGCAGATATTCTCAAGCCCTCTTGGAGGGTCGATTTACTTATTTTCAGGCAAAGGAGGGAAAACATCTGATATTGAACAGAGTGCTCTCAAATGTGACATTTAGGAGGGAGCCAGGGATAAGAAGCCTGACTAAGTCATCTTGACATGCTTGCAACTGGCTGACCTTTGTTCTTTAGAGTCTCATTCTAGTCCCCATCTCTAGACCTGTGTTGGACATGAAAATAACCCAGCTGCTAATTCACTACCAGCACGCTGAAGGCCTCTCCAAATTTTCTCCAACACATCACAGACTTCCTCACAATAAAGACACATATCCTAACCTGACCATCCACCAATCCCTCTCCTTTCCTTCCATCTGCAACTGCCAGTTACAAGCATGCCTTGCCAGACCCCTACACAGTTTATTCTGTTTTTCAAGAAGCACAGGCTTTTTAAAAAAGCCTCTCTCAAGTCCAATGGAAAAGTCTGCATCTATCTGTGTCCCTGGCACAGGGAAGAGGGCTTGCCAGGGCAAGGCTGTCTAGCCAGCATGCACAAAATTGCAAGAGACTCTCCAAAACCTCTCATCAGAGATGAATTAATTTCCTGTATTCTTGTCCAAGGTCATTTTTTAAATTGCCTGCTGGAGGGAGACCTTGCTAGCAATGTACTCATCTCCTGCCAGAACTATAGCTCCATGTTTTCCATAGCAGTCAGTCCCTCACTGATTGCTGTCTCTGAAATTACCTTTTTCCGTGTGGTTATTTCCCTAGGAAGCTACCATGATCAGCTTTCTCAAGTCCAAGTCAACCAAGTTTATGGGGCCTGAGTAGATCCACTGTGGAATCAGGAGGATGACATGAAATGCAGGAGTTGCCATGTACAACACAGCTCAGGCTCAGCATTTCCACCTCTGCCCTGGACAGATGGGTGAAACCAGGGCCATTTATGAGCCTCCTGCTACAACTCTGCAATGAGGGGAAGGTCAAAGCTACTTTCTTGTCTTGGATAAAATTCACATCTCCATGCCTTTGTCTACATAAAAGCTATTTTGAAGGACAACTTTTTGATTTGGAATGATAAGGGGACATCAAGCAGCACATCTGTGTACTGCAGAATGATTTCTCAGTGGAAGATACAGCTTCATCAGGCCTACCAGACCCCTGGCACAGTGCAATTAACTCAGTCTGCAGTCCTGAGTATCTTCACTCTCATGCTGGTTTCCACACTGTTCCCCCAGGGACTGTAAATTTCGCCCTCTCCTTCCAGAAGAAAGACACACACAGGCTTACCATTTCAAAAAGGAAGGAATAGTATTTCTAGCAAAATGTAGCACAACAAAATCTTGATTCCACAGGGACAACTTTAAGAAGGGAGCCCTTCTTATGTGTTTGTGGTGCTCTTCAACCACATCTTCCTTCTCCACCTAGGGCTGCAAGGGAATTATGTTGAAACTAAATGCCCCATTTCCATCTCTGCCTCTCTGGCCTTTGTGGCCTCTCTCCAGAGGAAGAACAGCATGTTGATCATTCAGTAAGAGGAGGAGAGCTACTTTAACAAGCCACAACCAGTTTTTCCAACCTCTGGTGTAGTGCAGTGTGTCAGAGTTTGATCCAGTCGATTCCATGACAATGACTTTGCTTTTTCATTCTGCTGCTGTCACAGTTAGCAAGGTATCAACAGGCCAGAAATGAGCAATTCCTCTGTGCATGTGCTTCAGGAACAGTCTAATCTCTACTCTAGCCAGTAAAAGCTTTTTGGAATAATCATCTAACAGTGGAGAAAAAGCACCAAATCTTAGCATTAGAAGAAAGCAAAGACAAAATCCTCCATAACAGGCCGTAATACTGCTCTTACCCACTGCTCCTAGACAGGAAGCCCCTTAAAAGACCTCTGCCAATACTGGTTCTTTGAGGCTCTGTAGATGTACATGCATATGTGAGAAGCAGAGAGAAGAGGAATGTCAAAGTGTGGCTTTCTCTCTACTGGTGGTTGCAGACAGACCCAACACTTAGGGCATGAGATAGCATTGGGCTCGATTTGCATCAAAGCTGCTGCTACTGCTTCTTCACAAAGGAAAAAAAGAATCTATTTCAGTTATTTAGTTCTCAGCTGCACGTACAGCAAAAGGCAGCATTCAAATCAAGGGTATTTGTGTCCTGACAACACTCTGTTGGTACTTACTGTTCAAAATGACCCTCTTGTGGCCTCATGTTACCCACAAGGTCCTCAGTTCTATTACTGGTAGCAGTGCATTTACAGACTTCCACACCTTCCTTCTGCATTTTGATCACATTACTGCACAACTCCTAAACCTCTCTGAGATTCTTAAGCACTGGCAAAGACCTAGTCCCACTCAAGAGTGGAAGGCAGTGAACATCCCACACTGCTTATGTTACAGCAGTGATGCTGCTTCCCCAGTACTAAAACTCAGGTTGAGGAAGGATGCAAGACCACTGCACAGTTTCCCCACACATGTGACATCTCCTGAGCTCATACCAAGGTAATCTGTACTTCCCCATGCCTTCCATGTTGTTGTAACATTGAGGCTAATTTTTCTAGGCTATAAAGGGAGAGGACAACTTTCTCTGTTAAAAAAAAAAAAAAAAAAAAAAAAGAAACAGGTTTTCTTGGTTCATTTCCATAAAGTCCAATGCATTATGCATTATCTCATTCAAAGGTAAATAGTGGATACACACATGGATGAAAGATTAAATCCTGGAAATTCTAAACAATTGGCAGGAGGCATAACCATGGCAAATTGATTCTGTTCCCTCTCTGCAAAAAAAAAGGAATGAAATAATATTTGTGCATTTTTAAAATTACGTGTAAAATTTAAAAACATTTGGGGGTTGATTTCTTCCATTTTCAATTTTTTTTTTCTTTTAGCGAAAGTACACAGCAATTATTGGAAAGTTCCTTGAGTTCTAAGGATTATTTTAAAACAAAATGTCTGGTAACCTTGCTATTGTTCATCCACAGTATTAAGGGCATAAATACCTGAATGACAATGCCTGCATCTATCACAACAATGATGTGCAGGGCAAACAGAGAGACAAACAGAGTGGCATGCAGAAAAGAACAAAATCCTTAAAGAAAATAATATTGTCCTGAAGAATACAGGTCAATTTATATATGTAGGTGGTCTTGCTTGATTGGTTGGGTTTATGTCAACCCTGGCCCTACAGTAACTCCAGCCTTGCTGATCAAAGGGGTTATGTTAAAGCTGCAGGACTGGGTTTGTGGTCTATAAGATTTTGCCATTGCTCTGTGTATTGCCTCTCACAGAGCTGTAGTTTGGTATCCAAGGGCACCAGTGACCAGCCCTGCTGTCCTTATTGACCTCCATTTGGACTCAGAAGGGTTTAAGGTGTTGATGAACAGTTGATCACAGAAGTCTTTGCTTCCTGTCCTGTGTCCCAGCCTGGTGGTGAGGAAAGCAGTGACAGCATCATCCCCAGGGCAGAGCTGTGAGCACACCAGGAGTCATCACTGCTGTACCTGCACAGATTTTATTCCAAGCAGAGTTTCAGCATATTTCTGCTCCTTCTCTACCCAGAACATTCAGTGCAACCAGTGCGCAGCTCTAAGAGCAGGCACGATAAAGAAAGCTTTGCTGCCACTGTCCATGTTGGCCAGCACGGTAGCAATTCTATGTTATGGCCACTGGGGCTAGACAAGCCTCTCTTTTCTGTCCCTGCTGATTCCCCATCACACCTGGGGATGTGTGGGGATACCACAGCATGTGTGTGTGTCCAGGTGTAGAAATGAGCTCATGTTGGCTGCAGGGGTGAGGAAGGTGCCCATCAGAACAAACCTGCAGCCTCCATGCCAGCCTTTATATCCACTGCCCTTTGCTGAGGACCACCTGGCTTTCCCACAGGCAGATGTGCCCTCTTGCACAGCGGCCTGGCCATCTACAATCCCATGTATTCTGCATTTCACCTGATGAGGTCTCTCCCTTCGCTAAAATAAAGGAGCTATGAAGCAGTGTGGCATTAAAACAATTCTAGGTAAAGGAGCAGAGGAGTTTATGTTTGCATGGTCATACTAAACAGGCTTGTCATGTAGGCTAAGGCCAACAGAAACTGTTCCATCCTCCCCTCCACTTCCAACCACACATTTTCTTGGCTCCTTCATGCTGCTGGTGACATGTGGGTGGCCTAGCAGGAAGCCAGAACAGGGAACTCATTTGGCTGAAAGAAACCAATCATTTTTTACCAAGACATAGCCCATTTCTAGAGAACCATTACTCTCCCCTATGGTCTGCCATGCTGTTGGACGTGGCCACCAGTAGACACAGTTCTGGGTTCAGTAAAGAATGTCAGACAAGTAAAGAATCCTTTTTCCTCTGCTTCCTTTCTCAATCTTAGAGGTGCTGACAAGACCTCATCTCTTTGAACTCTAACACACAGTCTGAAACTTCTCAGGCCTTCAGTACCTAATTAGAATGGGGTCTTTGGTCACACCTCAGAAAATACAGTGGTATGATCCTTACAATTTTCTGTAGACCACTGCAGTTGTGTCAGGACTCAGAGCAGTCCCACTAGCGTTCAGGTCTCGTCTGCCATTCCTAGAGCATTTCATTACTTCTTCAAAATGTTTTTTGCCTGCCAAGACTTCACATTGCCAGATAAGTTCCCTCATTGCCTGCAAGCCATAGAGATTTTGTGTGCCACAGCTATTGGATATAAAGCAGCAGGGTGGTGGGGTCTGTCCAGTTGTTTGACTGTCACTATGCTTATGAGGATTTCTTTTTTTTTTTTTTAGTCAGTATTTTTCTCATTGAAAAATGCTTTCTCCATTGTCCTGAAATGATTGTCAGATTCAGTGTGGACTTACCAAATTGCTTTCCTGGAAAAAAAATGTCAGGATTATATTCACAAAGCTGAGAGGAAGGCAGCCACTTTTTATTCACTCATAAAGGATGTGGAAGTCCTAGGTTTAATTTCCTTATCTGCCTGGGGGAACTTGAGCCAGCATCACTTATCTCTCAGGAGAATACCATAAGGCTGTGCTGTGCTGCATACTAAGGTGGGTTTGTTCTCACTCTGCAATTGGTGTGTCTTGGTCTGCAAGAAGATCTTTCTAGACCCTCAGCTGAGGCCCTCACATGGAAACAGTTCTCCCGGCTTCCCCAAGTTGTGCTAATGAGTACTGAACTATTAAGGAACATAGATGTCAACAGATTACCCCCATCAGGAGCCCCCCTGTGCTCAAGGCTGTGACACTCTCCTCAGAAATCAGAAGGGCAGAAACAGAAGCAGCAGAAGGCATTGCATGTCCTGCACAAGCTCTACGTCAGCCAGAGCCATATACTAAAGCTCATAAGGTAACAAAACACAGCTCTGTCTACTGAAGAAAATTCTTGTACAGTCAGCACAAGTTAAAGATAGGAAGACCAAATTAGTTCAAATAGAAAGTCTTCCTGATATCACACAAATGCTGTTTTGAGGTCAGGGCTGATACACAAGATGAAGGCCAAAATCGATGGACCAAAACAGGTGTGTCAGGATCTAAACCTAACTGGTGGCTCTTGGCATGTTCATCATCTTCTGGAAACATCTCTTTTGATACTGATGATAGGCTAGGTGGACAGAAAATAGAAATTCGACAGTTGTCATTGCCAGCTTTGAGACCTAACTTAACACTGTGACACTGTTGGTACCTAGTTACCAGATGTGATCAGACCTTCTGGCCACATTTTGGCCAGGAGACACGCAGATGTCATTGCTAGCTCCACCAGCTTCAACTCACTGAAAACCCACTTGGAAGATGAGGGCCTGACACGACCCCTTTCTTAGTTGTTTTGTCATTTCCTCACATGCTTCTTTCCTTGTTCTCTCTCCTTCACCTTCTGTTTAAACAAACTTGCCTAGACAGGAAGGGTAGGAGTTGCACAACCCAGCTGTGAACAACAGCCAGGGAGACTCCTAAAAGCAGTGGCCAAAAGAAGCAGATGCTGGTACAACTCTCTTAGATCTCAGAGGGGCTGAGGCTAAGTTTTCTGCTTGTCCTTTTCTAGAGGCGAGCCTGCAAGTAAAAATCAACCCGAGAAAAGGAAGTAACTTTCTTTTCTCTGCTGTCTCTCTCCCCCGTGCATATGTGTGTCTTCGAGCGAGAAGAGTCCAAAACGAGTAGCAACAACAGATACAGTCTATCTCGACGAGTGTCTGTAGCTCCCCAGGAACAGTTTCTGCTGCTAGGAACTTAAATAAAGGGAAGGAAGATTGCTACAAGAACTGCCGACAGCTAAGGGAAGAGGAATAATGGACACTTTTAAAAGGGAAAATCTTACTTAATTCTTTATTTTTCAAGTGCTTAAACTCTTTTTCCTTCTTTTTGTGTATCTTTAATTAAAGGTTAAAAGACTTCTACTGGTGATTGTTTGCCATGGTAACCAAGTAGGCTGAGGTCTCTGAATTCAAAACCCAAAACCTTTTTAAGTGTTTAATGTTGCAAAGTGTCAGGGTCATGTTAGCATCTTTGACTGACTGAGCCTCCTTCTTCCCCTGAAGTGAACGCGACTGTGCCCTGACAGCCAGGCCTCCAGACAGGAGAGGGACAGCCATCTCACCTCCACAGTCCCCCTTTGAATCTAAACCCTTCCTCCCACTTCTCCTGTGCGTCTGAATGTTTCACTTTGAACTACCAGCAATTTTCATTTTGAAACAAAGTTATTTTTAAGCAGTTTGTCAGGGAGAGAAACAAAACCTAACCAAACTCCTCTGCTCCTCCTGAGGTGTTGTTTTCTTTCCTGTTGAACCGATCTGCATTTATTCATACCTTGCTGCTATTTTTAAGAGAGGGGCACAGTTTTGTGTTACTCAGTCACCCTTAAGACTTCAGCAGCAGAATACACATCATAGTATTTTTTAGTCAGCTAAGAGAAATGACTGGCAAAGTAATTTTTGCTCTGTATGCTGTCTGTGTCAATGCATGTGTGTGTCTGTATTACGTTTGTCACCTCAGCTGTTAGAATGACTTCCAATTAAGATTGCAGTAGTACTTGAAATGTCACATTGCTTGTCTCTCTTCTGAAAGGGCCACTGTCTACGAGGTAAGGCAAAGAAAGACACATGAGGACATGACCAGACTTGTCCTTATGACCATGTTATAAAGGGCTAAAAATGCTACCACACCTAGTAGAGAAATGCCTCGTAGATGATGCAGTCACTGGCCATGTGCAAGTTCCCAGTATGTTGTACTGCAAAGCAAGATGAGTTTCAGACATGGAAAAGGCTGACCTGTTTTACTTTACCTTTGCAATACACCAGGAGTGCACACAGTTCTCACAACTCTCCAGGGAGCCAGCCCTCTCCAGCCACAGTGGCACACATTTCCAAAGTTACTGTGTTGTGACACACAGCAGCACCAGAACGTAGGCAGGGTTTGAATGAGGTGCAAGACAAGTAGCACAGGAGTGCCCACGTGGCTGACGTGTTGCACCAGTTTTGCCTGTGGACAGAGGTGGGTGTGAGTTTACGCTTAGCCCACAGTCAAACCCAGAGCTGGGCCCTGCCCCTTCAGCAGGATGTGGGTGGGCAGCCACTGTTTGGATGCCCCGGGAATTCCACACTGCCTTTGGAGCAGGTCTTTATGAATCACAGACCAAGGAACCAATGCTTCCCCTCACTTTGCCTCTCCTGTGCATTTTCCATTGCTTTCTCATCAGTAGTACAACTCTGGTCTTTGTTTCCAGGGGCCATTTCCTTCATTCTGCATAGATGAGCAGTTCAATATGTTCCTGTAAGCAGATAAATCAATGAAGATGGGAAAGAACAAGAGCACCTGTAACTGAATGTTGGGATGGATATGCAGTATATGCAGCTACCCAGCTCTCTCCTCATGCTCCTTTAAACTAACTAACATAGGTGGTCAAACTGTGGCACAGAAACCCAACTACATAAGACTCACTCGCTTCAATCAGCAGCTTAAAACAAAATTAAAAACAAGTTTCTCCAGGAGAAGAAAAGGCAATGAGTTTATGTTTGCTTTTATCCTTTCCTCTTCAAAGTTTTTCTCTTTCATATATTACTCTCACCACAAATGTTCTCATATTAAGTGTAGAGAAAAGAACAAGATTATCTGCTTTGAATATCAGCAGACATACTAATTTGGACACATTCTCATCTGCCAGATGCTGGAAGAGCTTCTTTCCATGAAACTATGTTGAAATACCCAAGCCAAAGTTTTAGATGTTTTTTTTTTGAAAGAAGTACTTGTGGTGACTTACATGCTAGTTCAGGCTACTGTGTTGGTTTTGGATGAGACACAAGCCTCTTTTAAACATCTTTTCTGAAAAAAGAAAAATTGTCTTGTCAGTTCACTCTAGTCCTGCTCTGCAGGGCTCTATGGACAGCTTTTTTTTTCTTTCTTTTTCTTTCTTTCTTTCTTTCTTTCTTTCTTTCTTTTTTTAAGCAGTTCTCTAATTGCTGTCTTTCCTAAGCTTTTTAATTTGTCACAGCATAAAGTTTTCTGTGTCTGCAGAAGTCCTTATTAAATGTCAGTGGTACTCCCTGAAAACACCTGACTAAGTAGGAACCATCTCACCCTTGGGAGTTATTGACTGCTGCCTCCAAGGACGTAATTAACAAGTGGCAGAACTTGCCACGTGGGTCATGTTTTACAAGATCCCACAGTATCGGTATTGATTATGATTTGATTAGATTAGGTTGATGGTAAATGCTTATTTAAGTTATGAGGTTTTCAGGCAAATAGTGAATATCCTGTCATGGGCAACACCAATCACATTTTGAATACAAAAAACCTTTAAAATTACAGTTATAATTATTATATATGCAATACCTTGAGGCATGTATATTTGCAAGAGGCTGAGCCTGCCAGAGAAAAGCCGTATTCCTGCATTTAACACCTTACAAGCAAAAGGCAGAAATGAGTTTAACACACTAAGAGGTAATTTTACATTAAAAAGAACAGCTTATGGAAACCTCTGTTCTGTGCATGCCTGCCAGCTAATGGCACATTTATAGAAGATGCCAGCAAATACAGCTGGGCTGGCATACCATACATTATTGCCTTGACACTGATCCTAAGGAGACTTTAATAAACTTGTACAAGGGAGAATGTTATTTTTCAGTCCCTCAAAATATGTAGGTGTTACTTTGAATCCTAAAACTCCCATGTATCTGTCAGAATATTTCTGTTCTATTCAGCAAGGGTAGAAGAAGCCAAGGTGATTTTGCTTCCCAGGCCAGGCTGTGTGCTGCCCTTGGGATGTGGGAGAGCATGGGAGACATTTGCACACAGCTGCAGACATGACAGAGGACCCAACAGAGACTGCGCCTTTACAAAGCTGTGGCTGAAGGGAGTCCTGAAGTATCTCATATATCTCTTGTTGCCTAAGGTTAGGCAGATGAATCTCACTCATTTTTTATTTTCATGTGCCACTTGAATTTTCTAATCACAACTGACCCTTTTTTCCTCCTTCTGTGTCTTACTTCCTTAGTAACAAAGCTAAATAAATTAATTGCTTATTTACTTATTCCTAATTCCTTATTAACAACCTTCCAGTACCTGAAGGGGGCTTACAAGAAGGCTAAAGAGGGACTTTTCAAAAGGACATGCAGTGATAGGGCAACAGGGAATGGCTTAAACTGAAGGAGGGTAGGTTTAGATTTTATATTAGGAAGAAATTCTTAACAGTGAGGAAGTAACAGTAACTGGAACAGATTGCCCAAAACACTGTGGACTCCCCACAAGTGTTCAAGACCAGTCTGAGTAACTTGGTTTCATGAGAGATGTCCCTGCCCATGCAGGGAGGTTGGAACTGAAGGATCTTCAAGGTCCCTTCCAACACAAGCCATTATTCTATGATGCTGTGATTCTATAAAGTGGGAAAAGTCTAACAAGAAGAGAGATAAAGAAGAAGAAAAGAAAGAAAAAAAGTTGGAACATTTTTTTCATTTTAAAAAGCCCGAACGAAAAGAATCAGAACTATAGAAATATTTACAACAAAATATTTTCCTTGGTTTAAAGCGACTTGCAGTTTTTGTCTGATCCACTCTACCTGCTAATGCCAGGAAAACTCCCCAGCCCATCTATGAATGCTCTTTTCCCAAGTATAAGCAACTGGCAGATTGATTCAAAAGCTTTGCTGTGCCACAAGCAATCCGATGATGGAAACAGTTCAGTGAAGCTTCTCACAACGTCAACCCAGGTTAGAGCCTCCTACATGGTCTAGAAGGCAAATTAGAGAGCCATGAATGGTGATGCTGTTGCTGACCTTCAGAATGGCCTCAGTTGTCCCACTGCATCTTCACTGGGAGAGAAGGAAAGTGAAATGAACCCCAGTGCAGTGTCATGAAGATTCCTGTCAAGTATTATAACTGCAAGTCCTCTTAGCTGCCTGCAGGAATTATTTCAAAACTTTATCTGAGAGAAGAGCTGGTTTTACTGGCAAATGAGCATAGAAAATGAGTATAGAAATTGCCTTTCTAGCAGGAAAGACAGCAGATCTTCAGACTGTGAAGTCTGTGGGTGTTTGTGTGTCTATGTGTGCAGCAGGGGAAGAAGCAATAATTTACTGCTTTCCAAAAAACAGCAGATGGATCTAACTCCCTTGATATTGGAAGCGTTTGGTCCTAGTCCTAGAGTTGTTGATTTGAGTCAGCTGCCTCCTTTCAGGACTCAGTGAGATGCTACGGCCACAGCCAGGACTCCCCCCGGATGCAGCTCTGGAGAAGAAGTGGGGCTCAGTGACTGAGGATCTGGGGCTCTCCACTAGCCAAGACTTCTGTGCCTCTTCCTAGCAAGGCTCAAAGAGAAGATACCAAACTGCCTTGAGAAGTCAGACCATAAAAAAAAAAAAAAAAAGAAGCTGGATTCTCACTAGCCTTTTAAAACCAGACATATCCTGAACCATGACAGGCTCCAGAAAGTAGATACGTGCAGTTCACTCAGGTACGGAAATTTGCATTACGAAACTCCTCTTGTTGCCTTCATGTTACAACATCTTTAATTTCTCTTTTCCTCTGTGGTTTTATCTTCTCCTGGGCACAGGGTGCTGCCAAGTCTCAGGTGCTCTGCCATCAGGCATCACTTTGATGACAACATCATTGCTGTGATAAACCAGACACTGAGGGCCTTCCTGTGCCCTTCAGACAAACATGTAATAGACCTCTGTTTGCTGCATAGTTGGAAACTGAAATGGGAGAGTCTGACAAAGAAAGGATCTGTGGCCCTGGCTAAGATAACAGACCGACTCTCAAGGGCAATCTGGTGACCTCATTAGCTTTGAAGGTCTGGGAACATGGGAAATAGCAGGGAGTTTTGAATTCATCTCTGTGACCATCTCCTTCCTCACTCAATCCTCATGTTGCTTTGGCTCTCATAGACCCATGGATCCAGGCAGAGCAGAGTAGGCAGCTGTATTTCTTTGGCAGCACTGGAATTTTCAGCCAGAGTGTGCTCATGGGTCAGCGGTAATTCCACGTCTGCCAGGGCCCTCTCCTGCTGTGTGCAGCCTGGGATGGAGCTGGGGAAACCCAGACCCAGCTGTGCCGTGATCTGTGCAGCTGCAGCCAGCCACAGACTGCTGCTGCTGCTCAGGAGCAAGGAAAAATGGCACAGCCTCTCTTCATCAGCAGCTTTGTGGTGTAGCCTGTAATTCTCCACACATGTTCCACCAGGCAAATTATCAAAGCAGAGCTGTGACTGTCAGCAAAGACTCTCCAGTATCCTTGGGTGATAATGTTCTGTTGTTTTCACAGTCTCTACTCCGGCCAAGTGAACGAAAGCAGGCAGAAAGCAGTCCAAAAGTGAGCACAAGAGAAACACATAAATCAGAGGATACAGATGAATTCTCTCTTGCCCAACTCTGCTGCAACCAACAGATTGTAAGTGGATGCAGTGACCCTCCACTGCTGCCATTCCTCAAGAAATCTCTCCACTTACAATCCTCCCAACACCATTTTTCATCCCTGGCAGCAGCAGGATCTTCTTTCTCCTTTGTCACAGTCTCTTGATGCCAACTATGACTTGTGACAAAAAGGTTGGGCCTTAACCCCACCACTGAGACCTGCTTCAGCCAGGGTGAGGCATCCACATGCCAGCCCTGGGGCAGTTTGAGGGGTTGTATTAAAGCAGGCAGCTGCCCATTGTCCACGGGACCTCTCCTCTGATGGCCACTGACTGTCACACTGATGGCAGGAGCGGCAGATGTGCCTGGCCTTTGCTGCAGCATCTCAGAGCCAAGGTGCTAATCTGTGCTGGAGAGAAAGAACCAGCTGCAACAGCCTTGCAGGTGCTCACCTGCAGAGGTGATACCCTCCAGCAGCACATCAAGGCGTGAACTCCTGGAAGTCATCCCCGTGTGACCTGGCAGGGCTTTAGGAGCTAGAGCCCTTGGAGTGAGCCTGAACAGCCCTAGACAGGTTGTGAGATGGCCACCAGCAGAGCTGCCACAGCCTTCCTGCCATGGAAGTGTTCTGGGAAGAGAGGTTGTCACCATGTGATTGTGAGCTCCTCATGACACAGCACATCTTTCATCCCTCTGACAAACCTGAGCATGACAGGGGAAAGCACAGAGACAGTGCCTAGCTGACCCCCTCTGGCACTCCCCAAACATAAATGTTTATTAATAACACAATAAAGGGAGCCAAAAAGGAGCAGATCCTGAGAAAAAGTGCGGGTTACCTGCCGACTGAACTCCAGCAGCAGCAACAATAACCGTGGTACAAGTAGAAATTATCAAAGACAACTTGGGAGGAAACCACAAGAAATGGCAGTTGAGCCTTATTAGTGCTATAAATCATAGAACTGGTTTCAGTTCCTGCAGCTCCTCACACGCCGTGTGACGCTGTCTCTTGCACAGCAAGCAATAGGGGTCTACACAGCCTGGAGGCACAAAACAAAGCAGGCGGGCAAAAGCACTGCTTTTTACCAAAGTAATTCTTAATTTAATTGTAAATCAAAGGCAGGGGGGTTCTGTCGCTGTCTGTGAGGGGATGAAGTGCAGGCAGAGATGTGTGAGGTGGGAGAAATATGGACCTTCTAGGCTTCGGAAACTTCTCTAAGTGCGTGTTCCAGGCAGACATCCTCACGAGGCTATCTGCTTATTTGTTTGTTTATTTTATAATAATTAATTTTATAATTAATTTTTATAAGATTTGCCACCTCTGTGCTCTTCGTTTGTCTGGTTGTCTTTAAGCCCATTGTACATCCTGAGCTTTTTTTTTCCAGGGGTGATTTTGACAGGAGCTATAATGTTTGATTCCTTATCTGACTCTCCTCTGATGTGAAGGGAGCAGAGGGAAGAGTTAGCCCACCTCACCTCAAATTTTAACAATGTTTGAATCTTCTTGAGGCACATGACCATTTTTTCACTTGGGACCCTCTCATCCCCAGCTATTGATGTGCATCATGGATTATCCTTCTTTTCCTGCCTAGAAAACCCATTCTATACTGAATTCTCTGAGCAGAATTTTAGACTCACCAATAACCATTGTTATCCACCTTGTTCAGGGAAGCAAAGAACTTAAGAATTAATAATAAAACTTACTTATTTTTAGTATAATTTACAAGCCAGCAGTGGCTCAGCATGGTGAAGGACCAAACATGGAGACAGAAATGGTCTCTAGACAAATGCTTTTGTACTAGAAATACCCACCTCTAGGGAAAATCTGGGCTCCCAGGAGAAGCTCCAGAGCCTTTAAAGGAAGTCCCCAACCCAGAGCAAAATCCCAAGCATGAAATTTTGCTTTTGAAGAACACGTAGACCACAGCACCCTGATCATTATGTGATTCCTCGTGCACTACTGCATCAGCAGCAATACCTAGTAAAGACATAAGCCTGGCAGGTAGCACAGTGTGGAGCAGCAAAACAAATGACAGGCTCAGACCAGAGTGCTCTACGAAGTTCAGAGGAGGAACAAGTGAAGTTCTGTCTCTTACTGGGTGTGCTTTAAGTTTGAAGTATTGATTATCTTCTCCTGGTCAGTAAATAGATAGGAGTCACACAAGTCCAATTGTTTTTGTTCTCAGAAACCAATCCTTAACCATCTCACATGAAATACAATAAAAGCTTTCACACCCTCAGAGCTCAGACTACATGGAGGAATTGTGTCCACATCCACACATTCAGAGAGGAAGCCCCAGAGGAAGGTGAAGTCTGATTACAAGACACACATGCAGGTATTGCAATACACTCTAGCTTGCTTGTGTCCTCTGCAAGTCTGAAATGCCTAATAAATAATGAACTGCTGATAGAAAAACAGTAACTATGAGACAGTACTTTTGTCTTGTCTTGTGTTACTTCCCTGTAGCAGCATTGAGCTTTTGGGACAGATTCTCTCAACCAACCAAGCTGTGCTTTGCAGTAACACAGCCTCAGGGGAAAATGCTGTCAACCCACCACACAAGAAGCCCTGTTTGGCCCTTGATGTAACCACTTCAGCTAGAGACATCTTTTAAAGCCTAAAGCAACCCACTCTTCCAGTCAGACAGGGAAAACGTGGGTTCTGCACTGCCAGCAGCTACCCAGAGGGAAAGGCAGGGCCCAGATGGATCCGTTCCAGAACACAGGTACCGCGCGGCCGGGGCAGAAGCAGAGGTGGGCTTTTCACACTCCTGAGTGTGAAGAGCTCAGCAGCAAATGGTTCATCTAGAAACACTTCTCTGCCTTCACTCAGCTGCAGGAGAGGGTTGGAGCTGTAGTCTTGTGTGAGGCCAGGGAGGGACAGATTTGTAGCCTGGCCCTGGCAGGGGATGATAGCTGACACTAAGGCTTGGTGATCACAGACTATGCCACTCCTTGCCAGAGGAAGCTGTCCTGGCCTCCCCTGCCTCCTGCCACTAGTTCTCACCCTGAGGTCATCTTCCTGTTTGGCTTCAGGAGAACTGACCCCTCATAAACACTTTTTCTTGGTGAATTTTAATGCAGGCTAATTCCTTCGCTCAGGTCACTGTGTTACCTCACATGCTTTGGCATCCAGCAAGTGAGTGAGCGCTGGGAAGCAAGACCAGCAGGAGAGTTTTCTTCTACTTCCTACAGCAACTGCTTATTGCCACTGAGACTTTGGGGGGTTGTTTGGGTTTTTAGAGGGGACCTCTCAATTATAGGACACAATATTCAAGCTCTGTCTCTCTGCTTATGGTGTCAACACATACACAGTGATCTCATCTTCCTAAGTAAAAAAAACTCAAGTGAACCTTTGTCACAGACATGGACCAACCCCAGGTTTCTGTGTTATGGACAACCTCACAAAAACTTTAGAGCACATTGTATGAGCTCCACAGTCTTGCTGGGGAACACACATCATGTTGACTCTGGTGGCTTGACAAACTTCTAGGTGTAAAGCTAATCTCTCCCATAGTCTGAGGTCCAAGAACACCTAAACTTCTTGCACTTGCACTATGCGACAGCCTACTGAAGGTACTGGAGCATTTTGTGTGCAGCTGCTTTGCTGGTGTCTGGCAAAGCAAAGAGCAATAGGACACTTGGCGTTGTTCTGACTCGGTCTGGTTGGATTTTTTGTGTGTGCAACCACTATTTTCAGTAGCAGTAGCTATAACTGTCTGCTTTAAATGAGTGTGAAGCTCAGGCTTGATCAATCACTATCCTGCTCAGGGAACGGGTGTTGTGCAGTTTCTGAAATAAGCACGTCACACCAAGGAATTACCTGAAAGCACATCACTTTCTTCTCATTAACAAGATCATGAGGCCCCAAAAATTATGTGTTTCTTTCAACATCATCTTCTGATCCCTCCACTACTGAGCTAGAAGCCTGGAGGCAGCACTGTGCCAAGCCAGCTGCCAACTAGCTAGGACATTCCAGCAGAGTGAGCATCCAGGTGTTGTACATGGCTTTGCAGAGATCAGGGAATCCGTGCAGAGAGCTGCTGCAAGAAGCCACTGCTTCTGACCTGTCATGCTGCATGGGAAGCCTCCCTTCAGGACAGAGGAAGCTGCTCCTTTCCCTCCCACACAACACTGCCGCTTGCCATGTCTCTGACAGGGCTGGGGGGTTGGTATGTCACCTCATCACACAACTATTTTAGTCTGCCAAGGCTTGCATCTCATCTCTGAGGATGAGTCAGACCACAGGAAGTGAGGAGAGACATATGCATGTGCAAGAGGAGGGGTTTGACCTTCTTGGATAGGATGGTTACTGTAAAGGAAGGGTTCAGGTGTAATATCCAGTAGCCCTAAACCAAGCAGACATTTGATCCATAATCCCAGCATTTCTTCCAGGCAGTACAATGAAAATATTCACTGCACCAAGGATTTTTTTTAAACAATTCAACCGTAGGAGCCTTCAGGAACTTCCAACTTGCAGGCCTTCCTCCTCAGTCTCCCCAGTACAAAGAGAAAGAACAGAATGTTTTATTTGACAGAGCACAAACTAAGCTAAGGGTCTGGGATCCTGGGTTTATAGCAGTGATGCTGGCTGGGGGTTTGGCTGGGCACATTCAGGACTCCATTTCCCAACTCAGAATGTGCAGTGTTTGACTAAGGATGTGAAATGCCTAAGATGGAGCCTATTTTTGTATGATGCCAGTCATCTTGCCAGATCCCAATAAAACTGATATCAACTTCAGGCTGAGATACTGAAAACGGAAATGGCTTTAACACATGATGGTGAGCATAGTCTGCCTTCACTTGATAATGCTTCCGTCTTTGCTAGCTGCCTTCACTGTCCACAGCCTTTGCCTTCTGCTAGAAGTTTCCTACACTCGGGCTGTCCCTGGTTCCTCTGGGCTGTTTTGACCTAAGTTCCTACTTAAAGCCAACTGCCAGACCCCATTTCTGCTGTCCTGGCCTCCTCCATCACTGCATTCCCTTCTGAAGTGTAACCAGGCTCCAGATTTTGATACAGCTCTGTTACAAGGAACCAGCATCTGATAAGACCCTCCAAATAGCATTAGCTTCCCACCCCTCTCATTACTTGGAGTTATTCTGAAGACAATAGATGATCAGATGTGCCCAGGGAAACAGCTGGAGTAAGCACAGGGATAGAAAAGCTAACTTAGGAGAAAAGGCACTGAGAAAGAAAAACAGTGAACTGCACTTTCAAGTTTTGCCAGCATAGCAAAGAGTGTGGGAACAAATTACAACATCAGTGAGATACCTCTGGCAATGAAAGCCCCAGTTTCTTTAGGAAACTGGTATAAGTTATACCAGCAAAAGCTGTATCTCCAGTAGGAGTTTGTCAGAAAATCCTTCCCAGGGTAGGGAGAGCCAGCAATATTAAAAGGCAATAATACAGCCCAGCTGTAGGAAGCCTGTTTTCATGGGGAGAAATATTTTCCTGTGACAAGTCTCAAGCAGTTAAGCTCCAGAGAGCTTCACAGTACAGGCAGAAGCTTTGTACATTTCTATATGAATATGTATTTAATTATGACTCCAGTGCAGAACACATTAGCATAAATAAGGAGGAGAAATAGAAAGCAGGAAAGGAGGGAGGGGAAAGGTCTGTTTTTCACCTGTCTCCACCAGCAGCAGCCCTGACTCCTCACCATTCTAGGGAGGACACGGAGCTGTTCTTGGACATTACAGCCTGCCCATCTGCTCCCAGCAGGCAGGATCAGCCTCCTCAGCCCTGTGGGTCTTGTTTAGGGATTATTAGACATGGAACCACGGTCAGATAACCACAAACCAGTATGACAAAGAGACATAATATGTTGAAGAGCAGCAGAAGAAGAGACTGGTTGTTGGGGGATTTTATGAAGCCATCTACAGAACCCCAGACCTTGAGAAGAAGAAAAGTGAGCCACAGGAAACCCTCTGTCCCTACATTTTCCAGAGCATTTACACTGGGGGAAGTAGCCTTCAGGCCACCAGAGCTTTCTTCTGACTGTAAGTATCTGCCACACGCCCAGTGCCTGAGGGGAAAGCAGGGCTCTTTCCCTGATCCCAGCCCTCCAACACGGACACCAGTGCAGCCCCAACTCAACACCTTCCTGCACCTGCTGCCTTTCAGGGACCTTCCCCTTACACAGCAGCTTCCCTTTGGTGTTTTAACCCTCCACCTTTTCTGCTATCCATGGGCAAGGGAGACAGCACACATCTCTGTGTCTGCTCTCCTTCATCCATTCCTCTTCCCCCTGACTGGGACACACAACAGGTCCTTCGCACAAGGAGAGCTCTTCATGTTGCCAAATGATGATGGGCAAAAGAACAGATGAACAAGAATGGTGATGCAGAAGAAGGAAAGCTTTGTCTGAAGGCAAACAGAAAGCTGCCCCTTCCTCTGCCCCTCAGCCCTGCAGGACTGACCCTTCACATGGGCAGGAACTTCCTGTTCCCCTGCCCTGTAAACCCTGATGGCCTGTAGTCCATCAGCTTTCTAAGATAAATAAATCATGTCCTTTGCAGAGGACAGCACAGGGTTCCTTCTACTGAAACTCTGTCTTGACTGCTCTGGACCAAAAATAAAGACCTCCCTTTTTCCATTATTATTATTCCTTAAAGGAAGGGCCTTAACCAGAGGTCAAATATTCTCCTGTTTCTGTACCAACACTCTCACATGCCCATCTTCAGGAGTTCACAGTGACATCCTCAAGGATATGATGAACTTGCAAAAAGTGCAATACTGTTCGATCTTTCATTACTGTGCTTTAAAAATGCACTCTGAGGGAAATATAACTCTGACTCGCTGACAGAAATCCCTCCCCTTTTTTTGCCCTGAAGGTGTTTTGCGGTGCAGCCCCAGCAGCACCAGCAGCAGCTGAGTTCTACCTCCTCACCGAAAGGCTGAGCAGAAACCAGCTGTGCCTGGTTTGTTTCTAGGAGGAAACTCCACATGAAACTCAGCTCAGAGCAGGCACAAGCCAGACATCTCTTACAATGCACATAGCTACCTGGTACCCCATCTGCTGTGAAGGTGTGCTCTTGCCAGTGAAGTTGTCAGGGTTAATATTGGAAGGACTGGGCTTTTGTTTTTAGAAAAAAAATCCATACTCTAGATGGGGCAAAAAGTTTTAGCCTCTTGTGGTCAAGATCCTGGTACCTACATTCAGGGCTGCCTCAACAAGTGCAGAGCTGTTTAATTATTGACAAAGAAAAAAGTTCTCTAACTGACTATGCTTCATTTTAGGAAGAAAAAACAACTCTATCCAGACTGGCTGTGCTCAAAGTTTTGCTTCTTGTTATTTTTAACATTAGTGCACATAAAGAAAATATAAGGCCCAGCCTGAATGGTAGCAATGAGTGCTTAATATTCTTTTTGCATAACCCTAACAAATCTGTGCATAATTTAAAAATGTCACTGCACATCCGTGTTTGGTGCGTGGTGCTGCAAAGTGGGGCAGGAGAAGGGGGGAACGTGAGAAGTAGAGATCCTGTGAGCTATTTACCTCTCTGCTGAATAATTTCCCTGGCTCTTGCTGCAAAGCAGGGATCAGCACTCAACTCCTGCCCGGGCAGGACAGTGCCACTGCTCTGGAGGAAGGCTCCAGGCCCTGCTGCTGCAGCACTTGGCCTCTGAGGAAACACTGCCACCAGGGGCTGGTGAGACTGCCCATAACCTCTGCTGCTTCTCCTGCAGATAAAATCTGTGGGATCTTGCCTTTCTGCGGGTTTACAACAGTAACAGCTAAGCTTTGCAGCCAAGTGTTCTCAGAATTAATCTTCTAATCCTTCTTTTGGTGACAAAAGAGAAGCTTCAGGGTTTTTTCCAGCAAATCTGCTGCATTTATTGCTTTAATGAGGAAGCATGGGGTCTGCTCCCTCCATACATCCCCAGATGACAATTCACAGCCCCTCAAGCAGCACTTCCAAAGATCATAATTGACTTTGGGTGAGACCTGGCTTGCCTGAAAAGACAGGAGCAGAGTCAGCTTCACATCCACGGAATCACCCACAGCCTCTGGGAGGGAAGTTGCTGTTGTGGCGAGTCCCTCTGGGGCTTCCCCAGCTGCTCCCATGAGCAACCTGGCTGTTGCTGTTCCAGGCACTGAGCAAACACTCAGTGGGCTGAACAGAAAGTACCATCCTCCTCTCACGGTGAAGGGCCACCATGTTCCTTTCACAATGCGAGCAGAGAGACATTCTGGAGGAATGTGTACTGCTTGTGCTGTCCAGCTCTAGAGATAAATAGAGGACAAGTCTCCATGGCTGCCAGTCTGGCACCTTTTGTGGGTAATAAAATATGCTCAACGCTTTTCAAGCTTTTCTACAAATAATCAGAACTGTTTGTCACTGTGTTGAAGGAATTAGGGGGTTGAGACAATGCTGGAATGATTAAATAGAGGCCTTTCTTTCAGAAGGGCATGAAATTTAGCTGAAAAGCAGGGTTCGTGCGTGTTCTGCTGGGCAGACAAAGTAGCCAGGACAAACTAGCAGGAACAAAGGCAGGCTCTCCAAGGGGGTGGATTTCCCCAGGGCATGTAGGACCACAAAGCCCTATGACCTTGAGCATGGTGGCTGCTCCTAATGCTGCCCATGCCTCTGTGTGGGAAGAAGGCGACAGAGAAGACACATTCCTGTGGGCCAGTCACCCTCTGGGACATGGAGGAGAGTTGTTACCACTCCCATGGCGACATGCAAGAAAGGAGAGGACCGAGGGCCAGCCAGGAAAGAGACAATTCTTGGGGAAAGTGGAAAAAGAGACATAAAGGAGAAGGTGCTGCAGGAGTTGTTGTAGAATGGACTGAGTAATGCCGAGGAAAGAGATCTGTGAGCTGTCAGCTCAAAAACAATCACTGAAGTAGGCGACAGGATAGAGCTATCCTGGGGACAAAGAGAGGAGAGGGGCTAAGGCAGTGTCCTAAGGAAGTCTGATCGTAGGGAGGAGAAAAGCATGGAAAGAAGACAATGCAAGCACACCTAGAGAGGCAGGATGAAAACCAGGAGCACCAAAGGCTCCAGAGAACCTCAGGAAGGGAGCTTTTTAATAAAGGAGGAATGATTCACATCAAAGGCAGGCAACAGACTGGGAAGGAGGCTTCAGAGTGTGCCAGGAATAACAACTGTGCCTCAGCTCTTGTTGTGTTCTCTCTGCGCCTGCAGCACCGTACCCTTCACATTTCATCTGCAAACTCTTCCGGGCAGGGACCTGGTCCTACTCCCCGTCTCGCAGTTCATGAAATCATTTCCATTTGTACCAAGAATATTAACTGGACAAATGTGCATGTGTGCTTTAACATGCAAGAGGTGATACATCCCTGATATATCTGCTGTTGATTTACTCTCTGTACTGCCAACTTACGTGCTCAAATCCCGGCATCAGATCCCTGTCCTCCTTCACCTTTATCGAAATTAGGAGGCTGTATCAGAGAAGAAAAGAATACATCATGGGAGAAAAGAGGCCATTGTTTTGGCTTCTGTTTTTTCATTTCCCAGGATCACCCCCATATAAACATTCAACCTTAAACACACATAAAATGCACCTGTAATTCCGCAGACCCTGGCTTCCTCTCTTGGCTCACTTTTGCTCTCCTGCTGTTCCAGAAAGCCACATTTCTGTGATGACTGCTGGCCTCCAACACCTCAACTTGCAACAGTGACTTGCAACTCCCAACCTGCTGCTGTGTTCAACCCAGAGAGTCTTTAAATTTATTCTTAAATATTTATACTGTAGTTAGCAGTGATCCAGGAAGGAATTTAAGTGTCTCTTTTTGTGTCTCTAGCTCCAGTGGCACTCAAAGCATGTACATAAGGGCTTTGCTAAATGGGAGTGGGCCTTAATGCACACTTAATCACCTTGCAATCTGGCCCCAAATGTTTGCCTATATTGCAGTGATCAAGTTCTGTCTCTTGATTTCCTGTCTGCAGTACAGGGATAAAGAGAACAGCCTATCACACAGATGATGTGTGATAGAGACTCCACTGGTCTGACCTTGGGTTTGCTGAATAACTCATGACTGGCAAAACTGTGGATTGATTTCTGTTGGATTTTATGAGGCATGGAGCTGGAAAGACTTGATTTTTTTCTCCCTCTTCATTACATAGCAATGACTAGTCCAGCCATGGCTCCTCATCTTGAGTTTCCTATGTCTGATGGATGCCAAGTACTTTCTTTTGTTCCTAATGTCCTGGTTTTTAGCTTCTTTAATTTGTTGACCCTGTATATTTTCTAAAGTAGAAGTAACCCTCTCTGGAAATTCAGTAGCCATGGAGCTACCTTACAGGTCCACAGACTGCCCAGCACTGCCCTGGCTCCTGCAAAGGCTTTGTCTGGTCCCAGTTTCAGGTGTCACTAATGACCACCAGTATGTGAAAAGCATTGTTTGGATTTAGACTGGGGCAAAGTTCCTGTAAACCAAAACTCCTTATAATTTTTGTTTCTCTTTTCAAGTGGACCTATTCCCTACTCTCAAAAAATTCAAATTTTAATGGTACAGATTTTCTGCAATGGAGCACTGCCTTGATAACCATTTAGCGTGTAGACTAGGAAGCCATTAATAGCAAGCAAAAAAGAAGAAAGAAGATTACTACCTTTTAATCTTTCATTTATTCTGTGGGTAGCTAATAATTACTTAGACATTATGGCCAGTGACTATTACTTGCTAAGTTTCACAAAGCCCTCTTTCTATAGTCTTTAAAAACAGGAAATGACGTATCTAATAGAAAGAAGTCGTTTCTGAAGGCAAAGTCACAGAAATCCTAGACCAGATAGTAAAGGTTTTTAGGTACGTGCTGCTCACTAAAACCAGTGAAAAATAGACACCATTTATGCCCTTCCTAATCTAGATCCTCATGACTACACAACTTGCTGTCGACCGGTATGATGGTAGAAACCTGAGATGAAATTAAAGCCTCCATCTACTCACAAGGGGCATAAAATATTTCTCTCTGGTTGTTTTTATTTTTAAACCAGAATTGCAGGACAAGCCTTGTCTGCCCATTGCTGCAGTGTTAATTGAAGCCACATTCTCAACTCCGGTAACAGTAGGAAGAGAAACAGAAGTGTGGCAAACCAGCTGCGACTGACTTGCTTGGTATCAAAAGCCATGGAATAAACCACAGAACATCTGTATCTTCAGCTGTCATTTCAGGGAGCAATCCTCTCCTTCTGACAGCCAGCAAGAGGGGCCACAACAGCAAACTGGTGTGCACAGTCAGAGCTGGACTGGAGGTGAGAGCTGGGTGCTGTGCCCCAGCAGCCCAGGCTACTTCTGGTTCTGCTACAGGCTGGGTGAGCACGAGAGAGCTGCTCACAGCAGCAGCAGGGCCCAAAGTCTTTGCTGGCACAAATCACCTGCTTTACACTCTGCGAGGGGTTTGCTGTGGGTTTTCACTGCAGGTGGTGCCCGGTCCTCCTCTGTGCTCTACAGGTTTAGCTTGAACAGGCTGGGCATGCAGGACCGTCCAAAAGAGCTCAGACCTGCTGGTCTTCCAGGTAAGCAGCAAAATCTGCCCCTTACCCGTGGCTTTCAGCAAGGGAGGGAGAATGCAAGAGTAGTGATTGGCAGGAGGAAAACCGCTGCTGGGTGAGAGC
Source organism: Picathartes gymnocephalus (assembly GCA_013390045.1). Classification (NCBI taxonomy): domain Eukaryota; kingdom Metazoa; phylum Chordata; class Aves; order Passeriformes; family Picathartidae; genus Picathartes; species Picathartes gymnocephalus. Next base: position 389,058 of record WEKY01048653.1, on the reverse strand, counting down.
TTTATGTCATTGTCTCTTTTAATTTCACCATCACTAGCTGTGTCAGAGAGTTTAAATATGAGAAATGGTGTTGTTCAGTATTGTCAAGGGCATGCAGAGCCCCAGCCCAGTATCTAAATGAAATCCTCTGAAAAATGACTAAACAGGGTTAGCATGGCCTGAGTGCAGATACAACACACCTGCATGCTCATGAATCATCCTACACCCATGTGCAGAGGGGCAGCGGCCCCCACCAGAGACAGCAGAACAGACTGGTGTTGGCAGAGCAGGTAGGGCATCATCTGCAGCCCCCTACGAGGGCAAACACAGCCCTGGAAGGGTGCTCCCACCCCAGGCAGCCACTTCCAGACAACTGAGCAGGCTGGCGTGCGTGGCAAGTCTGGGGTGGGGCAGGGGACTGACCCTCCATCCTCTCCCTGCTGCTGCAGCCCCTTGGCTGGCGTTGGCTGCAGAGGCTCTGGGGGTTCCTGAGCCTCAAAGCAATCCCACGGTGTGGTGTGGATGAAGTCCTTCCCCGTGACAATACCTGGAAGCCAAGGAGGAAGCAGGGGAGCTCTCCATAGCTCATGGTCCTGCGATGTGGCCGCCTGAGGCTGCAGGCAGAGGTCTGGTGTCACAGGGAGCTGGTGTCACAGGCAGAGCTGCTCACGCAGGATCCAGGCCTCCTCGGGGGAAGGCCCTGAATTCTGCCATTTGTTTCCCTTTTCAATCTGACAGGGCAGAGACAGATTTTATTGAGCTGCTGAGCAACTCGTGAGGCCTGTCTACTCACCGAGGCTTTTCTGAGAACGTGGGTTGAGAGGTTTATTGGATAGGGGGATAACTTAGTATCCATTTTTCACAGCATGCCCATTCATATTAACCTGCCCTTGCGGCCTCTCTCCCTCCCTGCCACCCCCGGGCAGTGGAGGGGCAGGAGGGGAGGGAGTGCCCTGTCTCTGGTTGTTCACCTGCGGTGGGACACCAGGGTCCCCAGGATCACAGTGCCCATGGGGCAAGGGCAGGAGTGTGGGGCTGGCACCTTACGGCACCACAGCTGCCTTTTGTCAGGCTGGCAGGAACCAAGGAGATCTGTCAGCCCACATCCCAAATGCCCCTCTGCTGCCTTGCACCAGATCCCCCCAGCAGAGACCAGGGGGTATTTCTAGAAGACACATTAACTGCAAGAGAAACCATAGCTCCCAGACAGAACCTGTCCACCCCACCAGTGAGGAGGCACAGGAATATCCCTTTCCTCCTGCTTGGCTTCTGAGGACAAGCAGGAGACAGGCAGGTCCCTGGCAGAGCTGCTCCAAGATTTGGGTGCACCAGGTTTTCCTGCAGGAAAGCTTCCATGGCTGCACACCTGCTGCTTTACACAATGGCACAAATTCTCCCCAGGGCTCACTGGAAGCAGCACCCTATTGCATCTGCCCCCCTCAGGCTGGGACTAGAAGCCCAGCCCTTGGAATATGGTGAGGGTTCCCCATGGCTACCTGTGATCCAAAGCTCATCTGGAGTTGTCACTTGGAGAGAACATGGAGGATGACAAGAAGAGCTTCTGCCACTACAGCAGCAATAAAGGCTCAACAGAGGAACATAGGCCCATTGCTGAACAAGGAAAGTGATTTAATGGCATGGGCACAGAGAAGGCTGAGGTGCTCAATGCCTTCTCTATCTCAGTCTTCATCAATGAGGTCTTTCAGGGATCTGGGCACAGAGGAAAACTGCCAGCAAGAAGAGTGGTGTTGACTCAGGGATTGCCTGAGACATCTCTTCAAGTCCATGAAACTCAACTGTTGCATCCAAGAGTGCCACAAGAGTTGGCCCATGTCCTTGCACCATCACTCTCTAACATTTTCCAAACACTGTGGAGGTCCAGGAATTTCCCTGACAGCTAAAGGCTAACATGAACTTCCCCCAAATACCTACAGAAAGGGAACTGGGAACTTCACTGGTCTGTGTTGCAGGAAAACTAGAGATAGCAGGCATAAACTGAAACAAGAGAGATCGGATTAGATGCCAGAGAAAAAAAATTAACATGAGGACAACCTAGCAGTGGAGCAGGCAGCCCAGGAGGCTGTACAGGCTCCATCCTGGGAGATTTCAAGCCCCAAGCAGACACAGCCCTGAGCAGCCTGGTCTGGTCTGGGGGTGACCCTGCTCTGAGCCTCTCAGGGTCATGCCCAGCCTGAGTTATGCTGTGTTCCCATGCTGAGTTGAATTGGAGAGCAACAGTAGGAAATTAAAAATACAGAAATATAATCCTACTGTTGACACAAATAACCCCAATTCTCTGAACTGCTATCATCCTCTGTCTGTTCTGACTTTTTCAGGAATCCAGACTTGCTCTGATCTGTCCTAAATACTCTTTTGCCAGTCTGAAGGCTTGGGGCTGCTGCTACTGAGAAAAGAGTCCGATGTGTACAAAGCAAGTGCAAAGGCTGTCTCTTTCTGTGGGGAACCAGTCACTATTGCCTCCACTCCTTTTCCCAACTCTCTTTCTCTCCCTTCTTCTTTCATTGCTCCTACAGTAAATACCCAAATACAAAAACAAGCCCCTAGGACTCACCTTAGAGGCTCTGTGTCCCACATCTCCCTGCTCCCTCCACTCCCTAAACCTAGAGGCACTTCTGCCAGAGTCCCTCTCCTGGGGGCTAATATCAGTGCTCTCCAGCAACTGCAAGTTGAGCAGCCTAATGGTATTAAAGCTCCTTTCACCCTCCTTCCTAGCCTAGCCGAGGCTAAGCACAGCTCAGCGAGCCATCAGGAACAGGAATCTCATCATGAGCAGAGAGATGGCCAGAGAGATGATTTTGAGGGAAGGCTACAGTAACCTCAAGCTTAGAAAAGATGCTTGAACTCTCCTTTTAAGTGGTCATGGAAGCTATTTTCATCTTCAGCTGCTGCAGATTTGTTCCTGGGATGGTGGCTGCACCGAGTCGCTGACATAGACCTGAGAATCAATCAAAAGTAATTGAAACAGAAGAGGCTCGGCAATCAACCTATTAAGTTGCTGGAGCCAGAAAAATGCTGCTATGAGGAGCCAGAGAAAGGGGAACCAACTTCCCTTCTGAAAACTTAATGTGAGGAAGAAGCTTCTGCTGTGCCATCTTTTCTTACAAGAAAAATAAAAATCTGTGGAATTCTCTTTCTGTGTAGTTTTATCCCATTTAATAGGAAAGGGGAAAAGGAAATAAATTGTTAAGCCCTTATCTGTAAAAAAAAATGCCATCTTGTTCTCTTTTCTTTTCCTCATTCCCCTCCTCCGTATGCAATAAAATGATTCTTTGCTCTCAATTGTTGTCTGCTGTGGCAGCGGTTGGAATGAGCTTTGTTTTTCTTCACTTCACTGCTCCTCACCAGAGGACTTCTCTGGCTGCAGCAACCTATTAAACTGGTTGCTGGCTGTCACGGTCTCTCCTGTCGGAGTGGGAGTTGCTGCCAGAGTCCAGTTATTTCCAAATGCCTGCATGAATCGGCTCCTGAAAAGCCAGACCTCTGAGCCGTCGACAGAAGCGTGAGCTGAAGTGTTAGGGGGTTGCCAACCTCCAGTAATTAACAGCATACACCCCTCCACCATCCCTCACCCAGATTTCACAACCTTCTGGCAGGTGCCCCAGGGGGATTTGCAGCAGTGAGCTTAAATATTTCATCTAAATCATTAGAGCAAAAAAGAAAAATTAAACGTGATCTTTAAGGAGGAGGAGGAAATCTTAACCACTTGCATTCTTAATAAGACGTATGCAAAGAGAAAATGTAGCACCAAGAGTCCAGATTTGGAAAAGACTGCTGTGTATGCTGGTGAGCAATACCTTGCCAGGCTTCTCAGAGCTGAAATCTGAGGGGCCACCCAGTCCTCTCTCCTACACAGGTATCATTCTGAGGTGCATTACTTTGGTTACAGGGGATGTACTGACTTGACCCTGATACCAGAGACTCTTGTTGACTCTGAATTCTGCACAACACATCCTTGGTCAGATGCAGTTATGAAACACAATAACCCCTGTTACTGTCTTGATGAGCCCTTGCCTCCACACCAATCTCTAATTACTCTCAAGGGAATGAAAATAAAGTTTCTCCTTTCCACCTCTCCTAGAAAATACAGCAGGGCAGGGAAGGGGGCATAGGTTTAATATTATGATTAAGGCTGGAATGGGAGCTGGCCAGTTGACCAAGGGGATTTGGCTCCTGTTCTGGGGTGATTGGAGCACTTCTTCCCACCAAGGAAAGGCTGAGTGCTCCGTGTTGTACATGCTCCTGGCAGCCCCCTACTCCAGGGACCTTTCCACAGCTGGGCAGGCTGTGGAGGGGGCACTCACAACAGTGAACTTTAATCAGGGCAGGGGTTTTATGGAGTCAGAGGGAAATACGTCCTGGGCTCTACAGAGCAGTGCTCCAAGTTTTATCCGTACTTATTGTTTTCTGAGGGTACAACTAAAGGTGTCTGGGCAAAGTGTGGGTTTGGAGACCTTAGCAATTCACACCTGCACCTAGACAGTGCCTGTGCTACAGTATAAACACTGTCCAGATTCACCAGCAAGCACAATTTATGTGAGGGATGTGCTCTCCCGGCGGGCTTAAGCAATAACACTCCAAACACACCTTCAGAAAGACTATTGCTTTCATGAAAGATTTTCATGAAATAGAGGGGTGAGGGAAGGGGGTATGAGAAATTAGAGGCTGAAATGGTGTCCTAACACTTCTAAGAGGAAAAAAAATCAATTTTTTTCCCACTAACCCCCTATAGCAGTACTTGATCCAGTATTACCCTCCTCCCAGGGATCAAAGTCGATGATGCCATGCAGGAGCAATGCTGGAGTAATACAGGAGCTTATAACTGCAGCAGAGCTGTGACCTAAAGCAAGCCTCCCCTGCAGATGCTGAGTCATCAGAAACGTGATGCCCTTCCACCATCATCTAGGAACAGCATCTGAAAGAAAGAGGGGCGATTAGGCCAGGGTTTGGAGCTGGGACAATCCAAATTCTGATGCTGGGTCTGATATGTCCCTCACATGAACCTGGGGAGTAGTTAATAGGACTCAGATGTTCAGAGGTTCTTAATATCTGTCACTCAAAACCCCTCAAATGCACCACGGGTACTTAAATACTCCCAAAAAAATATGTGTAACCTTCTGAGCACAGGCAGAAGAGGAATTAAGGTTAGTATTTATAATGTACTTTTCAGAAGAAAACAGACAGAGTATTACTTTCAGTTCTTCCTTACTTTATGCAGTAGAAAGCAAGAAGATATAAAAAATGAGCAGCAGGATAGGACTGATTATTAGTATTGGGAGTGCTGTTGGGTCATTCCTGGGTTTTTATGGGTACTTCAATCAAATAAATGGATGGATTATATGCATCATGAAGGAATAATTCTGGACAGGATATGTTTGTTCCATAAAAGGGACGCACTCAAAGGACATGCAAAGTCCCCTAAACTTTCCAGGATTAGCACTGAGTGACCTAATATCTCCTCCCACCACTGGTGCCTAACACTTTAGAGAAATTTATGCACAGAATGTGACAACTTGTCATGAAATGCTCAACTTCATCTATCCCATTTTCCTGTAGAGTTCTCTGCATAATATATAAACAGAGGGGGGTGGGGGAAATCTCTCTGAAAGCTCCTGCCAACTCACATCTATTTCATTCTTTTCTTTTGAAAAGAAACCTATTCCAGATGGTTCATCATTAGAACTTTTTTTTAATCTCTGACGTTATGAAAAAAAAACAGGAAAAAAAAAAAAGAAATCTGTGTGGTCAGTTCTAGCACAGCCTGGAAGCCCTCCTGAAAATCTTTCCCACTGAACCTGGGCCAGTGGATGTGTGTCTACTGCAGGGACCAGTGGCCTGCCCCGGGTCAGTAGAACCAGCCCCTGGATATTGCTGACGGGGCAGGGTTTGGGCCAGCCCGTGACTGGGCAATCTGTTTTCCTGTCCTCAAAGATCTCACTCTTCCCAGGCTTGGGCACCCACCGTACCACAAAAGCAAATATGCTCAGACCGAGGCCAGTGAGGTCATTCCTGCTGTGACCTGGGCAAGCTGTTCCGTGTTTATATCCAGGCTCCCATGGCACCCTGCAAACAATTCAGGGAACAGGAGCTGCAGTATCTCCCCCTAAGCTGCACACCCTCCTGGGTGTCAGGACTGCAGCCGGGCAGACAGCCAGCACGCTGAGGGATGTTTGAAGCAAGGCCTCTGAGACAAACCTCTGCTTTCAATAAAGTGCCACAGGATTTTTAATGCCCATGCAGAGCAGGCAGCTGTTACCCAAAGGACATTCTCCACCCTAAAATTACATGGAAATTATTTGCCTCTGAAGCTATGTTTAGCCTACAGAGATTCAAACATATAATTCTAGGATATCTAGTTATTTGATTAAAATGCTAATATAGCCACCTCACTGCTAATGCTGCCAACCAAGCGGCCTCCCTAGGGCAGCGCTGTGTTTGCTTTTCGTGTCTCTCTCTAAGCCAGAGCCTCACCCTAAATCGGGGATCGTGATCGCTGCTCTAAGCCCAGGGGTTCAGCCTCCCCAGCACAGTGACTCAGGAGAGCAGCCAGCTCAAAGCTGGAGAGGATGCACAGAGATTTGCCCACTGCTTCATTCCAAGCAGTTTCCTGCTCCTGCTAGGAGCTGCCAGGCAGCAGCAGTGGTAGCAGGTTCCTGAGGAGGCACCCCTTCTACTGAGAAACTGATTTTTATTTTAAGAGGAGCAGCTAAAGGAGTGAATGGGAGCCACGAGCTTTTCCCCAGAACTTTTCATAATTGCCTTTTGCTCGCTGTCACTACAAAGACTGGGAATTGGGCCGTCAACATTTTCCTCATGAAGAACAGCTCCCATTTTATCCAAAACTACCTCTGTCCAACTTGATTTAAAATTTCTACTTTGTCAAAGTTAATTGTTTCCACTGAAAATCCAGGTGCCAAGATGGTCAAAACCAATATTACGTACGAAGGAACTCACTGTACATCATTTTAAGCTCCTGCTATGAACAAACATGAAGATCCTACATCCTTTTCCCACCTCAGGGTCTTGGTAAAGCACCATGCCACAGCAATACTACAGGATTTTATGATAAATAGACTTAGGTCATTCTCCTAAGGATTCCTGGGGTTTGTCAAAGCTGCTATTCATTTTGCTGAGAGAGCACAGAAGGGACGACCATCCTCATGGTTCCAGTCCTGATGATCCAGCCTGAGTGCAGGGACTGAGCACGAGGCCGACAATGCTCTGCACTTCACTGTCCATGTCTGTATAGGCTGCCTCATCTCTGGCTCCAGAGGAATCAGGAGAGAGTCTGAGGGGGCACTTTTTCAGAGGAACAGGGAGGGGAAGGATGAGTGTACATGCCTGATTAGTTACAGGCAATTAAACACGTCTAGCTTCCCCTAGCCTCTCATCCCTAACCTTCAACCAATGGAACAGAAATCCAGAACAGCCGTCTCCTGATGCATGATCCCCGTATCCCTTTGCCTTTATAACATGCTGCCTGCACTCTTTCAGCCCCTGGGCATCAAAAAGTTTGCACCCACTGCACACAGGCAAGTGAAACGTCTCAGACTGTAAGGAAGGAGACCACCTCTTTCCTGCAGACCAATCCTGCCTCCAATCATAGGGCAACACCCTCTATCACAGTTCCTGGAGCTGCCATTGCTCATCTTGAACCAGAGCAGAGGCAGCTTTCAGGGATACAGGATTGCAAGAAACTTCTGTCACCCTCTAGTTTGCAGACCCTTGGGTTTCCCTGGTTTCACACAGGTTTGACCCACGGTGCTTCCCTGACAGAAACACTACACCTCCATTTAATTTTAAAACTGCTTTTGCTCCAGCACCTGCCCTCTGCACCAGTCTACTTGACAAAGAGCAGAATAGTCTCAGGGTTTTCCCACAAAATCACTGCTGTCCTAGGTAGAGCAGGATCAGACTATTTGTCCCCTTCCTCCTGTCCTCCCCCAGGGACAGCCATAAGTCCCTTCTCTCACAGGGTTTCTCGTACTGCGGCTGAGGTCTCCAACAAAAGTCTCACCAGGGCTGGGTATCATCCTCACCCACGCTCCCCATCCTGCTTCTTCTGCCACTTCTGCCTCCAGGGAACAGGCTCCAGACTGCTCCTGCCAACAAGGAACACAGCCTCTTGCTGTTTAAGGAAAGAAGTGGGTGGGGAGAGAATCCCTCGAGCAAAGTGGAGAGGCACAATCTGCAGTCAGAGCTCCAAAAGCTCTGCCTCCCCAAGGTACTTATCCCTGTCAGGCCAAAGCCAAGGCCTTCTTTTTAGAGAGAGCTGGTGAGGCCAGTGCTTATTTCATTACAGCCTGTACCTCTTCCAAAGAGGGTACAGGTACATGGATGGAAAATGCAGAAAAAAGAAGTGCATAGGATGAGTGTTACTACAGCATGTGACTGTGTTTGAAGCTGGTCACCACCAAAACATTACTACAACTGAACAAATCTTGGCTTTAGGTGCAGGCTAGAGCAAATCAGGATCAATTTGAACCCCTGTGGTGCAAAGTCTCATAATTTTACCAAAGACCTTGTGATACCAAATACTATTTAAAGACTGTGTTCCAAGATTTGGGTACATGATTATCTCACCTCAGTCTCTTTCCCAGATACACTTCTTTGTGTCTTCTTGTCTCCCTCATAGAGATTCCTGATTTTGTTCACCTTAATGTTTCAAAAAATAGAGAGACACACAGTTCCTCATTGTGATTCTTTATCTCATGACTCACAGGGCAACTGGACTTCTGATTTTATACTGGTTGGATTCAGCAGTACTATAAGCATAGTGATTCAAATACAGACAACAGGTAAGCTACCAAAATGCCTTTTGCTTTCTGACTGAGCCAAAACCCATGTCTAATGTTCTGTCAAAATAAACAGCAAATGCAGTTGTGTTCAAATGTGAGAAAATATCCAACTGAAGGCAGACCTCAGCACACAGAAGAGTTAAGAATCTGAAAGCATCCTTACCTTCTTCTAAGGTCTCTCTTCATTCCCTGCACCTCACACCATGGCCCAAGTGTAGCCCAAACCTTCTGTCCTACTCTCCCTGCATGTATTTTTGGCAATATTCTGTAAGTTATTCAGAATAAAACTGAGTTTTACACCAAGTTATGCTCTGTCAATCCAAAGAATTAGCTCACTCTGTTTAACTATGGGCATGGGGAACATTAGGAAGTACTTCCATAAAAGGGTACTGGGCTGGTATTTGATACAGGGGTCAGAGTAGAGGACGTGGTCTAGATTTGACCAAGACAGAGTTTAAAAGTGGTCTGGATAAATGGACTTTCACCGTAGAGTAGACAGGGTTAGAGGTCAGCCTTTCCAGAGAAAGAACAAAAGAGTACTGATCCAACTAGGTAATTTCTGCAAAAAGCAGACTTATTTATCAAAAACTGAATTGATCTAGCTTGCACAACATTAAAGCCAAAGAATAAATAATAAACAGCACCTCCATTTGTCACATAGTAAAAAGAACAAAAGTGCACAACTGGGAAAATGTAATTTGGAGAAAAGTCCAATATGGAAAAAAATAAGGCAGAGTTGCAATAGCAAAATAAAACCAACCTGTGATTTATTAGCAACCATTGTGTGCTCTGTGCCATATTTCTTTATTCAAATACAGCCCTGTTCAGATTCCTCTGAGGTGACTTTTCAGCAGCATTTAGCACATTGCAGGGCAGGGCCTGAGGGTCACGAGTTCAAGAAAGGACTTGTGTTCCTCTGTCCTCCAGCCACCTGATCTGAGCTATAGACATGACTCTCCTCAGCTGTGGTGATGCTGCTGGTGGGAGGGAACTGTCTGCCCTATGCATTAACGTCTCCTGTAAATTATCTTAGGAACAACACTGATATAGCTGCAGACGGAAGCAGCATTTCAGCTGTCCTAGGCTGGGGAGAAGCTGCAGCTGATGACAAGAAATGGAAAGGAGGAAGGAAGGGAGAAAAATGTAATTTTGGAGGGCTTGGTATGAAAATTTTGACTGCATTATTTGCACAGGCCAGACAGAAATAAAGCACAAACTTGTTGGAATAGCTTATTCTCCTCTGGCTTCAAGCAATGCAGGAAGGATCTGCTGTTAGGTCTCCCAGTGCCACCTTTTCCTCCCCCTGTTCTATTATTAACCTCCTACGTTTTCTCTACCTTTAATGGTAGATTACTTTCCAATCAGCATGGTGTGACAAGGCTAACCAGAGGCAGCCAGAGCCCGTGCAGTGCCAGGCCCAGTCAGGCAGCAACGACTCCTATTCACAGCACTGACACCTCTGTGTTCTTTTTCCTACCTCCCCTGACCCTTTGAGATCAGGGAGCCCTGACCATAATGCGCAAGCAGTGAAAAAAACACAAATCCTACTGGACTTGCAGCTGGGAGAGAAACAACCTTAGGAGCTGGGAAAGGAGCTGTCAGCCTTCATTATTAATATCCAGCTGTTAATATTTAATGTCATAAAACCGCGTCTCCCTCCGCAGCCTAGTCATCAGACATGCAGGGGTCACAGCAGCCAAAATCCTTTAGACAGAAAATTCAATGTCCCTGTGCTTTAGCTGCATGCCAGGACTGCTAAAGGTGTTCTAGATGTATTTGAGATGAAATGCTAGAAGCTTTAATAAAGCCTGAGATTAAAAAAAAAAAAAAAAAATAGGAAATGGAAAAAACAGTGGTCACGTTCCTCCTGCCTTCCCAGCCAGCCCTGCTCGCAGTATTGACCCCATCCACAAAGCCAGAGGGCACCTGCAGCTGGAAAAATATAACCAGGGCTGGCCAAAGCATTAGGACAGCACGGACATCGCCCACCACTGCAGCTGCAGCTGCAGAGCCAAATCACTCCTCTAGTCTTGGTGTCCAGACACAGAGGAAAGGTTTGAAGATGAGCTAGAGAGAGGGCCAAAATTTAAATCCTTCAGACTACTAAAGCCAGATGATACTGCATTAGGAAAAAGACCATGTAGTCCACCCCTGCCTGTGATCTCAGGCACTGTGGCACACTGAGGAGAGCCAGGCAAAGCACGCCAGGAAATGCTGTTGAGTGTTTGATCTCACAGCAGATGAGGCACAGAGAGGGCCTCTATCATGTGGGGCAGGCAAGGGACATTTTAGTGGTTATTTTCAGAGTCTTCACCCTCATAGCTTCACAGAAGGGTCAAACACCAACACTGCTTGCAGGCAGTTTTCCTCTCGGCGGGTGCAAGAGTGTGTCACCTCTGCTGGCACAGAGCCACGGCTCCTGCTCCCTGCTGCAGATCCCAGGCTCTCCCTGCTAGCGATTCCGTTTGCGCTGCCAACGCTGCCACTAAAGCTGCCTCGCAGTATTAATTTTTAAAGACTCCTTCCTCCTCCAGGGTATAGATTCCGAGACAGCTCCAGAAGCCCACACATATATACCAGCGCAGCGTAGCAGCCAAATGCGTCAAAGGAGATTTTAAGGGAGAATAGGGGAATAAAAAGCACAGCCAGAATGTTTTGGCATGCAGCGCAAAGAAAAGCGTGGCACTGCATGCAACATCTTCCACCCTTTGGCCTTCCCTGCCTCTCCTGTTTCCACCTGTAAGCTCAAGATTGATTTCTTTCTTTTTTTTACAGAGCAGTGTAGTCAGAGGGGCTGGAGCACCCCAGGCAATGAAGAAACATAAGTAATGAGAATCCTCCGAATACGTTAGTCTGCATGACATGAAGACAGCTGAGACGGTCCTCAAAGAATTGGTCAGATCCAGCAGAGCTCATTAGCTCTGGCTTGGGGCTACTCCTGCCAGACCTGGGTTAGCACAAGCTCCCAGGTGTCTGTGAGCTGCGCTCTGGGCTCCAGGCTGCCACATCAGCCCAGCACTGGCCTTTGCTGGCGCTGTGGCTCGATATAGCGCAGCCCCTCAGTGAGGTGAAGTGCTTCAGAGCACAGTGCAGAGCTATCCAAGTGACTCCAGGAAACAACCTGGGTGCAGCTGTTCCCATCCTGAGATTAAACTGTTTAACCTACCTGGGTTTCAACTGGCTTTATGCAGTGCCTCTGTCCTCCAGCCCCAATTTGTGGTTTTGGGAGCACAATGCAGAGACACCCCAATAACCTTCCCTACAAAACCAGCTCCAGGTTTGCAGGGATTTGTAGCTCAGACTGAGTACTCTGGGGACATGCTGGGTCTAGGTCCCTTTTGGTCTGGAAGCAGACAGCTGTGTCCTCACAGCACAGGGACAGAGTCCAGCTCAGGCTGTTATGCACAAAGGCAATTCCTACTTCCTACTTCTTATGGACAATCCACGAACCAATTAGACTGCCCACAGTGAGGTACTGACAGCAAGTGGGCACTAAAGCAAGGTGGTTATGACTGTGGTCAAGAGTGACAAGCAGGGCAAGGCAAAGCTCCCCTTCCACCACACTGACATGGTAAGGTAAAAGTGATTATTTACAGATAGCATCTCCCTGCCTGTGGGTAACAATAACTTCAGAAAACTCTTGCAAACTAGGAACTAGTGAACTCCAGCAGTTAATTATAGTAAATATTTACATAACGACTGGGCCTTTCAAATTTAGAAGGAATAGTCAATGCAAGGACATGCCCTTTAACCATCCCATTTTATTACACAAATCACCAGGGAGCCCAGCACACTAAGATTTGCAAATGAAGTGTTTGATATTGGCTGAGACATTAAACTACTTACCTCATGCTATAAAATGCATAGGTACAGTACATCATTCTTTTTGCAGAAATTTCAACCCCATTTACTTTAGTTAACTCTTCCTCAGCACTTAATATTTTGTGTGCTACAAAGAAACACAGTACATAACCCTGACTAGACCTGGTGCCACCACTCTAGTAGAGTCTGACTTGAAATAAAAATGTTTTCCCCTTTGCCATTACTAAATTTGGCATCTCTTATGTAGATTCTATTGATGTGTCTAATCTACTTAACATCCTCGATGTTCTCCTATTAGCTGGTTGCTTGGGAATTTGCCTTACATGAAAGATTCTGCTTCTCTGTCCCATCCCCAGCTTTCTCCACACAAACACACTGGGTAATTAAACCAGGTTCTGTAAGTGCGGTAATATGTTGTCATCCAAAATGACTTGGTACTCAGGAGCATTGTTGCAAATCCTGTCATAAGCAAAAGCTGTGGGTGCTGGGAGAAGGTGCTGCATGGTTTCCAGACAGAGCACAGTTTTAAAAGGATCATGGTCTGAGTTTGGAAATCTGAGTCAGTCCCAAGCACCCTCGACTGGCAAGATGTGCCTTGGGTAGGGTGTAATCTATACCAGGAGCAAGATGAGACACTGACAACTCTCAGGAGCCCCCTCAGCTGTGGCCAGTGGCTGGAGTAACTCCAGAAATACCTGGAGACAAAGCATGATGAGCTGATCATCTTCAGGAGCTCAGTGTGGAGGAAAGGGGAAAGGAACAAAACACAAAAATCCCAGAAAACATTTCCTTTTCACTGCTACAAAAAACTGCATTCCCAGATGCACAAACTAAATATGGGAAGGGGTTGGCCATGGTTGCATTAGGCATAGTTTTAGGTGGTCCATAAAAGAGTTCTTCTTACTGAAATGTTATCCCAGATAGTATTTACTGCTCTATGACTTCCTTTCTAGAGGACTTTTGTGTTACCTTAGGGAGGAAAATGCTGAAAGGTATCGTAAGTCAAGGTGCAAAAGTGTGCAGTGTAAAATTAGCTGAGAAGAGAGGATGAAGCAGCCCGAGAAACGGTCAGGTTTAGCCAAGAGACAGCTGCTGCAAAATCAGGAACCCAACGGACTTAATGGATGGGGGTTTTGCATGCATCAGAAACCTTCTGCCAGGCTGGCTGATTTATGTGACTGAGAAGGCTCAGATGAACCCTCCCTCCTGAGCTTGCTCATAACATCATAGGGTAGGCTAAGAGGGTTACTCAACGTTATTACTGCTGTTGCTGTTGTTTATTTATTAATGCATCTGTATCAGAGACCGTGGCTGATCCTGGGAGTCTCGCTGTGCTACGTGCACAGGATGCAGAGCAAGAAGGAGCAGCCCCTGCCCAAGAGAGCTCCAAGTGCTCCCTTTCCCCACGCTGGAGCAAGCTCCCAGAACTATCCCAGGGACACAGATCCCCCTCTTTGCTGCCATGTTAGCCACTTACTATTTCCCAACATAAATATGTTTTATAGAGAAATAAAGTCTGCGATTCTGAAAAGGGAGTGCTTTCACACACCCGCTTCTCATCTATAAAGCCCCATGATTTGGCATCTCAGGTTAAAGTATGAAATTATGACACCAGAATTGACTTCAGAGTTTCTGATGCTTCCTTGGATGATTGCTTCTATAACTTATAGAGACAGGGGAGCGTTTGTATTCTACTGAACACATAAATTAATATCCATACATGAAAACGATGTGTAGACAGCAGGACAGGGGCAGGGATGAGTTTGCTACAGTGTATAACACCAAAGGAAGGCTTGTCAGCAGCAGTTTCTGTTGTATTTGGAGTCTTGCGGTGAGAGTCTGCACGAATAATAAAGTAAAATAAAAGGGGTTTGTACTTGACTTGTTAAAACCGCTGAGAAATTTACGGTATTTTCCATCATCATATCATTTGGGGGGAGAGTCCTACTGAAAATAAATATATATTTTTATTTTTGCTGGTGGATATAAACCAGATTTTCATATTTTCATGTGCTCTGTATGTTTTACACCATGAGCAGCGGGTTATTTTGCGGCCTTAAGAACATATGTAAAGGTATTGGAATCTGGCCTTATAGTGCATAAGAGATAAGGTTCTCTTGCTCGTGCTTGCTAAAAGCTTTATTTTAGTCTGTCATGGCAGAGAAAACATTGTTTGATCTTGCTTCTTCCCTACGTTTCTAACAGTAGCAATATTATATGTGTTGAAAAGAAATTAGAGCAACCCAACCTCTGCACATCCCATGGATCTCAAAGCCTGCTAAATTCATGGCAAAGTTTTAAAAGCAAAGAGGGTGAAAATCGTAGCCCCACTGAAGTCAATGGAAAGCTCTCAGTGAGGGACAGGAAACAGGAGCTGGATTTCACCACGTCCCCGGACACTGCCTCACATTAGAAACAGCAACCAGGATGTTTCTGTTTCTCTCACCTCTGACCCAAACCTTTTTAAAAATTAAAATAAAATGTTAGAGATGCAGCATGAAAGGGCTGGAGGCGCAAAGGAAACGTGGGCCTGCTCCCAGCCCTAGGCACTGACAAAGCTGTGATGCTGATGAGCCGAGGCAGCAGGTCAGGCATTCCCACCGGCACGGCACGCTGCCCACGGGATGCCAGTGCCATCAGGAGCAGCACAGGGGCTGTGTGACACACACCGGTGGCTGCACCAGATGGAGGCTTTGGACTGCACTGCAGCATTCGAGTTGTCCCCAGATCCGATGGCAAAGTCATGTGCCAATTTGTTAGTCTGGAGAGCTCGGAGCGATCCTGGGAGAAACCCTTATCCCACATAAATCGTCTGGAGTTGATGGATGGCAGGAGCCTCAACTATAAAAATCTCAGCCAGAAACATGATAAATAGTTGCATCCTGTTAAAAATAGGCAGCAGAGCAGCAGGCACATGCATTGGCTGAGGAGGATTGCCAGTCAGTGACTGAACTGCCAAGGCATTTTGGCGTTCAGCTTCAGAACACACTTTCAGGCTATCCTTGCAAGTGAACAACCTCTGTAGTAACCTGATTTTCAGTACACATCGAATTTCCTCTGGGTACCTCAGGAGCTGGCAGAAGAAAGCCCAGAAGAATGTTTTGGTTGACTCTGGTTTTTGTATATAGCAGGTACTGGAGCCAGCTTCTCTTGGCCAAAATCAAGTTTTTCCCTGTGGGCATCATTTAGATGTGTTTGCTTTACCACCAAATCCTTATTTTGTATAAAGTACTCAAGGGAAAAAGTTGCCTCCCTGCCTCCTCCAGCAGTGTTCCTGCATTTACTGTAACAGTAGCATATTTGCATGGCGCCTGCTGCATTGGAGGCTCAGACTCCCATAGTGCAGGTAATAAACAAATATTACTGTGAGCTTTCTGGAGCAACTCTCTCTCCCTCATAAGAACTTCTATAAAACAGTTGCTAGATTACAGACGGAAAAGCAAACCTTTCAAAAAAATTCTCTCAACACTTAAAACTACAAACTAAGTATGTCAGTCACATGTGGTTTGGTCTTTATGCAGAACCAATAAAACCTTGCAAATTTCAGCTGTAGACCTCAAAACGTCCTGTCTATGGCACTTGAAACTTTCTCTCACCAAGAAATTTCCGTGGTAAAGTCCCAAATCCTTCCCCAGCCCATAGTCTCCAGTCTGATCTAGCTTCAGGTCTCTTCCATGCTCCTCAAACACCCAAACCCAGCCTTCTTTTCATCTCTGCAGTGCCCTCCTCCTGCCCTGTGGTTTCTACCATGCTTCCATATGCCCTCACACCACTTTTCCAGCCTTTCAGCTTGGTAAGAGATAGCACATGCTGTGACTCAACCAAAAATATGTAGATTTGGATGGGGGAGTTGTCAGATGCCAGAAAACACTGGTAGCATCTTCTCTCCAGCTTTTCTTTGGTGGAAGTACTAACTGGTGGCTTTCTTCCCCAAGGACTGCCATTGCCCCGGCCCTCTGCCAAATTTGATTCCATGCTGACCAGTGGAGCTCAAAAGCTCATAGCTGGGAACAAGCAGATAAAACAGTGTATTTGTGTAACTTTTGTGTCCCTTGGAAACAAAGCTGAAAACAGAAATATGAACTATGTCCATGCTTACAGTTATCTTTCTTGCTAATATTTCTGTTGAACTTGCCCCTGGGACTCTGAGCGACTCAATGATGAACACTGCATAAACAGATAGTAAGGCATGGTCTCTACTCCAGTTAAAGAAGACAAAGTAAAGTATGAAAATCTATACCATTCAGCTATAAAAAATATGGCTCTAGTAAATAAGCAGCGAGGAATAAATTACATACAAGTATGGCACACAAACACAGAGATAGTTTCAGGCTGGGATCATCCATATCTGATCAGCTGAAAGCAAAGACAGATACAAACTTTTCCTATCTGAACCCAACTTTGAAAAGACAGTATTGTGCATTCACAGTAGCCCAAATGTTAAATATAATGCCTCATCTATCTCAAGAGGAAGTGCTAATGAAAGGGGTAAGACTTAAACAACATCTCTTGTAGGACATCAACTTCCCAACCTCAGACTTGCAGCACAAGCTTATCCTCTCTAGAGATTCACGTCTCCACTGCCTTGCCATTAACCATCTGTCATATTTTTCTCAATATCCATGGGTTCAGGACACTTATTGGCAGGTGGAACACTTGTCTGAAAAATCCATTTGGCCCAGGCTGCGGGTGCAGTGTCTCCTGATGCTGCTGTTTCACCTAACTTTTCCCTGGAGCAGCGACTGACACCTTGCTCAGCCATAGCTCAGGGAGATGACACCGAATTTGCAATCATCTTAGCTCTAGCATCAGTCTATACAGCTCTGAGATTGATGGTCAGGCCACTTTGCTAGGAGAAACACCTAGATCTGCCCAAATTAGGCAGGGTGAGGCTTTGAAAACAGGTTTTCCATCTGTTGAAAGACCGCTCTAACCAAGGGATGGTGGGTGGAACTTGCCCACAAGCTCAGGAAGTAGCTAAGTGGGGAACATGGGCCTCTCAGCTAACTATAAGCCTGAATGCCTTAGCTGATTTGGGCCTTACCTTAAAAATTTGGTACATGCACGAACTGAATCAGACCAGACTTGTTCTTCATCAAGGCTCTGCAGAACACTCAATCACCTTTCTTTTTCTTTGCTGCATCAGGAAGGATTTATGCAATTTAAAACTGTACAGATCAGAGTTTACAAAACAGACTGAGCCCTTCCCCCCAGAAGTCCTTTTGCCATCCCAGGGAGCTCTAACATGCATGATTGGCTCAGTGTCAAGCTTCTAAAAGAGCTCCTTGCTGGTTACCAACATTGGCAGGGCATGACTTGAGAACTAGGAATCCTGGTTTGCAAAATACTGCCATGCAAGTAGCTGGAAGTAACTGCACACATTGCAATGAAAATGGGCATGTAGAGGTCCCCCTCATTGTTTAGTATGGTTTGTGTTTGGAGTTTGGCTTTTTTTGTTCGTTTTTGGGTTTTTTTTAAAGGAAAGACATTTTTAGTAGGTGTAGAAGACTTGGCAGTGAAGCATCAGGACAGCCAGTCAAATAGACAAGCAGGACTTCCATTTTTACCTCTCTTGTCTTTAATCCTAGCTTTCCTGCAGCTAAATGTATGGGTGGGGATGTAGGGAGGGAAATCTACACTTATTTATTTCTGGAAATTAGGATGAAGCCATTATGGCCTGCACAGTATGTTTGCTATTGTGAAGTTGCAAACTGAGCTACAGAAAGGGCATTTGGTGGGAAATATTGTCAGCTGGCAGTCTCGGGCACTTGCGTACCCTCCATAACATGCATAACAGAATCAATTTAGACCTAGTGAAAGGGACATTGTCTGATAAAGTAATTCCTCTTTGAACACAAGATGGCAGCCTTAAATAAATGCAACCCCGCACAGCTTTTAATCTTACACATCATTAAATTCCTAATTTACACATTATGTTTTCATGGGCCAACCCATAACTCATTAGTGTTGAACTCTTGAGTTGTAAAGACCAACACACTAGACAAATGCAGGCTTCTTTATCTGCTTTTCTTTGGGTGGCAGTTCTCTTTTAATTTACCACAGAGGCAGACTTCAAATTCAACATTAAGAAAGCTTTCTGATCTTGTGTGCTTTGTGCATCCTCTACCCCAAAGAAAAACCTCTCTGATTACTGTTCAGTACCCACCGATTTTACTGATAAAGCGTGGATTATGGAACGGGGAATACCATCTTTTTTCAGCTTGTTCAAAATACTGGCGTTCCTTGAAAGATGCATCTTTCTGCAGGATTTCAAACAGGCCTTGAAGTCAAAACCAACACAGACTGCAAGTGACATAGGGTTTGGAGCTGGTCTTCACACTTTTCCCCGAAACTTATCACACCGAATCATGTTTTGATCTCTTGTCTGTCCATTCTCTTGTCTGGGTGTTGTCTGAAAGAAGTCACGAACACCATCTGAACTGGAGGGTCTCCATGGGGCTCCAGTACCATGACACTAGACATAATTCTACCAGAATGGATGGAAGTGGCCAGAGAAAGGCTATAATGACTTACTCTGCCTTGAGAACTACAAGTCAAAAATGTCAGGCATAGAAGGAGTCTTTACAAACCTGGTACCACAGCTTTAGCATTGCACATAAGAACATGAATGGCTCTTGGAGCAGGTTGGGCCAAGGGCCCTTTCAAGGCATCCCCTGGTCTCAGATTCCCTGAGCAGGCAGGGACAGTGGGAACTGTGACTATGTGGGGTCAAGGAAAGAGCAGCAAGGCAAGGCTTTGGGCTAAGTTTGTTCTTCCTGACTGGGCTCCAGTTTATCACAGCCACAGGGCCACCGGCCTGCAAGAACTGCTGCTTTGAGAAAGCCAAGCTCCAGCAGCCCAGGGCCCTGCATGCCCTGATGGAAACTGGACTGAGGTTCAGAGATGGCTGGAAAGGCTGCTCATGCAAAGGAGAGGATCAGGATCATCCTTTTCCACCAGAGTTGAACAAGCTGCTAGGGAAAGTCAGTGCTCCTCAGAGGAAGGTTTTGCTATGCTACAGTTCAAAAAAAGCCACAAACTTGAGGAGGGAGGAGAAATCTTCACACCTCGAGTGTAAACAGCTGCAGGATTTCCTTCCTATCCTCCACTAAGCGAAATGGAGGCCATCCACAACACCAGCAGAAGAAATTTGATGAAAGTCCCCATCTATTCTCTTGCTACTCGTGTCTCCAGCAGCTCACAACAATTGCCCCACCAGGGACCTTACAGACTCTTCAACTATTTTAGATAATGGCAGTGCTGATCCAAGTCATCTGCTTGGCACCCCCATGGAGCTAACTTCTTATTCTTATAGAATGGATATCTGCACCACCACCCAGTCCCTTTTTGTATTTGTTTTATTATATAGGCATTCATTTTTCTCTAGTTTTCTTCATCTGTCCTTTCTCTTCCTTTTGGTGGTTGAGAATATACAATTTTGTTCATGGTGAGTTAGTATCCACCTAAAGAGGGAAAGTCAACAGAGAAAGGCTTAACAACCAGTCAAAGTGTCTTTCTACTGATACCACCTTCCAAGTGGAATCTTCCAGAGAGCTTGTGGATGGTGAGGGACACTGTGTAGCAGTGGGGGATGATCTTATGTGGCAAAAAAAGGGACTTTGGCTCTTCCCTGAGACTAAATTACCTGGCAAAGGAGGTGGGCTTGTGATATCAACTGAACATCAGCCTCAGTAGGTTTTGCTTCAGTTTCTGGCACAGATTTACAGATATGATTTAAAGCCAATCTGGATTTCTCTACGCCTTAGTTTACTCCTAGATGAAATGAGTGCATTTGGAGCATTTATGGAATTTCACTCCATGCTTCTGCAAAGACATTGAGACTTGGAGACCCAGGTTGCATTCTGTCCTTTCTCCACGTCTTCCCATCAGAGATTCCTCTAGAGATCTAACACAGCCCCCAGCAACATCTGCACAACCTCGTAAGGACATAATTTTAAAACAATGCATTGCACAAGCATACCAGGAAAGGATGGATTCCTTTTGTGGTTAAAGCACAGCAGGAGATCCTCGAAGATTTAGGTTCCATTCTCAGCTCTGCCCAATAGTTTGAACAGATCATTCAATCTTTTCAAGCTCCCAGTTCCCCTTTATGAGAGGGGAACACCTCTTGATGGGAATGCCTGTGAGGATTAATGCACACAACATGAAAGAGGTGAGGGCTGTATTGCTAAGCTGCATGACAGCGAGTACTCTCCTTGGCTTGCCAAGTCTCCTACTCTCCTGCCAGAGATGGGACACAGCCTCCAGAGGTGGCAATTAGAGCACTGCCAAGTATTACAGTGATGCGTGGCACACGGCACGGCCACCCCTCCTTGGCAGGGAGCCTCTCCAAACAGGGCTGAGCCGCACAACAGCTCCCGGGCAGGGCGGGCAGTGTCCCTGCAGGCGGCCCGACCCTGCCCACGCAGCTCCGCGTGGCTGCAGAGACAGGGCGGGCGGCAGGCTGGGTGCCCGGTGTCCTGCTGCCACCTCTGCTGCCTGAGCACGGCCGTGGCACCTGCCTGCACCCTGCCTCTGCTGCCCACGCCGGCCTGGCCTGCCTGTGCCATGCTGCCCCACTGCCCACCCTGCCCCACTGCCC